>CM075492.1:9222500-9822500 GCA_037950675.1 Hypophthalmichthys molitrix | reverse complement strand
ATAAATGAAGAAATATCTTAATTCTTTTTTGTCAGGCTAATTTTTTTAAAATAAAAAAATTATTTAATTTATTATTACAAATATACATATATACATCTATATATAAATATGAATCTATATTCTAATTAAAAAATATATACTTTATTAAAAATATTTTTTTTTTTTAGTGGTTGAACTCGTAAAAATACTGTATAAGACAAGTTAATTGTTGAGTGCTGCTATGGTCTTGTAAGCAGCATTTAAACTCTTTGGATTACACATTATAAGGAAATTGGGGATTTATTATTTTCTTTGAAGACAATAATATTAATAAGATTTTTTGATAATAACATTTTTTTAATAGGAAATAGAAGTGGTGATAAAAAAAGTAATAAACCTCTGTTTATTGCGTCAAAACCTATGCATCTGATGCCGACACATCTTCAGATAAAGTTCAGAGAGAAAGTGTTGTTCTTCTGTGGGCTATGTCTCTCTCTTTACTCTTTGTTTGTGTGCCGAGTCTAAAGGCAGCTGCTGGTCTGTAGCGTCTGCTGGGAGTTCTGGCCCGCACGTTCACACGCCGCTCAATGGAGGGAGGGGACGGGGCAAATGGGGACACTGCTGTGCGCTCTCTCA
The DNA here is from genome assembly GCA_037950675.1 of Hypophthalmichthys molitrix. Classification (NCBI taxonomy): domain Eukaryota; kingdom Metazoa; phylum Chordata; class Actinopteri; order Cypriniformes; family Xenocyprididae; genus Hypophthalmichthys; species Hypophthalmichthys molitrix. Next base: position 9,821,885 of record CM075492.1, on the reverse strand, counting down.
CTCGCTCGATGGAGGAGATGGCAAGTGTATTGGTGAAAATGGCAAAAGTGCGTGTGTGCATCTGAGTGCAATTCTTGAGGACAAGAGGGAGAAAATGGAGGTAAATTGGGGTGGGAATGGAATACGGGCGGCGCCGCTGATTGGCGTATGTAAAATTAATGTGCTCTGGACTTTGCAGTTGCACAAGATAGGAACTTGTTAATTTGGCAAAGCAAGGAGCCAACCCACTGACCGAACCCTACACTACCCCCCCCCCCTCGCTCTCGCTCCGTCTCTTTCACCCTCCCTCCGTCCCTGCCTCCCTCCCATTCAGCCCTTCAAGCGTGCGTATTGGCTGAGCGATCGGGCACCCGGTGCCAAATAGGTGGGCTCAGCTTCGCGCTGGCACACTCTGAGGCAATGGATAGGAAAAGAGCATGGAGAGGAAGAGAGAGATAGAGTTGGAGAGGAAAAAGGGGAAAAAAAGAAGCTTCTATCGGGTTTGCCAGCGGTCGTACGCGCTCTTCCAACATTGATTCGGTTCTCTCGTTTTTTTTTTTTTTTTTGCGCTCTCCATTCGCTCCTCTCTACCCCCTCTCTTTCTCTCTGTCTATCTCCCATTCTCTGTCTATCTCTCGCTCTCTGTGAGTCGAATGCAGAGCACGCATATCTGAACAAACACCACTTACTGCTTTGCCAAACATTTCTTTCTCTTTGTTGCGGTATTTGTGTATTTATTTGTGTACGTTTTTTCTCTAACAGTGAGTACAATACTTTTTGATTACGAGCAGTTTCATTGTCCGCCTTCTTGTGTTCATATGTAATTTGTATTTTTTATTTTATTTTTGTTTTTGGTGACTGGCAAAATCCCCATTTTTTTTTCTTCCTAACTTTTTTTCTCTCTCTCATTTCCCCCTGTTTTGTATATTAAATATTTCTCTCTTGCATTTCTTGTTTCTCTATCTCCAGAGCTATGCCACTGTTTGGCTCCTCCAAGATTTTTTCTTCTTAATCGACTGGACATTTTTACAAAATTTCACCTTTTTGAAATCTTTTAAATTCTTTACCTTGATAATTTTGTGCAACGACAAACAAAAAAAATCTACTAATAAGCGGGGCATGTAGTGTCGAGTTGAGTGCCGAGAAGACATTTCACTTGTTTTTCCACTCCAGCAGGGTTTATGATGAAAGTGCAGAATGGTAACTATTTTATTTTGCTGTTTTGCTGCATGTCTTGAGTGTTTTGTCTGTGGCGTGCTGATTCTGTGTCTGTGTGGCGATGTAGTTTGGATCAGGACGCGCGGTAGCAGGGGTTGGTTGTGCGGTTTGGCACAGGCGACAGTGAGCAGCTGTTGCGGACTCTTTACGTCTGTCCCTCAAAAACATCATTGTCTGTTTTGAACTGAGAAAAGGATCTCTTGAAATCCAACAATGTCAGTGTAAAAAAGAGAAACGTAGAAGAAAAAAAGCAAGGTTACATTTCAGTAAAAATTTAGTCTGTAATTTTATTAAATACTTTGTTAGGAATTCTTGTTAAATCTAAGTTAGCGTTGCAGTATTTGTATTTATATGATGCTTATGATGGATATTTGAGTGTGTATGTATGTGTGTGTGTGTGTGTGTGTGTGTGTGTTTGTGATCCTCACAAACACACACTCATACATTTCCCGTACCTTCCTTGGCAGAGCGTCGCCGAGCCAAGCACGCTCTCATGCTCCGCAATTCTAACGTCTTCTCCCCTTCCCTCCTCTCTCCCTCCCTCTCTCCATCCCTCCAGGATGAATTCCATCCCTTCATCGAGGCTCTCCTCCCGCACGTGCGGGCTTTCTCCTACACCTGGTTCAACCTGCAGGCCCGCAAGCGCAAGTACTTCAAAAAGCACGAGAAGCGCATGTCCAAGGACGAGGAGCGTGCCGTCAAAGACGAACTCCTGGGCGAGAAGCCCGAGATCAAGCAGAAGTGGGCGTCGCGGCTGCTGGCCAAATTGCGCAAGGACATCCGGCCGGAGTTCCGCGAAGACTTCGTGCTCACCATCACTGGGAAGAAGCCGCCGTGCTGCGTGCTGTCCAACCCCGACCAGAAGGGCAAGATCCGCCGCATCGACTGCCTGCGGCAGGCCGACAAGGTCTGGCGCCTGGACCTGGTGATGGTGATCCTGTTTAAGGGGAGCCCGCTGGAGAGCACGGATGGAGAGAGGCTGGTCAAGTCCCCGCAGTGCTCCAACCACAGCCTGTGCGTGCAGCCGCACCACATCGGAGTGTCCGTCAAGGAGCTGGACTTGTACCTGGCCTACTTCGTCCACATGCCAGGTCAGTGGGTTACGCTCTCTTTCTCTGTCCTACAGCTACTGAGACTTGAACGTGTTTATTTAAGAGGGGTCGGAATTCAGGGTAAGGTGACACCCCCCCATAACCATCACCATCAACCATCACCATCACATCCAGCACACATAAACACTTGATTTGAGCTTCTGTGTTCTGCAGCCAGAGCCGAAATTACTTCTCAAACAGGGTTCCCACGATCATGGAAAAATCTGGGAATGAAAAACTCATTTTAAAAATCATGCAAATATATGTATTCAAGTCTGTATGGAAGAAATCCTATCAAATTGCATTCAAACCGCAGGATGATTTTGTGCTTTTTAGAGACATTTGAACACTAATAAGGTTGTTAAAACTATAAATGCATGGCATTTAAATCTAAATCCTTTCAGAAATTTAAAACTGGAATAATTCATGGAAATTAGTTGGGAACCCTGCTGAAATGTGAATCTAATGCATTTCTGCCATTGCTTATTTAATGAATTTCTTGAGGCAATTTCATCGTTTTTGTGATGTTTTATTGTGTATAGTATTATTATTTATTTTGTTTTGTGATGGTGCTTAAAAGATATAGTTTATTGGTTTTGTTTACAAGAGAAAACAAAGCGGCTGGCCTCAATTCTTCAGTGCGATCCTGTTTTCTCATTGGCAGTGTGTTTTAGAGCCGTATCTTTTTAGTGTGTGTGTGTTTATTCATGGATAAGTTACCATCACAGTCTCATACGCTTATTGCCAAACACGGTTTCTGACACGGCTAACACTCTCTCTGACGCACACAAGATCGGCCAAACAAACTCAGGCCAACAGCTCCATAATTCTGTGATGATTACAAATTTGAAATTGCTTTCTTGCCTTCTTTCTTTTTTTTTTTCCAGTTGTTGTTAATTAATTTTAATTTAGTATAGCAAACAAACAAACCACAAAAGATCTTCAGTTAAAAACATTAAAACGACCATTAACAAAATATTAGCAGTTGAATTTTAAACCGCCACTGCCGAGCTGAACAGTTTCCTCTCTGTGTTTCAGTTTCTCAGTCAGCGTACGCACTGGTTCACTCTGTGCCCAGCAGGGTTGGCCATCGCACTGCCCGTTCAGAATGTTTGCTGCTGTACTGCGGTCTTATCTTATCAGGCTAATTCCAGTGTGCACTGCCGCTTTTATCAGGCTCCAAATAGCCCCGGCGGAGACTGGCACCCTGCAGGGCAGCCGTGCAGAATCCCGGGGCCCATGGCGTCCTGTGCCAGAGCTCAGGGGGCCTTTCTCAACCCCAGACGCACACAGTCTCCATGCATGCGCTGCTCTGGTTCAGGGCATTTTTCTTTTAGTTGTTATCTTATTTTTGTTCTTGATTTAAATTGCACATTCCAAAATAAAACCACAATTATCCTAATTTGAAATAGCTTGACAGTTGAAATCAAGTATTTGTTGTGCGTGCCAAATAATATCTCTGCATTCTTTGTTTGAATGCTATGGTTCAGCTGTTTAATTTATTTGTTTTGCTTTGTGTTTATTTTGTCCTTGTGATTGTTTATTCGCAGCACAAACTCTTTGTTTATCATTATTAAATGTGGCCTTCATTGTCACACTCTCAAACCGAGGATTCTTCTTTTGTGTCCATAAGAAAGCAGGAGAGAACAAGAGAAAGGACAGCTTCGGGAGTCGCTTCAGTAATTGCTCTAGTTGGCACTATTGCAATGCCTTTGGTGCGGGAAGATGCGTGTTTGTGTGTGAGTGTGTGTTCTTGTATATATGGTTTATGAGGACACAAATGTGTTTAATGACATGGGTATTACAACTTAAACATGGTTTACAAGGACACTTCCTGTTTCCTCGTAAACCAAATGGCTTAAAAACATACTAAACTGTGATTTTGTTTGAAATTCAAAAAATGCCAAAAGTTGATTGGTACTCTATAAAAAAATATTTTTATGATTTATCACAACATTTTTTTCTTTTGTCAAATCAACTTCAATAATTAATGTGGTTCAGATAACAAAATGTTTTGAGTTTCTGTTGATTAAACCAATCACCTTCATTGTATTAACTCAAATTTTTAATTTCAGTTAACTCAAAATTTTAAGGCAAGCAGCTCACTTTTTAAGTTAAACCAACAGTTTGGGGTAGGTTTAGTGTAACACCGTGTCCTAACCAGACGCGATGCGATAAGATTCAAGCGACAAACAATTTGTCGACACCTGACGTGACTATGAGACGTGATAATGTCAATCAAAAATCACAGCAAATCAAAAGAGTGTGCGGGCGGGTTCTCTCAGCAAGCTCCCGGCACTTGCAGCGAAAGTAAATAACCAAATTCATCAATATTACACCATTCTAACATTATTAAAATTACATACTGAGTTACTTAAACAATCTTTGTCATATAATACACTTGTCTGTTCACAATGAGTTGACAGTTTGAACATTCTTGTTTAATTTTATGTATTTTGAAGATCTGAGGTGACTTGTCCATTGTTGCTTTCAGTACGGCTATAAAAGACAGAAAATGATATTCAAAGTCACATTAGATGCTTTTAACATTAAATAAAGCACACAAACAGTACCTGAGTACTGATTGTCATTGCCATATACTTTGTGTTGGTGTTCCAGCCATGACGTCGCAGAAAAATAGAACGTTTCTGAAATAGAATCGTCGTGTCGCCATCGTGGCTAGTTAGGACAAAAACTGTGTGCGTGTGTGTATATCTATGAGTGTGTATGAACTTTGGTTCACTTTTTTTTTAGGTCTCTCTTTTTTTCAACTTTCTCTCTTGCTATTTTAAAACACAGATAGCTAACTGTTCACTTAAAATGTTTTTGTTCAGTACTTCACTAAGCTAAACCAATTTTTTTCTTGTTATTTCAATGATTGGTTTCTGTAGCGTTAGACTTTATGTTTGTTATTAAACCCTTTTGTCTGCATCGTATGTTAACTTGCTAGTGAGACTCTTAAAAAATGGATTGTCAGAGTTTGAACCCAGGCCCAAATCTTTAACCGCTACCCTTGTGTATTTAACAGGTTTTTGGGATCTGACTCGAAAATGTTCCATACTTCACTAAATTTAGGCTTATTTTTGTCTTTGAATGAAGTGCGAAATGAATAGTTTATTTAAGACTCTAAGTAATAAACCAGGAGTATTGTGGAGGTAAATGTGTTTTAAATGTGTTTCCATTGAGATTGGTGGTGATTATGGGGAAAGTTGTCCTAATAGAGGGAAGTGGCTTTTGGGTGAGGAGAATATTAATTTTATATCCAGGGATGTATTGTTAGTGCTGCTAATATATCGTTATTATGAGAACATCATTTAAACTTTTCCCTGCTTTGACACGCCACACAGGAAATTTGATATTTAACCATTGAAGAGGTGTGAAAAATGTGCTTTATGCCATTTTATGTGTTTAATTGCAGCTCTTTAGAAATAAAAACGGCTGTTAAATTGAGGAAAAAAATCTGTGCATTCTAGTGAATTTATTTCTGCTAAATTATTTATTCTACAATATATATTGTTTTAATAACTTATTATTACACAGCTAATTAATAAATGCTTGTTGTTTCTTGTTTTCTGTCAATAATGCTTCTTATTTTTTAGTAATAATGACTATTTTCTAATTGTTTAACTATGAGAAAAAGATTGTTTTTCTTTGATTTAAAGGCATGACCGCTTTCTGAAACGAAAGAGATTTCTCTCTGTCTGGATGCGGCATTGTGGGAGTGTTTTGTTTGGAAATGAAATGTTTGGAATAGCTGTTAAACAGATTATTTCAGCAGTCGTCATTCACTTCGAGCCAGTGTACATAACGCGTCTCTCTTTCTTTCATCGCTCTTTCTGCTTCCAAGTGACTCCTCTGTCTTTCTTTGTCTCCGTCACTCTTCCTGTCTTCCTGGCTCCTTCTGAAAATCTGATAGACTGTTGAAATGGAAGGAAAATCCTCCTCTTTGGGTCGTAGGTCAGATTGCGCTTGTCGCTCTCTCTGTAAGAGAGATTTTTATTTGTAGAGAATCTCCTCACATCCTTTTCCGTAGTCCTACTTTTCTCCTATATTTAGGACTGCGCTCGGCTCTGACTCACCTGGGCTTCTTTGGGTTTTTTGCTTAAATATGCCACCACAGCGCTATTAAGCTTCCAGGATTTCTAGACTATTTTTTGTGATTTTTTTTTTTTTTTTTTTTTAGTCTTCGTGCTTGATTCATTTCAGTGAATTTGTTCAAGAAAGACAGACATGAAGTATAACTGTAGATCTCTTTCTCAGCTCTCTACTCACCGGAGACATTTATGGGCTTTTTAAGAGCACAAAGGAAGGATTGTAAAAGTGAAACACATTAACAAACAAACCAGTGTCAGCTCTACTGAATGAGCACCTGCTTTTAAACTCTACAGGAGGGACAGACTGAGAAAGAAAAGTGAAAAACTGAAACTGAGAGTAACAGAAAGAGGCAAATGTTTTCGCTTCTCAGTTGCTGGTCTTTCTTTAGTTTTTTTTCTAGCATGAAATCTGTCTGTCTACATTAGCACTGAGCAATATATTTACAATATATCTGAGATTATATTGCTGATTATATAATAATTAACAACTGAATATCAATTCTTATCCTACAACATGCAAATATGAGGGATCTTTTATTACCAAAATTTATTATTTTGGTAAGTTCTGTTCATTTCTGTTAATCAGTTCAAATTGATTTATGTATTTATTTATTTATAAAGTCCTTGCATGCATTTTTCATTTTTTAATAAAAATTTTTAACACATTAAATCATTATATTGCTGCATATAAATGAAAAGAAAAAAAACATCTTTGAGTTCATTCAGTGAAAACTAGTATGAGAAATATGCTTTGATTACTTTTTAACTAGTTATATTACATTTTTTAATGAAACATTTTCAATGTACACTCTAAAAAATGCTGGGTTAAAACAACCCAAGTTGGGTTGAAAATGGACAAACCCAGCAGTTGGTTTGTTTTAACCCTGCTGATTGTCTGCTTTAATCCAGTGGTTGGGTAGATTTATTTATAACTCAACTATTGTTTAAAAATGACTGTATTGCTTGCTTAAAATGAACCCAAAGTATGTTGGAAATAAATTTTTATTAAATTGCTTATTAATAAATGTTCACCTTTTGATTATTATTGTTTCCTCTAGTAATTATGTGTCTGATTTTTAATTTCCAACCTATTTTGGGTTCATTTTAAGCCAGCCATAAAGTAATTTTTAAACAATAGTTGGGTTTACAATAAAACTGCCCAGAAGGTTGGTTAAAACAATCCAAACGCTGGGTATGTCCATTTTCAACCCAACTTGGGTTGTTTTTAACCCAGATTTTTTTAGAGTGTAATTTTATATAAATTGCTCTGAAAAAAAATATATATATTAAAAAAGTTAATTAGTTTTAAAAATGTTGTCAGATATGCTGAAAGACTATCAGAATACTGAAAGAAAGTAAAAAAGCGTTTGCGTGTTTCTGAAGAGTAAGAGAGAGAGAAAGTAATGTGGCCCACTCACAACGACTCTGGTTACGAGTCAGAGAACACAATGCCGAGCTCAGTAACAGCACAGGCCTACTCATTACACACACACACAACGCAACAGACGTGGAAAGCCGAGCCATAACTCAAATCTATAGGAGTAGAAGTTCTGCATTAGTGCTGTTAGATTGAATTCTCATGGAGCTCATTAGATAAAACCTCTTTAGAAAGAGGAGAAAGGGATGATCAAGATCGCCAAGGGGTGAGAGAGAGGGAGACGGAGAAAAGGCGAGGGAACGGGGGCAGCCTCGTCTGCCATTTTTTGGCACCCTGTATGGTGAGCTCTATGTAGAAGGTGCCAGAACCTCATCGCTGCCAACCTCTCTCCCTCTGATCCTTTCTTCCTCTCCCTCTCCCTCTCTTTTCACCCATTCTCTGCGGCTCTCTCGGGGGGCTCAACCCCAGCGTCGCCCCCGTCGTCTCGATATGTCCTCCGATTTTCAGCTTAACAGCTACGTCAATTATTTTTTTATACAATTAGATTTTTGTTTTGTATATTTGCATGGACGTGTGCGGGGAGGTGGCACTTGTTTGCTTGCTTTTTTTTTCTCGATCGACTTTGTAGGACATCTTAGACAGTTTCCTCTCATTTATTGGAATCAAAATCTGGTTCCTAAACGATTCCTTTAAAGATTCTTTAGTACTTTTGAAGAAACCCTTCTTTCAAAAAAAAATTTTAATTATTGAATAATTAGTATTAGTTTAGTATATAAATATATATATATATAAATACCATTGTAACAGGTTCAGTACAAGACTGGAAGTGACTTGCAGTTCAGTGAGTGAGTCAATCAATTAATTTGGTCTGATTCACTGAATGAAGGAGTCATTAGGCCGAATCAAAATGATAACTATGGGTGTGTGAGTCTTTTCCAAACATTCATTAAAGGTGCTCTTAGTAATTTTGTGTAATGTTGCAATGTTGTTGATGTTGCATCATGCAAAAGCTTTCAACTAATTCCATTTTTTTGTCTGATTCAACTGAATCATATTTTATTGATTTCAAAAAGCTTTGAAATAACTAATCACAGTTGTAAGCAATGAATAATTCATTTTATGATAAAAAGTGTCCGATAAAGGGGACCGAGATAAAACAAGTATTCAGTCACATGATCTCAAAATGTCAGCCCCCATGATGCAACATGCTACATGCTAAATAAAATTATTTTATTTTGCTACTCTAAGACATAATCTTAAATTAACATATAGTACTGTTTGTTTTTTTGTGTAAAACTTTTTAATGTGGAAAAAAATAACTGGGTGCACCTTTCAATAGAACCGGCTGTTGTAAATCAAATTTCACAAAACAACAACAACAACAAAAAAAGCACACAGGTCTTTCAGAGTAATCTGAGCCATTTCTCAAAGGTCAGTTTCTGTCAGTCTCTCATGGGCTTCGCAATTCCAAACTTTTACTTTTCCAGCAGATGCTTGAAGGGCACAAAACTCAGTGGCTCGTCTTCCTTCGTGAAAGGCCGAGCCATCATAAATAAATTCTTGCCGGTGTTACTTACAGAATGTGAAAGAGAGAAGGTGTTGTGTTTTTTTGCAGCACCTAGTAAGGGAAAACGTTTGACAAGCACAACAGAAACACAGCGAATCAATTCTGGCATGCATTTGTGTGTAAGGGAATAGGCCTGGAAAGCAGTTTGGACACAGATCTAGGCCGCCCGTCTCGGTGAGCGGGAAAGAACGCAGAGAACAAGGGATGAAACCAAAGAGAAAACGGCAAGGAACAGGGGGATGGGATAACAAGGGAAAGAAAAGCTGAGTGTGTGTGCGTGTGTGTGTGTGCGCGTTTCATAATAAGAGTGTGAAAAATAGGCCTGTAAATGAGAGTGTGTAAAGCTTCATGGCTCTCAGCTCCAGAAAGCCCCATTCATCAGACGGGAGCATCTTCCCGCTCTTAAAACAATGAAAGGCAAACCCCCCCATTCTGTCGGAGCAGAGGAGAGTCTGTCGTTTGTTTACAGAGATAACAGGATAAACGAGAGAAAGAGAGAGTGCGAGAAATAAAGTGTGTGTGTTTTTGTGTGCCGAAACAGAGGGCCCCTGTATGCCACCGGATGAAGTGATGGTGGGATAGCGCATGATTAGTATGTTAATAGGCAAATATAAAGTGTTTGTGTGTCTGTGTGTGTTTGCATTAGATCACTCCAGGCCTTATACATATGCATCAACATACAGAAGCGTTTTTGTTTGTGCACTTTGGGTGTGTTGGGCTGTGTGTGTGTTTAATTATGAGTTCACGTACAAGAATCGGTGTGTATTTGCATACGTACATGTTTTGGCATACATTTTAGAGCGCATATATGAGTGTGTGTGAGTGCCTTTGGCACCTGTTGGTCTCTGTGGTTTTCAGATTTCTGATTTTTGATTTCCTCCTTTTGCTACTTTTATTTATTTAAAAACCCAATAAAATAGCTTGACAAGACATTTTACTTTATGCATTACTTTGTTAAAAAAGGCTTTAGTTACGACTAGGGTTGTCAAAAGTACCGGTACTTTGGTACCAAGTCGGTAATGACAATACCAGCATTTCCCCCTAGCATTTTGAGCGCTGTTGCCCTCGGTGAAGAGTGCCAAAGATGTCTATTTACAACATGTTTTTGAAGCGTTGATAATTGTAGCCAATCACAGACATATCTGTTGAGCATGTGAACACAATGGCCAATCAGAGGTGTTTTAAAGGGTCATGAATTGAGAAATCAACTTCTCCTTGAGCTTTTGATATATAAGAGGTCATCGTACTATAAGAATATCCTGTTAGTCCAATAAAAGCTTTTATTGACACCAGGCCCAGTAAATGGCTCATCCAGGATTGAGCCTATCTATGTCAACAATAGGTGAAACGCCACCTCAGCAGAAGAAATCAACGCCTACTTCATCATTGCAACATTAGCCCCACCCACTGTGTGTTAGTGAGATGAGGAGGAGAGAAGAGCAATGCAGGACTAAAAATAACATTAAATATAATAACTTTGAAATAACTTTCAAAGGATCCTAATGCTAGGTATATGGTTGTTTATTTTCAACAATGTGAGCGTCTCAGTTGAGCATTATTTATTTGTATTTGGTACATTTCACTGTGGATTCTTTGGTAAATCAATCACATTTCTTTGCAAACAGACTTTTACGATATGGACTCAACAGTAATGCAACATGTAAGTCACTGTGTTAATTCTAATGCCTGATCTGATATGTAATGATTCATGTGCAGTCAGATATGTTTTGTTTATGTGTCAGGAAATCAAACCAGTGACTAAATGGTCAACTTCACGTTGTTACTCTTAGTAGGATGAAAATAATCTGATATTTAAACGGTGATTAAATTATACATAGAAGCGATCAAAGAACGTTCCTTTAACAGTTGCTGGAGCTGTCAGTCAAACAGCGCAAGTTTATCAGTGACTGAGTTCTGGACTCCCGTTTTATTCAACGAATCTCTTAGTTACATGGCGTTTGAACTGTTAGTTATGATGAAAGCATTCGTTAGTGTGCAGAAATTGAGTTGCAGTGACGAGATCACTGCTTTCATGTGCTCAACAACATGTCTGATTGGCTGTTCATCACTGCAGCCTTTCATGCCACCATCTAAATATAATGCCATAGATCTAAATGTAATGCTATAATCAACACTTTTCACGATTAGTTAAACTTAATTTAACTAATCTAAGTTGTAATAGTAAAATGTGCTAAAAGTTTTTGAGGTAGTAATACTTAGCTATTTCATAGGCAAAGATATTAGCCAATCACAGCAATGGGCGTTTACACTGAAGTCTCACAGCAGACACGCTAAAATCAGAGTAGAAAAAGCCTTTTATTTCTAAATTATGATGTAAAATTTTGATGTAAAAGGCATACTAACATAAATGCACCCCAGGAAACATTATAAAACAAGATAAACAACGCAGTTTATGACCCCTTTAATTTAGTCAGAATCTGCTCAACAACGCTCAAAATGCTAGGGGGAAATGCTGGTATTGTCACATTTTTAAAATTTAACTACCGACTTGGTACTGAAGTACCGGTACTTTTGACAACCCTGGTTACGTCACAGCCTTTAAATGTGATTTTGACACTTACTGATTGGTTGTCAGGGGAGGGACATTCTCATTCTAGAGAGCATTTGATTGAACAGTGTAGTACAGCATAATCATCAATGTTTTGGGTTTATTTTCCTGGAACAGAAAAGACATTTGTTGTAAATTCTGCTAAATTTTTAGTTTAAAATTGTATTAACTAACATTCACAATGTGTATTGATATTCCTCAAACATTCTGGTTAAGGTTTGTTTTATTCAGAAATGCTGTGATTACATTTTCTGACTATTAAAAATTGCTCATGCCTTTATCATATAAATTTTCCAACACAACATGAACGCAGCATTAACCCCTAAAAAGTACTAAACATTTGCTCTTTTTTTTTTTTTTTTTGCTTTATTGTCACCTTTGATCAATTTCAAGCAGCATTGCTGAATGAAAAAAAAAAAATATTTAAAGAAATAAAGTCTTTAAATTTATTTAAACCATAAAGTCTGTAACAGAGTTTTCTAACCAAAAAAAAAAAAAAAAATCTGTGGTGACAGCAGTCCCACACAAACACATGCTCCGCCTCCACAGTCCATTGGCAGTGATGGGATTGGCTTTGATTTAGGCTGGTGTCATGGCAACCAAATAACCCAACATACCTTGTCTGCGCTCCATTCAGGGTTCTATAAGGCCAACGGCAGGTCACATGGAATCAGTGGCCGAATGTTGGGATAGACATCATTTCTCTCAGATGGGTTTTTAAGGGTAATATCTTAAGTACCACATCAGTAAGAAGGAGAGGGAGAGAGAAATATACGTTTACAAATATAGAGAGGAAGGATTTGAGCGTCACGCATATTTATGTAGCATGGCTAGTTGCCCAGAGCTGCCTCCTACACGTGAGAAAGAAAGAGAGCGCGTCCATAATAAACGACTGTACAGTTCTCTATTTTGAACCGCACCATTCGTCTCGCATGAATATTCAGCTGCATGCATATGATTTGCAATCTTTCTGTCACATTAAAAACCCTGCAGCTATGAAGGAAATATCCATCTGTAGGCCACGTTCAGTCTCGGAGCCAAACTAATACCACCTTACGCTATTCACACCAGCTCTCTGGATTTGATCAGAGCTCAGGAACGTTTATTTATTTCACTTTTGCAATCTTTCTCCTTTTGCAAGCAGTCTCACTGGCACTGGGACGTTTACACACACACATTGTGCAAACAAAGATAGTGGTTTTGCATGGCACAGTTCAAGGATTTTATTTGGTTTTCTGTATCTGCAAACAAATTTGAATATCTGCTCTATTCGTTGAAAGCCAAATATTCACACTGACCAGAAACCTCTCAAATGATTTGTTAAATTGTATAGTTGTACCATCTATGCACAATTGTGTGCATCTACAGTAAGTTAGGGAGACTACAGCAATATTTATACAGTGATATTTAGCATAAACATTTCAGGTTTTACTGTCCTTGTGGAGATGTTTAGTGTAGGCAAAACCTTGCCTGTAACAGTGTATGCCTGCAGGGGATCTGGTCAGGAAATTTTAGCATTACAGTATAAGCATTTGGCTTTAAATGATGCTGAGCAATGTTTAAGCAAGCCACATACGCACACACAGAATATTTCACATCTGGCAGGGAGCATGTGTTGGTCTTATTTGCCGAATGCACACAAACTTTCTGGCTGGCTCTTTATGCTAGCATGTCACAGGCCTCTCTCCTGTGTGTGTTTAGAAAGAACAGATAAATGTTGCACATTTAATTATACTTATACCCTTTATATATTTCACTATCTGCCCTGTAGCTCATATGGACTCTATAAATATGACTGGGCAATATGACTAATATCTTTACAGTAAAAACAGTAATATAGTGAAAAAATATTTCAATTTCATTTTTTTTTTTTTTTTTTTTACATTTTCTATTTAATTGTATTGTAATTTATTCCTGTGATCAAAGCTGAATTTTCAGCATCATTACTCAGTCTTCAGTGTCACATGATCCTTCAGAAATCATTCTAATATGATAATTTGATGTTTATTTGATCTAATAATTATTTGATCTTATTATTATCAATGTTGAAAACAGTGTTTATTATTATATTTATTTATTATTATTATTATTATTATATAGCACTGATATTATTATCAAGTATTAATTTCTTTAAAAAAAACTTTCTGACCCCAAACCTTTGAACAATATTTTATATTCTTAGCTTTCAGTTTGTGTTTTTATGTGTATAAAATATGCAGTTTTGTGTTTATTTATTATTTTTGGGGTTAGGGTTAGGGTTTGGTATAGTCTGCACAAGTTATAAAAGAAAAAGAAGACAAAAAAGTCTTTTAGACAGCTAAATAAACGTGTGTGTGTTCACCTTTGGTCTTGGAGCGGATCCCTTGATTAAAGGAAGTGTTTAGACACATACAGACAAATACAAGAGTGATATCTGGATCATGCTCTTACATGCTGTGTGTGTCTGTGTTTTTGAATTCTTGTGTGTGTATGGTTGTGTCTGTGAGTGTATTTGTGTCTGTACTGATTAGGATTAACTGCCTTTTTATCTTTAGCCCTCTTAACCTCTCTCTGTCTTTCTCTCTAGAGTTTTTCCTCTCTTTGACACATACTCAGACGTTTGACGTACTTTGTCACACAGGTGTGTGTGCAGGGTTTGATGTGTTTGCAGTGCCCAGAGGTGTTCTGTGTAAGTAGACTTGGGTCATTTAAGGTTGGCATAGTTTATGAGGAGGGTGTGAACTTGTGAGCATGAAACGAAACAAATCAAATATGCAAATCCTTTTTAATGGATGTCTTGATATATTGTATTGAATTTTTTAAAAAAAATTACATGTCCATTCCTCCAAGTTTGTTTGTAAGTACCAACCTTTAAGTGCTCAGTTTTAGTAAAATAGTTTTATTTTGAAGCACCTGGGAGGTATTCCAGAAAGCAGGTTATGTGACATACCTGGGTTTGTTTAAGAGTAAGTAAGCAGATAACCTCAACTTCCGGTTCCAAACACTGGAGCAGGTTATGTTCCAGGGTTAGTTTGCTTAAGAGGTATTTAGATGCATGTTGTTATATATAAGGGGTGTAATGGTACAGAAAACTCACGGTTCGGTACGTACCTCGGTAGGGCTGAAACGATTAGTCAACATTATCGACAAATATTTTTGTTGTCGAATAGTCTCTTGATCTCATACAACCTATTTGAAGGGCCTGCAATAATGTGGTTTGACCAGTGGGGCACTGTAGCGCAATACTGTAATGCAGCCCTCCCGGATCCAATCCAATAAAAGAAGTGCATAGTGCAAACGAAGTCGAGCCCATGAAATGTGGGAGATTAACGTAGCATAAACATAACAAACATTACGTTTAGCATAACGTCAAAAAATTGCTGTCATGCAGGGCCACCAACTCATTCAAACTTACTGTTCTCACGCGAAGTCTCAGCTTTTAAATTCTGTCAATTTTACTGCAGGATTCAAACAATGCATGTGGTTTTGACACTGTTTAACGTGGTGTGACAGATCGCTGTATCGTCAGTGAGAGTTCTAAAACATTATGACAGCTATAGCATGTTACTTTGAGAGTTCTAGAACATCGAAAGGTATAGCACATTACTCTGAGGGCTCTAGCATGGTACTCTGAGGTTTCTAGAACATTAAACTGAATGTTCTAGAACATTATTCTGAGGGTTCTAGAACATTATTCGGAGAGTTCTAGCAGTGAGGGTTCTACAACACTGAGAGCTGTAGCATATTACTCTGGGGGTTCTAGCATGTTATTCTGAGGGTTCTAGAACATTGAGTGCTATACAATAGCATGTAACATTGCACTGAGGGTTCTAAAACATTACTCTGAGTGTTCTAGCAGTGAGGGTTCTAAAACATTATGAGAGCTGTAGCATGTTACTTTGTCAGTTCTATGACATTGAGTGCTATACAGTAGCACATAACATTGCTCTGAGGGTTCTAGATAATTATTTTGAGAGTTCTAGAACATTACTCTAAGATACCTATCACATTACTCTGAGAGTTTTAGAATATTACAGAACATGGTTCTGGGAGTTCTACATTACTCCACGGGTTCTAGAACACTTTAGAACATGATTCTAAGTTCGAGAGGTCAAGTTGATTGTAGAATTCTCAGATGAGGGTGAGTGTGTGCATTCACCGCAGCTGTCACCAGAACATGCTCTGTGTGTGTGTGTGTGTGTGTGTGTTAACAGACTTTAGTGTCTGTAGGACTCAAACACATGAGAACCTCAATATTCTTTAGTAACTATCAGAGCTCAGCAGAGGTGATGGACTTTAATCCAGTGTTTGATCACACACAGAACTGAGTGGGGAATTCTTAGAGCGGAACACACACACACACACACACACCATCCCTCTGAATATTTACAAGTCATGGCTTGACACGGAAGGAAGTGAGACAGAGAAAGAGGGAATTGGAAGGTTGAAGGCAAAGGTTAAAGATCTGATGAGAGAAATCAGAGACCGAATTAAGAGGGGTAGAGAACGTGACGAGCTCTAGTGTCAAAGGAAAGCGCTGTGTATGTGTGTGTGTGGTGGGTTTTCTAAGGTCACAGTGCAGAATATCACATTGGAATGTGGAATGCTGAAACACTGCCAACACAAGCACATCAACTACACACACTGTACTCTCTCTCTCCACTCCCCCTCTCTTGACTCAGTCATTTGTGTTATGAAAAGTGCTTTAGTATGTGCATTATGTCCAGTCTGAGAGCTCTGTATACGTTATACATTAGACACAGTGTATCATACACACATACTGGATCAAACCGTGTGTCAGCCACATGCTCACATTGCGAGAGCCCTGGACTGCTCTTCATTTAAAATATTTCTCTCTCTGCTGTTTGTTTACTTTGCAGGTAAATCAGATCACGTACACACACACACACACACTCATTTGTTTAATGTTCTCCAAGGGCTTCAGAGACTCTGTATTTTTTCTTCTTCCCAATGGCACAAGCACAAAATTTTGTGGTATAAAAACCAGCAGAGAGCGCCTTTAAAAAATAAGGAGAGATGAAGGAAACGGTAAAAAAGTGGCGTCTCCTGCCAAGAAAATGTTCCATGAGCCCTTAATGTTATAGCCAAGGAGGAATACAAGTCAGAAGGCACATTTGCAATCGATTTAGTATTCACAGAGTGAGCTGTGAAGCAAAACGTCTCTGGACAGGTAGGAAAGGTACGGAGGATTAAAGAGAGACCAAAACTTTGGTGTTTTAAAACCAAATGATTTTGCTATTACTATTGTACTTCTGGGCACTGTATACACGTACATAAAACACCAATGCCACTGTTAAACATGGTAAAAATTTTAATTACACGTTACATGTACTTACTATAGTAATAACATAATTACATGCAACTAACCCTAAACCAAACCCTAATCCTAACTCTACCATATAGTAAGTACATGTTGTTAATTAATATTACTCATTACTTAAATGTTTAATTGCACTGTAAGAAGGACAAGTTAAAATAAAGTGTAATCAATTTATATATATATATATATATATATATATATATATATATACAGGTGCTGGTCATATAATTAGAATATCATCAAAAAGTTGATTTATTTCACTAATTCCATTCAAAAAGTGAAACTTGTATATTATATTCATTCATTACACACAGATTGATATATTTCAAATGTTTATTTCTTTTAATTTTGATGATTATAACTGACAACTAAGGAAAATCCCAAATTCAGTATCTCAGAAAATTAGAATATTACATAAGACCAATACAAAGAAAGGATTTTTAGAAATCTTGGCCAACTAAAAAGTATGAACATGAAAAGTATGAGCATGTACAGCACTCAATACTTAGTTGGGGCTCCTTTCGCCTGAATTACTGCAGCAATGCGGTGTGGCATGGAGTCGATCAGTCTGTGGCACTGCTCAGGTGTTATAAGAGCCCAGGTTGCTCTGATAGTGGCCTTCAGCTCTTCTGCATTGTTGGGTCTGGCATATCGCAACTTCCTCTTCACAATACCCCATAGATTTTCTATGGGGTTAAGGTCAGGCGAGTTTGCTGGCCAATTAAGAACAGGGATACCATGGTCCTTAAACCAGGTACTGGTAGCTTTGGCACTGTGTGCAGGTGCCAAGTCCTGTTGGAAAATGAAATCTGCATCTCCATAAAGTTGGTCAGCAGCAGGAAGCATGAAGTGCTCTAAAACTTCCTGGTATACGGCTGCGTTGACCTTGGACCTCAGAAAACACAGTGGACCAACACCAGCAGATGACATGGCACCCCAAACCATCACTGACTGTGGAAACTTTACACTGGACCTCAAGCAACGTGGATTGTGTGCCTCTCCTCTCTTCCTCCAGACTCTGGGACCCTGATTTCCAAAGGAAATGCAAAATTTACTTTCATCAGAGAACATAACTTTGGACCACTCAGCAGCAGTCCAGTCCTTTTTGTCTTTATCCCAGGCGAGACGCTGTCTGTTGTTCAAGATTGGCTTGACACAAGGAATGCGACAGCTGAAACCCATGTCTTGCATACGTCTGTGCGTAGTGGTTCTTGAAGCACTGACTCCAGTTGCAGTCCACTCTTTGTGAATCTCCCACACATTTTTGAATGGGTTTTGTTTCACAATCCTCTCCAGGGTGCGGTTATCCCTATTGCTTGTACACTTTTTTCTACCACATCTTTTAATTCCCTTCGCCTCTCTATTAATGTGCTTGGACACAGAGCTCTGTGAACAGCCAGCCTCTTTTGCAATGACCTTTTGTGTCTTGCCCTCCTTGTGCAAGGTGTCAATGGTCGTCTTTTGGACAACTGTCAAGTCAGCAGTCTTCCCCATGATTGTGTAGCCTACAGAACTAGACTGAGAGACCATTTAAAGGCCTTTGCAGGTGTTTTGAGTTTATTAGCTGATTAGAGTGTGGCACCAGGTGTCTTCAATATTGAACCTTTTCACAATATTCTAATTTTCTGAGATACTGAATTTGGGATTTTCCTTAGTTGTCAGATATAATCATCAAAATTAAAAGAAATAAACACTTAAAATATATCAGTCTGTGTGTAATGAATTAATATAATATACAAGTTTCACTTTTTGAATGGAATTAGTGAAATAAATCAACTTTTTGATGATATTCTAATTATATGACCAGCACCTGTATGTATATATATATATATATATATATATATATATATAAAAGTATCTTCTGCTCACCAAGGCTGCATTTATGTGATCAAAAATGCAGTAAAAAAGTAATACTGTGAAATATTATTATTACAATTTATATAACTGTTTTCTGTTTGTATATACAGTATTGTAAAATGTAAGATTCCTGTAATTCCTGTAATTTGCTTTCTGTAGTATCAATGTTGAAAAATTTGTGCTGCTTCATATTTTTGTGGAAAACCATGACACTTTTTTTATCAGAATTTCTTTGATGAATAGAACATTCAAATCAATATTTATTTTAAATAGAATTTTTTGTAATATTATAAATGTCTTTTTCACTTTTGATCAATTTACATCCTGGCTGAATGAACAATAATTACTTAAAAAAAAAAATCTTACTGACCCCAAACCTTTGAACGTTAGTTCAACGTTTTCTATAAAGAAATTGAACAATTAAAGGGTTAAAAGGGATTTAAGGGAATAAAGAAAAAGAAGTAATAATGGTAAAAAGTTCTAGGTCTAATTGTAGCCTAGCTGCGAATGTGAAGTAATCCATTTAAACTCTTTGCAAATAATATTTTATTTAAAAATATGCATACATTCAATCTTATTTGCATGTCTGATGTGTCAGAAATGCAAAACGCTTCTTTTCTTGTCACTTTCAGTTGTGAATGATATGGATCATGTAAAATATAGCACATTTTCAATTCCAAATGGCCAAATTGCAATTTGGCCATTTCTAATTATTAGGGGGGACTTATCCCCCTCAATGCCTATGGTTACAGCCCTGGTGTGTATATATAGTTTGTAATGTAAGCACAGTTTATTTTTCTTATACTTGCTCACACTTCTTCAAGCATATAACTTTTGACCAGTGGTACGCATGTGTAAGTGTAGCATGTGTGTATTTGAATGTGCAGCGGTGACGTGTTCTCTCCGTAAGTTCAGTATGATGAAGATTTTCCATACAGGAGCATCAGATAGCTCCACATCTGAGAAAACGATTCTTTCTGTGTGCTTTCTCACTCTTTCACACACTGTCTTCATGTTTCCGTACCTGTGTGTGCGCATATGCATGTGTTTGTGGGTGTACTCGCTGTAGGCGCTTCTTAACCAGCAGGGGACCGCTGGCACCACAGGGACTCCTTGTTTGGTTTAAGATTGATTCTTACAGTTCGTATATGTGTTTATGTGAGTGTAAGAGAGAGTATGGTATTGCTGCAGAAGATAGTAATCGTGCTTTGGCCTTCCCAGATGAGAGTAATTTATACCTGCTCACATGCTCAGAAGATTTGCAGGGTCCAATGAAATCATCGGAGGGGGAGACATCTGAGAGGAAATGTAGCGGAGTAAAACCTACAGCCGGTTTATTTCTATATAACACACCGCTTTCTTTTTTTTCAGTTTGGACTAAGAGCTTGGAAAAAATGACTGGAAGGATGGAAAAAAGAGAGTTCTAATGTACAGTGAAAGAAAGAAACCCCATGCAGGAGACAAATAAATAAAGCCTCTCTCTGAAGCACATGACAGACTCTACTTAAAATAACTTTTTTTTTTATATTTTATATTTTATGATGCACAATGGTCATTTCTCTACTGTTGTACACCATTTTAAATCGCCTTTTCCATAAAGCTGGTTTCTCAAACTAGGGTTTGTGAGTTGATGAAAAGTTGATAATTAAATTATAAAATTGTAAAATTAAAATAAATAAACCATTAAAATAAAGTACTTTCTAAAAATAGAACTAATTTTACTTGTTTTCCGGCATGTCATGTGACCATTAACCGACATCAGAGAACTTTGCATTGTCACATTATCAAAATATTAACTTAAAATCTCAGTTAATGAATATTTTAGGTTAATTGGGTTTGGCTAACTAAAAACGTTTGGAAATCCCTGCTCTAAATCATGTAATACTGCCTTATATGTAATTATACTACCAACCTTTTGGAACAGGCTTTGCGTCTGGAGTGATGCCTTAAAATAATGTCTACGTAGGCAGCTCAAAAGATTCTGGAAAAGAGCCATACTGTAAATAAACAACAAACAGGACAAGGACAACAGGCCCGAGTCTGAGTGTGATGGTCTGCCGACAAGTGTGTCTGTGTGTGTCTGTCTCAGTGTCACTGATGACTGGCAGTGTCATCCTTCCCAACACAAGATGTCTTTCTCTGGACTGTGCTGTCCACCCATCACACATTTGTGTCGTTTGTTTTCATTGCAGCCAATTTCTCACTGTACTTGTCCCTCACAGCAGTGACATCATATGCAAAGTAGCAGGAGGGTCTGCATTACTGGAGCCTCAATCACTTTTCCTTTTTACTGTTTGTCTCGCAGTTTAACTCTTTCATGCATGTTTTAGATTTGGCAAACACTAGGGCTGATAAACTGGGGTCAGAATTTTTTTTAAAGAAATTACTTTTTTTACAGCAAGGATGCATTAAATTGATCGAAAGTCACAAAAATCATTTATAATGTTACTACAAAATTATATTTCAAATAAATGCTGTTCTTTTGAACTTTCTATTTATCAAATAATCCTGAAATATCACAGTTTTTACAAGAATATGAACAGCACAAATCAAATCAAATCATCATATTAGAGTGATTTCTGAAGGATCATGTGACACTGAAGACTGGAGTAATGATGCTGAAAATTCAGCTTTGATCACAGGAATAAATTAAATTTTCAAATATTTTCAAATAGAAAACAGTTATTTTAAATTGTAATAATATTTCACAATATTACTGTTTTTACTGTACTTTTGATTAAATAAATGCAGCCTTGGTGAGCAGACCAAACTTCTTTCAAAAACATTTAAAAAAACTTCCTGACCCCAAACTTTTTAATGGTAGTTTATGTAATATATGCGTTTGTTAAACGTCCCATCTGGAGCTGTTAAGAAGGTGTTTCTTTATCATTTACTCTCAAACAGGACCTGTCAAATTAAATGTTTGTTTAAAACAGTGAATAGTGTTAAAAGTAACTAATTAATTGCATGTTAACATGTTCATTTCACAGCAAAACAATTTAGAGTTTGGTAAGCACATGTTGGATGCTTCTGGAAGTGTATTCTTCTAACAGTTTACATAAACCACATGATAATTACCTCTAATGTTCTGAGGGGAAAGACTTGCCCTCTGGAGAGTGATGTAATTATACAGAGCTGTGTGTAATTAAATATTACAGACCAGGTTAATTTCATAAACAAAAGTGTTAATCTCTTTTTACTTCACAGACTATCAGAGCTCCTAAGATGAGGTTCTCCTGAGAAGAGGAGTTAATTCTTCATGTATTTTAAAGTAATTCAATTATCCTTGTGATTGAACTCTGTTTTGAGCAGCTCTGTGATTCTCGTGGGTGATATTTACTGAATTAACTATCTAAACTGAGGGCAAATCTGAGGCAATGTTAGATGTCAGAGTCTTTTTGCCAGTAAACAAACAAGATGCAAATATGGCTGACGTCACACAGCTGTCCACTTTCCGCTCAGTTTCCAGATTTGCTTAAATGCCCTGCTGTTGGATTCCTGCTCTTCTTTCCCACTTGTTTCCCTTTTAACAGACTCCAGGCCACAACTGTGTACTACCATATTCATTAGGAGGCATTATCATATTTGACTCCACAGTATCTAGAAGTCAAGTGATTTTGGTTTCCTCATTGAAAGTGTAATGCTCAAAGTAGAAACGTTTTTGGTTCTGTATTCCCAGTCTGTGGATTATGTAATACGGTGCTGTGTTAGTGTGAAAGTAATCCCTGCTCTTGTTTGAGGAGTGTTTCCTTGGGGGCTACTGAAGCATGTCGTGGGGTCAGAGGTTAATACAACAGCACGTGTGAGGGTCATGCAGACGTGTTAACAATAACAAGCATGAGGTCAAAGGTTAAAATAGCTGTTAGGCATGGCAGCTGTGTGTGTGTGTGTGTGTGTGTGTGTGTGTGCAGTCACAATAGGATAATTACTACATGTCAGACT
Source organism: Hypophthalmichthys molitrix (assembly GCA_037950675.1). Classification (NCBI taxonomy): domain Eukaryota; kingdom Metazoa; phylum Chordata; class Actinopteri; order Cypriniformes; family Xenocyprididae; genus Hypophthalmichthys; species Hypophthalmichthys molitrix. The sequence goes on along the minus strand of CM075492.1, from coordinate 9,798,870 downwards.
TTTACAAGCTTTGACTAGTAGATTTATACATTTTCTTGCCTTGTAAAACCATGATGAAGTGTTGCTAAGTGGTAGTCTAGCATGTTCTGAATAGTTTCTAGAGTGTTTCTAGGATGTTGCTAAGGAGTTCTGGGTTGTTGCTAGGTGGTTAGGGCCCATCCACAAGTTTTTTTTTTATCTGACATGTGAATATTGTAAGTTTGATTGCTTAGAAATTTTAAAACTTTTTGATTTCATAGACCTAAATATGATGATTCCATTTCAATGGACCCAATGAAGGATGCTATGTATTTTCAACTATAAAGAGCCATTTATTCTGTGAGAAAATTATTTAATGTGTAAAATTATTTAGAAAAATTATTTTCTGTTATGTTGACACTTTTTTTCCCCTACCTGGAGTACTGTTAAATAGAGTTAAAGACCTTAAGAGGAACATAAAACTAGTGCTGTAAATAGAATTAAATGGGATTTCCAAGCAGTCTTTAGATGGCAGAATGTGTAATATTTATTTATTTATTTACTTATTTACTTACTTATTTTATTGATTCATTTATTTACTTATTTAAATTAATTAATTGTTTTATTTATTTTTATTAACATTTTTTTACACTAAATCAATTTATTTTAATTAATAAATTAATTTTATTTTTTATTTTTTATTTATAGATTTATTTAAGTTTTTACATCAGATAGAATATAATACATTTTATGTTTAAGTTTTACACCAAGTTGAAAAGAATTTATTGGGATTTCCAACCAGTCTTTAGAAAGCAGAATGAATAAAGTGATGTGAATTTATGTATGTATGAATGTATCTATGTATTTTCTCATTTTCTCTAAACTTTTTTACTGACCCCTTAACACTGACTTGTGGCCCACTTGGTCTTCCTGGAGCCCAGTTTGAAAATGATCTGAGGCATAATTCATGTCTGCAGCCCAAAAGTGTGAAGAATGTGCCAAAGTTTAATATGTAGGGTTATTATTAATATTTCAAAATATCCTTTCTCTCTCTCTTTCCTTCTTTCTCCGTTTCTTTCTCACATACACCCCTGTCTCAAAGTTCTGTTCTGTCTCTGCTCACATTTATCTTTGCTAAGAATATTTATTTGTTTAATTTCTTCAGGGATTCATGTGTATTTTGGCTTGATGTAGAACATCCGTATCTCTATCTAGCCTTTCCATTCTCTCTCTTTTTATGTGTTTGTAATATGTTGTGGCTCAGATTAAAAACAGATTTCTCAAGGGCCTCCACTAGACAAGACATTAGACACACACACACACACACTCCCATAATTGCACAGTGTGTCTCAGCTTAGTACCAGTGGTTTGGCAGTAGATTTAAGCTGCGTGTGTGTTTTAAAAGTGCCAACATGCCCAGTGTTATTTTTTCTGTATATCCTCTCAATCCTCCCAAATGATAGACTCCACCACAATCACGTAAAGTGTGTGTGTATGTGTGCTACGATTCAGTCTTACCTAACTGTGTTAGGATGTGATTTAGGTTGAGCTCTGATTGATTGAGATTTTGGTTGTTATGCAACTAAATCCCCCATTAAGAGACTAAACAGCCTCTAACCTTCTGACCTCACGCACACATACTCAATCTCACAACCATTTCAGAACCAGAACCCTGCAGATCCAGATCAACAGTCTACTTATACAGGCCCAAAACATCTTAAAAACCTCAGAAATCACTGGTTTGTTAGTGTTGAGCTCTGGTCATGTAATGTCTCACCAGTAAAGATGCTTAGTGACCCATGAGAGATCAGTGAGATCAGTCAGTTGTGTGTGTCTGTTTGTGTATAGAAGCGTCAGTCAAGAATTGGTTGTGGCAAGTGAAAAACAAGATTTAGGGGTTTTACAGGTATAAGGCCAAAACCTATTCTTCACAAGAATGTGAACACACATTCAAGCTACACAAACTTGATTGCACTTGTTCTGAAATGTCAGACTGCATTTATTGCAACTGTGTTGTTGTGTTGCATTCTAAAAGTTGCCACATGTGACACTATAACAACAGTGTAAATTCATTTGCATCACCTTTTAAAGGGTTAGTTCACCCAAAAATGAGAATTCTGTCATTAATTACTCACCCTCATGTTGTTGCACACCTGTAAGACCTTTGTTCATCTTCAGAACACAAATGAAGATATTTTTGATGAAATCAGAGAGCTGTCTGACTCCTCCATAGATAGCAACTTAATTACCACATTCAAATCCCAGAAAGGAAGTAAAGACATCGTTAAAATAGTCCGTGTGACTACAGTGGTTCAACCTAAATGTTATGAAGCGGCGAGAATACTTTTTGTGTGCAAAAAAACAAACAAAAAAGTATGTCTTTCTTCAACAATTTCTTCTCTTCTGTGTTAGTCTCTGACGCTGTTCACGTGAGCAGCACGATGCATACGTGTGATGCTGACGCAGGAGCCGGCCAATAATGAGTCGGCATTCAGACGTAGCACATGGAAGTGCTGCACTGCGTTCACTACATCAACAGCGTAGGGGAATGACAGAGAAGAGAAGAAATTGCTGAATAAAGTTTTTTTTGCTTGTTTTGTTTTTACGCACAAAAAGCATACTCGTCGCTTCATAAAATTAAGGTTGAACCACATGGACTATTTTAACTATGTCTTTAGTACCTTTCTGGACCTTGAAAGTGGTGGTTAAATTGCTGTCTATGGAGGAGTCAGAGAGCTCTCGTATTTCATCAAAAATATCTTAATTTGTGTTCCGAACATGAACTAAGATCTTGTGGGTTTAGAATGACATGAGGGTGAGTGATTAATGACAGAACCTTCATTTTGGGTAAACTAACCTTTTAATGGCTAGATTGCTCTGTCAAGTCCACAAGTTAGTCAAACTTCACCCATGAGTTTACTTCCACAACAATGAAAAACAAGTGAAACACTCACAGCGCTTGAAATATATTTGCATACTTGCATACAGTATGTTCTTGGTAAAATATCATTTTAGTACTATTTGTTAAATTTTTGTTGCAGAAAGTTTTTTTTTTTTTTTTCAGAAGTGGATTGTTAGTTTGAGCTTTATTTCATGGCCACATTTCCATTTCCAAATATTTGCACAATTTTCTGTGGACTGTGGGGTATTCAGAGTTTTGGTTTGTTACATTTTTGTACCGAAACATTCACATTTTTAATGCAATAAATGACTTAACCTGCGTTGCATGCTGTATCGCCATCTGCAGGTGGGATCTGACTTTCTGTCATATAATGATGATAATTACAGAAAAAAATGTTTTTGTAAATATTTTAGTTTATATTTTTAATTAATTTTAAGGATAGTTCGAGCTGTTTTTTTTTTTTCAACCATTGTTTTAATATTGATTTTAGTTTTTCATTTATTTTGTGTTAATTTATTTCAGTTTATGACTATGTTTTTATTGCTGTAGGTAGTTTTAGTATGCAATAATATGGCTGATGTGTATAAGCGAGTGATAAAGGGTGTGTTGCAGTGTAAGAATCAAGTGTGTGGGGGAATCATGAGGCGTCTGTTTGCTGCATTGTAAGTGTGTGTTTGTCAAAGATGAAACATGAAAGGAAATGAAGAAGTGTGAGATTTGGATGTGTTGAGAGACTTCTGTGGTCTTGCTTTGGCAGACAAATGTTTTCATTTGTCTACTCGCACTGCAATAATATAACCATAACTAGAAAGAGAGAGAGAGTTGGCTGAAGAAGACATTAGATATATGAGTGCCAGAGAACTGTCTTTTCTCATCCTCCTGTATTCATTTACTTCTTTTACCATCACTCTTGGATGCCTGTTGGAGCTAAACTTGACTAGTTCTAACTGAAAGTAGTTAGTTACACTACATATTACTAATGAACAACAGATAACCACATTTAAGCTTTTTAAAATACATTTAACATTTGTAGCTGTAAAGTTGAATGTGCAACATAATGTAACAAAAACAGTTATAGCACTGTTACTTGTCGGGATAATTGCACAGCATTATAAATAGCTGTGTTGTTAAATAGTTAAGCTAGTAACTTACCAAATTGTTCTCAAAAAAAACAAAAGGGGAAAGAAGAGGTTGCAATGTTTTGACTTGTTTCTCTACTTTCAGTGAATATTTCATTGAAGAGAGAATGTCATTAAGGCATGTCAGCCACCAGGGCTATGAGGCAGAACCCACATTAAAGATCTCCTCAAACAGCTGTAAGCAAGCGTGACCGGCCTATTAAAGCAACACACTCAAACACATCTACAAGATCAGGGCACTGACACACAGACTGTGTGTGATGGGGCATCAAAGAGTCTGGAGGAAGTGCATTGTGGGGCGCTGTTAACACACACACACACACGTACACACACACACACGTACATTGGGTTTCCATGTTTTATGAGGACATTCCATACACATAATTATTTTTATACTGTGCAAACTGTATATTCCATCCCCTAACCCTAAACCCACCCATCCATCACATGCTTTCTGCATTTTCACATTTTCAAAAAACATAATTTACTATGATTTATAAGCTGTTTTCTTCATGGGGACCAAAAAATGTCCGCATTTCTGGTATTGCCATCCTTATGGTATTGCCATTCCCTAGGGTATACCTGAACCCCCCCCACACACACACACACACACACGTCACATTCAGGTCATTGAGGATACAGTTCCTGCTTCCTCTTGTCTCAAACAATGGGAGCTTTATTACTGCACAGAAATATTTAGAGAGACAGAGAGAGAGAAAGAGAGAGACAGTTTATTCAAAAACGTGCGTGCTCACCGCATACACAGACATACAACATACAAATAAACCTTTTCAAAAACACTTTCTTCCTTGTTATTATTCACTTTGTTTTTCCTCAGTAAATATTTTTCCTCAGGCAATAGAAACATTCAAAAGTTTACAGTCTGGAAGATTTTTTTGTAAGAAGTTTCTTCTGCTCACCAAGGCTGCATTTATTTTATCAGAAACACAGCAAAAATAGTAATATTTTGAACTGTTTTTACAATTTAAAATAATTGTTTTCTATTTGAATATATTTCAAAATGCTATTTATTCCTGTGATCAAAGCTGAATTTTCAGCATCGTTACTCCAGTCTTCAGTGTCACATGATCCTTCAGATACCAAAAAAAAATTAATATGCTTAATATTTTTGTGGAAACTCTGAAGTTATTATATTCTGTACATCTGTAATATGTTGCTGTTGCTCCTTTTAATTCATTATCCCAGTTAAGATGAAGGGCTGCAACAGTTTTAAAATAAAATCAGTACAAATAAATCATGAAAATGAGCCACTGTATGTACCATATTTCAGGAAAGGCGATTTGCACCCTAAAGCGATTTTCCTAAAGAGATTACCAGGCTGGCCATGTTCTATTGTCGATAGTTTATCTGCAAACAAAACAATTGCACTATTCATCCCAGAATCTGATCTGATGCTACTGTGTGCAATAACAGTCCTGGACACAACACACATATTTAGTCTTTGGTTTCTCGCACTGCTTTACTATTCTAAGATGATTTCTGTTTCTACATGTGCGTGAGTTTGTAGTGTTTAAGGCATTTTTGTATCATTTTCCATATATTTATCCTTTCCAGAACCGTAAGGCTCTTACACTGGCAGAGTAGCATTTGGGGATGAGTTCAGTAATCACACGCACTGCCCATCAAAGTATGTTTTGTCGGCCTGTATTTAGCAGTGTGTTTGTGACTGCAGGGTATTACAGTATTTTATAGCTAAACCTACAGCAGATCAACGGCTACAAGCCATAAAGTATTAGACTGACTGACTGTCTGCAGAGATAAAGCCCAAATACGCTCACACAGACTCAGCCTGACCCCAGTGAACACTTGTCAGGGCAAAATGAAAGGGATAATGATGTAAAAAAAAAAAAAAAAAAAAGCTAGATATCTGTGAGCTTTTCCCTGTCCCAGCCATCCCAGCATGCACTGGTGCGGATCCCCAGGGAGTCTTGAAACATTAGTGAGGTAAAGAGAAAGACGTGCTGGAGAAATTAAGTGTGATTCAGTTCTAAACGTGTTAATGGGTTCCAGCTGCTCTTATCGAAGAACCAGAGGAGGTTTTGAGATTCCAGGACTCAGGGTCACTTTTGTTCTAGAACTTACTGTCCTGTTTTTCAGCAGAGATGCCAAACGGAGTAATTAACTTGTAGAATGTAATTACCTCAACTCAAAGCTAATGAGAAAATGATGAATCCTTGCTGGCCAGCTAAACACGTTCCAGAGCACATTTTCGAACAGTCCTGTACCTAAATCTAAAGTGACTTCACATTCACAGACTCCTCAGCATGTCAGCTTCCTCAAAATGATGCAATTGATCATCTTCAGCAGGGTATTCAGGGTAGTTTTATTTCAGATAAATGCTGTTCTTTTGAAATTTCTATTCATTAAAGCATCTGTTTCCACAAAAATATAAAGCAGCAAAACTGTTTTCAACATTGATAATAATAATGAATGTTTCTTCAGCAGCAAATCATCACATTAAAATGATTTCTGAAGGGTCATGTGACACTGAAGACTGAGTAATGATGCTGAAAATTCAGCTTTGATCACAGAAATAAATTACATTCTAAAGGTTCTTTAAAATTGTGAACATTTTTTCCTATATTTTTCATCAAATAAATGCAGCCTTGGTGAACATAAGAGACCTCTTTCAAAAACATTAAAAATTAGACTTTCTACTTTTGAACGATACACTCTAAAAAATGCTGGGTTAAAAACGACTCAATTTGGGTTATTTGGCAACCCAGCGCTGGGTCAAAATTGGATAAATTATTATATTGCTGGCTTAAAACGAACCCCAAATATGGCTGGATTACACAAAACTACCCAACCATGGACAAAAATAACCCAACAAAATGACCCAACAGGCTCAACCCAGCGTTTGTGTTGAAAAAAACAATCCAGCGTTTTTTAGAGTATACACTCTAAAAAAAAAAATCTGGGTTAAAAACAATGCAAGCTGGGTTGAAAATGGACAAACCCAGCAAGTGGGTTGTTTTAACCCAGTGGTTGGGTTAAATGTTTGCCAAACCTGCTGGGCAGTTTTATTTAACTCAACTATTGTTTAAAAATTACTATATGGCTGGCTTAAAATTAACCCAAAATTAAAAATCAGACACATAATTACTAGAGGCAACAATAATAATCAAAAGGTGAGCATTTATTAATAAGCAATTTAATAAATGTTTATTGTTTAATTATTATTCATTAAACTTATTAATAAATGTTCATTTATTAAACATATTAATGTTAATTTCCAACATACATTGGGTTCATTTTAAGTAAGCAGTACAGTCATTTTTAAACAATAGTTGAGTTAAATAAAACTACCCAGCAGGTTAAAACAACCCACTTGCTGGGTTTGTCCATTTTCAACCCAACTTGTATTGTTTTTAACCCAGCAGTTTTTAGAGTGTAGTGTAGCAAGGATCAACACCCAACAATACAACAATAATTAAGATGAGCCTCTAAATAAGGTGGACACTTGACCATCACAACCTTTCAAGCATCAGCCCTGAGTTTCTCTCTCTCTCTCTTGCCATCTGATTTCATTTATCTGGCAGTTTCTCTCTGAAAGGATACTGATGGCCTAATAATCCCACTTTCCTGCAATTATCTCTTTTTTCCTCTCATTCCATCTTCAATCCCTCCCCCTCTCTCTCTCTCGTCACCCTTGATGAAAAGGGAGAAGTGTGTGGGACGCTTTTCTGTAACAGCGAGTGTGTGACTGAATTCCTGCACTCTCTGTGAGAATCTGCAGATGTCGGTGGGGCCGCTACAGTGCCACAAAAATACTAGTCCTTGAAAAGAACAGGGGATGGAAAAGGAGAGGAAGAAACTGAGGGAAAACCCAGCGTCTCGGCCGCAGGGTATGTGCGTTTGCTGCCAGGGAGGTGAACGCCACCCAACTAAAACAGAAAACTAAATCACTAAGCAAATGTTTGGATGTCTGAGCTGCATCTGGTGTTGCGAGCTGAAGGGTTGGACTCCTGCTTCTAGTAGCTGAAAAGAAATCAAATCACACGCATCAGATCAAATTAAGGAATACAAGTGAACTCTGGCAGAATTAAAGGAATAGGTCATCCAAAAAAATGAAAGTTTGGTCATTATTTACTCACTCTCATGTTGTTCCAAACCTCTCAAATGAGACATTTTTATGTAGTTCATAGTGACCTTGTCTGTCAAGAAAGCACCAAAAAAAAAAAAAAAAAAGTAAGGTACAGTACCATTCAAAAGTTTTGGGTCGGAATGTTTTTTTTTTTATGTTTTTAAAAAAGTCTTTTATGAATCAGAATCAGAATAAGCTTGCACATACAAGGAATTTGTCTTGGTGACAGAAGCTTGCACAGACAGAATGACAGCGACAAGACAGAAAATAAAAATAGAGTAAGTGAATCAAAATAAATATATATAGAAAATGCACAGTATACAAAATAGACAATAGGCAATATATATGCATGTACAGGTATGTTATATACAAATTCAAGGGAATGTGAATAAGAGGTATGGTATGCTAAATAAATATGAGTATAAATAGTGTTGTGGAAAGAAACTCCGTTCTCTGTTCAACTCTATTCTCTTCTGCTCACCAAGGCTGCATTCAAAAATACAGTAAAAACAATAATACTGTGAAATATTATTACAATTTACAAAACATTTTCTATTTTAAATGTTTTTCAGCATCATTACTCCAGTCTTCAGTGTCACATGATCCTTCAGAAATCATTCTAATTTGCTGATTTCTATTCTATTCTATTCAATTCTATTCTATTCTATTCTATTTGCTGCTCAAGAAACATTTCTTATTATCAATGTTGAAAACAGTTGTGCTGCTTCATATTTTTGTGGAAACCTTGATACATTTTTTTCAGGATTCTTTGATGAATAGAAAGTTCAAAAGAAAGGTTAATTTGAAATAGAAATATTTTGTAACATTATAAATGTCTTTACTGGCACTTTTTATCAATCTAATATATCCTTTCCAAATAAAAGTAGCAATTTCTTTAAAAAAGTCAAACTTGTATATGGTAGTGTACATAGATCTGGTCTGGTTGTCTTAAAGGGTTAGTTCAAAGTGAAATTTCTCATGTTCTTCCAAACCTGTATGAATTTCTTTTAACTACATGTACTGTATAACACAAAAGAAGATATTGTGGAGAATTGTTTTTCCATACAGTGAAAGTCAGTGGGTTGCACAACAACATAAGACCACAATGTGTTTCATTATATGGACAAAAAACAAGCAAACACTGAGACATTTTTCAAAATATCTTTTTTTGTTTTGTTTTCCACGAAAAGAAAGTCATACAGGTTTAGAACGGTATGAGGGTGAGTAAATAAAAGCATTTTAATTTTTGGTTGAACTACTGCTTTAAGTCTTCCGAAACTCTACAAAAGCATGAAAGTCTGAGTATAAAACAGTAAAAGCTGCTTGTGCTCTGTTTGTAACAATCCATCTTTCAGAAATCGTCATGCTCTGGAAATCCGTGTTTAATGATAAATATCGCTGGCAGTGCATGACATCTGGGCTTGTAGGTGTTTCTGAGAGGCGGTCTGTCCCGCTCACCCCGAGGGCTGCTGAGGGCGGGTATAGAGCCGGTTCATTTGAGGTTATTGTGATCCGCTTCATGCCAGATGATAGACAGCACCTGCCTCCCAGCTGTGCTCTACTGGCCCCAGAGTCACAGAGTTGATGCATCTGTGGCCTGTTTAAGGACAGAGCAGATGTCTCCTCCTCGATTCCTCACGTTAAACATGAACCTCACTTCCTGCTCGCTTCTAGCTGGGGGTGGGGGAATTATAAATAGAAAAACGTATTAAAATATTAAAAATGGGTCTTGGAAATAAACATACTGTTTTAATAGTACAGACACAAGACTAAAAGAGATAGTTCAGCCTAAAATGAAAGTTCTGTAATTTACTTGCAAAATAAGATATCTTGAAGAAATGTCCCTGTGTAAAATACAGTAAAATGTAATATTTTAAAATATTGTTACATTTTAATGTAATGGTTTTCTATTTTACTATTTTTTAATATAAATCTTTTGTAACATTACAAATGTGCGAATATGCGGCAGGATACCAGAATAGGTATTAAGTGAGATTTTGACAAAAATGCAAGATTCATATTCGCACAAAACGCTGGCCCAACTATGAAGAAATTAAAAGCACATCAGATGTCTCCATTCTCTTGGTGTGATGTGAGCAAATCACTGAAATGGAGGTGTGTGTTGGTCTTGACTCGTTTGCATATTTTGGTTCAAATTCTGTATGAGGTAAAACAGGTAAACCTGCATCAGTGTTTCTTGTGCAGCGTCACTATGGCAATAACTTTGTCAGCTATCATAGGTTCAGGAATCACTCCTGCATCCTTTAATACGGTTATCACTCCCAAAACTCTGCAGTGCGTACGTGGCCTTTGTTTCTAACTGCAGACTCCCTCAACTTCTCTTTCTCTCTCTCTTCCAACGTTTTTTCCACATAAAGCTGTTTTTCATAAACTAGCCTGGAATAGCAGTCCCTGAGGCCGAGGCCTGAAACACTAGCTCTCTCTGAGCTTTCTCTCTGTGTGTGTGTGTGTGTGTGTGTGTGTGTGTGTGTGTGTGTGTGGAGACTGAAACACTAGACTTTTCTGAGCTGCTGCCAAACAGATGCAGTCACTTGCAGTTCCACTAGAGAAACCTTCATGGCTCTTTCGCTCTCGTTCTCTTTATTTCTATGCATCTCGAACCCTCACTCTCAGATCAGCTTTGTGCTGATTCTGTTTGTGACGGATTGTAAAAGAATGACAGTTTGCTGCTTTCTGATCACTCAACAGCTCTTGTAAATATTAGTCGTTCATACAAAATGAGTTAGATGTTATTTGAGGTGTTTATTAAGGCAAACCCCCTAAACCTAATGATTAATCAGAAAAAAAGTATTTGTAATCTTTCATCAAAATGCAATAAATTGCTTCTCTTCAGAAATGACTTTCTTTTTTAGTTGATGTCACCAAGTCATCTTAACGTTTAACCCCTTCCTGCAACTTTTCATTATCCAATCAGTTGTAGTCATGATCCAATCAAGTCCTTTGATAAAATCCGAATTTGTTAAATATTGTGATTCACTGTGAAATATTACAGAAGTCATATTATGGAAGGAAAATGGGTTGCAAAACATGTTTTAGATGCATCTGGCACCATTTCTGGCAAGAAAAGTCAGGCTTAGGGTGTAATTTTTTTGACTTGGGCCAGCAAATAACGACCTAGCAACCACCCACAATCCCCTTGCAAGTGCATAGCAACACACTAAAATTACTTCAGAACACTTTAGAGTAGAGCTGCATGATTAATCATATCTCGATTAGTCAAGGATAATCGTCTGTGATATTAGCCCACTGGTTATTTATCTTGAAAATGTTTTTAAAAAATATCTGTCATCTTGCATTGAGTTTGAGGATGCCAGATAACAGAGTTTAAATCGTAAATGGTTACATTTTTTGCCCAGTGTTTCACTTAATCTTCCCAACCTGGCGATGAGTATGTGCTATGAGTATGTGCTCTTTCTGCACTGAGAAAACACTGCTGATGATCTGAAACACAGATACAGACACATGAAAGTTGCGATTTTCTACTTAAACGAGGCTGCTTGTGCTATTTGGTACAATTAAATTTAAATTCAAACCTTCTCAGTGACAAACTGTAATAAATCCAAACATGAATCTCGACTATATTGTTTGCAATTGTGGTTGCTGAATAAATGCTCTTACTCAACCTCTGTGCTTCAATACTAACATGTTTTGGAATTATTAATATTAGTAATTTCACTATTTTAAAGAGAAACTTTTAAGAGAAGCTTTTTAACTCTTCCCCGCTATTGACGAGTTTTTACAGCTTTCCATGTTTTCACTGTAATATGCTAGGGGGCGCTATCACACATCTTCTGAATGAGTACAGTATCTCCAGATTGAAAACACAGGCAAAGAAGAAGCAGAAACGAGTCATCTCAAATGTAAGCAGATGCATATGAAAAATAATGCGACCATTAACAATAAACAGGATATAAATCAAAACGGCCTAATGTTAGCGAGTGAAAAGTAGACCCAGGAAGTGGTTAGGACTTTGCAAGCTTTGGGGGTGTTGATGGAAGTGATCTAAACGCTGGTGGGGAAAGAGTATAATGTTATACCAGTAGAGAGTGTGTTGAACATAATAAATATATTGTTCTCTTGATTTTTGTGAAAATGCAAAAAAAATTGATGAAATGAAAAAATAAACAAATCGTGATTTTAACCATTACCATGCATCCCTATTTTAGAAACTGTATTACAATGCCTTTGCAACCAAATAAACACTCTAGCATTGCGGTGCCAAGTTTAGTAAACACTACTCTTTTTTTTTTTTTTTAGAGCATGTAAAAATCTAGTTTAGCATGCTTCCTGTCAGTTTTTAGTTGGGTTTCTGTCATTTGAAAGGGCTCTGTAGGCCTCTGCTAAAGCCTGGGCCTGTCCTACTCCACGTTCCCCAGACCGGCTGCTTGGGAGGAGAAGGTCCTAGATCAACGTCAAGCGACGAGAGACTGTCAGCAGTCAATTATTAGTGCTGTGACAAACAGCAAGAATCTAGACGGGACAAACTCCTCTTCAAGCTCCTTATCTCATTTAATAAGATAAGAGCTAAACCACACACACACACACACACACGGATCTCAGGTCAGCACAGAACAGCTAGTTGTTAGACTCTGACCTGTCTGCGCTCCCTTGTCAAGATGTTTGTTGTGTTTGTGTATGTTAACGCTCGGATGTTTGCTTGTTTTTAGGACTGCTGAGGATTCTGGGAAAAGCTTATTGGATCCTCTAATCATGTACTAGGTTTATTAGTGCGGTAGCGCTAAAGGATCATACCAATAAGCGCATAAACACGCGCAATTCACATGCCCCAATTTCTAGTTTTATACAACATGGATAAACTCATGCGAAGCCTTCAAAGATGCATATCCATGTGTAACTTCTTCCCCCTTCCAGCTGTCACGAATGACAGTTCGCTAGCCCTCCGTGACCTCAGACGGCCGTCCGACCCGCTGCAGAACTCACACTCATGACATCATTGAGCATCTGTGTGCTTCAACTACACAATACACAAAGAACTGTGAGGGGGCGGAGTTTGGATCGGAATCCTCATATTTCATTGGCCTTTGCATTTGGTTTCCAGCTCTGTGATTGGCTAGAAAAGGAACCCCAGCTTCCACATACAAGCATGTTAGGTTTCTGGCTCCGTGACTGAGGGTCAAAGTGCATGTGTGTTCATGTATCAGTGTGTGTCTTCTGTCTGTTATTCTGTTTGTTCTCCTCCTCTATTAGTTGTCTGTTCGCTCTGTTCTCTTTGTCTAGATGTATGTTGTGTACTCCTCTCTTCTCTTCACTTTCCTTGGCAACAGATCCTGTCTGCCTTCCCCCTCCTAATTCTCTCTCCCGGCTTTTTTGGCAGAACCTTCTGTTCCCAGACCTCCTTCGGGCTCTTTCTCTTTGTATCACTTTCTTTCTCTTTCTGTGGCACAAAGTGGCATTTTTACGTCACATGATCAGTTTGGTGGATCTCTGTAGCACCATCCAAAAAAGATTTTGGCATTTTCTGAAGAACAAGAGTGGTGCTGCTGTGTGCAAAACTCACCACTATGATGCTAGTGTGTTGTTAGCATTGAAAAGTTTGGGAAAGATTTTTTTTTCTTTCAAATTAATAGTTTTATTCAGCAAGGATGCGTTAAATTGATCAAAAGTGTGCGTGGTTCAGGTACTCTCTACGTTATGGGGACATTTTTTGGTCCCCACGAGGAAAACAGCTTATAAATCATATAAAATGACTTTTTTTGAAAATGTAAAAATGCAGCAGGCAACTGATTGCCTCAATTTTTTTGAGTTTTGCCAACTTATTCAGGTTTACAGTAGGGGGTAGAATATACACTTTGTACAGTATAAAAATCATTATGTCTATGGAATATCCCCATAAAACATGGAAACCCAGTGTGTGTGTGTATGAGAGAGAGAGAGAGAGAGAGAATGTGTGAGTGTTTTATACCTGGTATCCTGTTGAGCCTCTTCACACACTGAACTATTGTGAAGCCTATTTAACAGTCACATCCTGTCTGGGTCATAGGGTGTTCTGAGGACACACTCTCACCCACATACACAAATGGATGCACATCCTGCTGTATCTCTCCAGATTCAGCCCTAGATAGTCCAGGGAGTGTTATCAGTGTATTTCTCTGTTTGTATTGCATAAGAGTTTGTGTTTATGATGTCATTTATTGGCCTTGTGCTTGTACTGTGTGGAGAAAGACGACCACAGTGATCAAACCACAAGTGTCAACAAACTGTGTTTATTTTTATTGACACAGAACGGTTATGTTTGTTGATGTGAAATTGCACACCTGTGACTGCCCTGAAATGGCCCAAATCACATCACCTGCTGTCTCCCAAAGCTCTAAGGCTTTTCACTCTGATGTTTACATGACTGACTTCCTCTCTGCCCTCAGGAGCCCCCTACTGGACAGAGTTAGAATAGACTTCAAATGCCTGTAAGAGGTAAACCTCAGGCAATCATGACCAGGTCACACTGAATGAAGAAAACCAAAGTAAAATGATATCTTATCATATCTTTATGAATCATTGCATGTTTTTACATAATTACATGGAAATTAAGAATATTTCTCATTTGAAGTGTATTTATTTATTGTACATAAATTGCAAATAAATCTCATTCTCAATTAAATGTATTATTTAATATATAATATATATTAATATAAAATTATTTAATCTTTAAATTATTTGAGTTTGTACACTACTGTTCAAAAGTTTGTGGTTGGGAAGATTTTTTATTATTATTATTGTTGTTTTTGAAAGAAGCCTCTTATGCTAACCAAGTCTGCATTTGATTAAAAATTCAGTTAACCAGTAATATTGTGAAATATTATTAAAATTTGTTTGAATATATTTCAAAATTTAATTCATTCCTGTGATTAAATCTGAATTTTCCGCATCATTACTCCGGTCTTCAGTGTCACATGACCCTTCAGAAATCATTCCAATTAATGTGATGATTTGATGCTCAAGAAACATTTCTGTTTATCATTCATTTAGAAAACTGCTGTGCTCTTAATATTTTTGTGGAAATTGTAATAAATTTTTTTTTAAAAATTCAAAAGAACAACATTTATTTGGAATACAAATCTTTTGTAACATTTTTACTGTCAGTTTTGATCTAATTTAATGTAAATGAAAAGTAGTGTGTATCATTTTCTACAAATAAATTTGAATTAAAATGTGACCTTGGCAGGCTTTCACAATAGAATGTAATCAAAAAGAGTAGAATAAAACAAAATGGAGCAGAGTAGCACAGAACAGAATAGAATAGTTACTCAAAACAAATTATGATATGTCTTTAGGTGATTATTATTTCTGTAGTGATTTGAGAAACATGGTGTGATTATTATTCGACCTTCTCAATCCTTCTCTGTCTTTCTATCTGTCTGTCTTTGTGGACCAGGATCCTCCTGGGGTTCCTTTGAGATCTGATGTGCCCATCCAATCAAAAGCTTGTAAAGAGCCCAAATCACATCTTCAATAGCCAGGGTGTATCGCGCTGGTGTGAGTGTGTGTTAAAGCTATTTATGTCAGCACACTGATGGAGATGCTTGGATTTATGTGTGAAAGATGCATCTTTTCTGCTCTCTTGTCTTCTCTCTCTGCTTATGTGTGTCTCTTTCTCTATTCTCTCTCTCTCTCTATGTGTGTGTGTGTGTGTGTTGGCAGACTCTGGCTGCAGACGGGCACACAGATGGGTGACAGGCTGTGCCGAAACCAATCTCACACACCTGCTCCTTCATACACAGACTTACACATGCATACATAGAAAAATGTACACACGCAAATGCACATTGAAAAACAGCTTGCTTTTAATGAAATAACCTCACAAATGAGTTTACGTTCGCTGAGCTGCTCCCTAAAGCTCTTCATGTGTAAGTGCAGACAGATGTTTGTCTCGGCCGACTCTGTAACTCCAGAGCATCTGTAATCCAGCTCGCTCGCAGTCGAACAATACCGCACGTATACGGATGTCCTCCAGCTAAGAGATATTTCTCATCGTGACACTGAGCTCAGGATGAGAAATAAATAATTAGAGCTGAAAGGAAGCCGGAGAATGATGACTATTGGCTGATAAATGAGTGCGGAGTGAGAAGGCGGAGGGGATTAGGGCGCTTTGGAACACTTTAAGAGCATTATGGATTAAAAAAAGGTCAGAATGTTTAGCAACATAATGCTAAACCTCTTAAGCGAAACCCAACTGCATGCTGATAAACGGGGACGGAGGGAGGGGGCGAAGAAAAAGTGGCTGTATGGGGTTTAACATCTGTTTGGGTCAGAGAGAGACATGTTTAAAAGACACAGAGAGAGTCGTTTTATAGGCACAAACATACACGTACTTAAAGTCTCATATCTCATGTCTTTATAAATGATAATAAAAAGGAAATGTGTGGACATCTACTCACTCCTTATGGTGAAACTTCATGCAACATGCACCAAATTCCATTTTGACAGCTGCAGTGGATAATGAAGTTTTAACATAAAATTCTAAGAATTAGACATAAGTTTTGGTCTGTTTCTCACACAAAGCTGTCAAATGACTTCAAAAGAGTTGAAATATTGTTTACAATTGATATGGTCTACTTTTATAACACCTTTAAGGTGAGTTTTTTAGGAAAAGATTTTCTTCAAAAAAATCACACGAGAGAAAAGTTTTTTTTTTTTAAAGAAATTACTACATTTAATCAGCAAGTATGCATTCAGTTAATCAAAAGTAACAGTAAACACATTTATAATCCTAAAAAACCCCTCAATTTTAAATAAATGCTGCTTTTTTTTAACTGTCTGTTCATCAAAGAATCCTGAAAAAGTACAGTATCACAGTTTCCACGAAAATTATGAAGCAGCACAACTGTTTTCAACATTGATAATAATCAGAAATATTTATTTTGCAGCAAATCAGAATATTATAATGACTTCATGTGGATCATGTGACACTGAAGACTGGAGTAATGATGCTCAAAGTTCAGCTTTGCACCACAGGAATAAATTGTAGTTTAAAATATATTAAAATTACTCCGTTCAAATGATTAATTGGGATTAATCGCATCCAAAATAAAAGTTTGTTTACATAATTTACGTGTGTGTACTGTGTATATATTTATCATGTATATATAAATACACATGCATGTATTTATTTAAATATATATATATATATATATATATATACATGTAAATATTTCTTAAATATATACATGTATGTCTGTATATACAGTTGAGCTCAAAAGTTTACATACCCCTTGCAGAATCTGCAAAAAATGTTAATCATTTTAACAAAATAAGAAGGATCATGAAAATTGCATGTTATTTTTTTATTTAGTACTGTTCTTAATAAGCTATTTCACATAAAAGTTGTTTACATAAAGTCCACAAGAGAAAAAAATAGCAGAATTTATAAAAATGACCCCATTCAAAAGTTTACATACCCTTGATTCTTAATACTGTGTGGTTACCTGGATGATCCACGACTGTTTTTTTGTTTTGTTTTGTTTTGTGATGGTTGTTCATGAGTCCCTTGTTTGTTCTGAGCAGTTAAACTGAGCTCTGTTCTTCAGAAAAATCCTTCAGGTCCTGCAGATTATTCAGTTTTCCAGCATCATCTGTATATTTGAACCCTTTACAACAGTGACTGTATGATTTTGAGATCCATCTTTTCACACTGAGGACAATTGAGGAACTCAAACACAACTATTACAAAAGCTGCAAACATTCACTGATGCTCCAGAAGGAAACACGATGCGTTAAGAGTCAGGGGTGAAAACTTTTGAACGAGAAGTTGATGTGCAAGTTTTTTTTATTTTGTTTAAAGAACATATTTTGAAGCTACAAAAGATACTTACATGTTTCCCAGAAAACAAAAAAAGTACAATTTATTCTGTTCATCCAATTCAAAAAGTTTTCACCCCTGACTCTTAACGCATCGTGTTTCCTTCTGGAGCATCAGTGAATCTTTGAACCTTTTTTAATAGTTGTGTTTGAGTTGAGGATGGATCTCAGAATCATACAGTCACTGCTGGAAATGGTTCAAAAATGCAAAAGATGCTGTAAAACCAAAGAATCTGCAGGACCTGGAGAATTTTTCTGAAGAACAGAGCTCAGTTTAACTGCTCAGAACAAACAAGGGACTCATGAACAACCATCACAAAACAAAAAAATAGTCGTGGATCATCCAGGTAACAACACAGTTTTAAGAATCAAGGGTATGTAGACTTTTGAACGGGGTCATTTTTATAAATTCAGCTATTTTTTTCTCTTGTGGACTTTATGTAAACAACTGTTATGTGAAACAGTTTATTTAGGACAGTACTAAATAAAAAATAACATGCAATTTTCATGATCCTTCTTATTTTGTTAAAATGATTCACATTTTTCTAGATTCTGCAATGGGTATGTCAACTTTCAAGCTCAACTGTACATAATAAATATACACAGTACACACATATATTATGTAAACAAACTTTTATTTTGGATGCGATTAATCATGATTAATCGTTTGACAGCTCTAATTAAAACAGAAAACTGTTATTTTAAATTCTATTAATATTACATAATTTTGCTGTTTTTAGCATAGTTTTGATCAAACTTTTCACAAACATTAAAAAAATATTACTGACCCTAAACTTTTGAATAATATTGTGCATATATGTGTGTGTGTGTAATATATATATATATATATATATATATATTACACACACACACATATATGCACAATATTATTCAAAAGTTTAGGGTTGGGGTGGTGTTTGAATGACTTAAAACATCAAAAAGAAAAAGTAAATAACACCAAAAGCAAAAGGTGCATGAAGCTGCTCTAGATGCATACTGTATAGACATAATTTGTGTGTGGGTGAAGTCAGTTTGCAATGTTTGCAGTCTGCACCAATCTGTGTGCTTGTGTAACTTTTGACACTGTGTGAAAAGATCACAAATATTCAGCAGGTTTCATCTAGAACGAGAGAGACCAACTGCCCTCGTCTGTAGCAAAAGTCTCGTTTACAATACATTGACAATAGATTCAGTTGTTAAGTCTGACGCTCTATCTCATACCACAAGAAAAACAACAAATGGTGCTAATATACACACACAATGTGGTGTAATACTTCCAAAAAATTTTAATCATAACCTTTATCTCCATACCAAAATCCCAGATGGCCAGACAGTGATTCATCTTTTATAAATCGTTAAAATATTAATGTCTGTGACGCTGTGAGCATGGAGACTGTTGTGTAGACTGTAAGTATTTTAAATGTTTAACTTTAAAATGTTAAATGATTGATATGAATAAATAGCGGTCATAAATGGCCGTGGAGATGCCATTCTCAAGTGAAATGAGTCGAGGCTTGGACCCAGAAACGGCGTTCCTTACGTCACGACTAAACAAGTGGATAGGTCATAGGTAAAAGTTCAATGACAGTTCTGTCATTATTAATGTCGTTACAATTCTGTATGACTTTCTTACATGGAACACAAAAGGTGAAATTTTGAAGAACATCCCAGCTGCTCTGTCATTGTATTGATAGTAGAAGGTGTGACGGCTGCTTTCAAGCTCCAAAATGACAAAAAGTGGCGCTTTTGAAATAGCAACACCAGCCAGGGCTTCTTTCGAATTCATAACGAATTAAAATGGTAGCTGTTGCTCATGTCACCAGAAATCTCCAACACGCATTGAGACTGAATGACTGTCGCTGTCGCTCTCTTTTGCTCTCAGTCTGAGCATCACTGAGCTCAAACAGGACTGGGATGCTGTATGCCATGTGAAACACAACCTACTGTACACATTTTCCAGCCGTGTTCATGGGTTTGGGCCTATGTTTATCCTGTGTGTATGTGTGTGTGTGTCGTCAGCTAACAGGAATGCGTGCACATCGCCAATACTAAGATGGCTGCCAAAGACTAAAATGGCTGCCAGGACTCCAGAAAAAGAGAAAGAGAGAGAGAGACAGAGATGGAGACAACATGCTAAATGGAGAGAAAAGAGACTCGTCTCGCTCTTTCTCCTCCGTTTAGTCTGCTGTTCTATTGTTTGTGCGAGTGTGTTTGTCCTAATCTCTACACACTCTATCAAATCGTGCTGGCATGGGCCAGTGTGTTCCCTTATCACCTACAACCGCCCGATAAACACCTCCACAAACACACATGCACACGCAGCCTGACATAAACTGTGCTGATAACGCACACTTTCATGCATATGTACTCGTTTCTCATTTTCTCTTGTGTTCACACAGCTTGACAATATCCGCTCACAATTTTGTTGTGTCCAAGTGCCTAAACATCACTGAACAATCCAATTTGAACAGTAATAATTGAATATGAAGCATTTTCTGCCATATAAATGCATCTTTTTCTCTTTGTTTCACTGCAGAATCTGGGCAATCAGACAATTCCAGTCAACAGGGAGACTCGGACATCAAACCCCCACCAAACGGTGAGGAAAAAAACAGACTTATTCACTATTATACACTACTGTCCAGTATTCATTTTTCGTCAACAACATTTTTTCACTGATGAAAACAAGACTATAACTAAATAAAAACAGTTTTGAATGACAAAAACTATGACAAAAATCTATTGACATTTTTGTCAACGAATAAAAACTAAATGAAAATGTTAGGGAGGGACGATTTGGGAAGAGATCCAGTCAGAACTGATGTTTTGCACTGCGTGGTAGATGCGCACATTTGAAATTTAACATGCTGATCTATCTGGCAGGACACTGCATTTCACTTGCTGCATATCTCATAAAACTTTCAAAAATGTAAACGTCTGGGAGAAAGAGAAGAGCAGACATATGGATAAATCCGAAAAAGCGTGACAACACAAAAGAGAGCTCAATTCAGTCTGGTTTTCTGTGCGCACAGAAATCCGGCTCTCAGACAGCACACAAGTACTGAACTGAGCTCTCTTTTGTGTCTTTCTGAACTTGAACGGACAAATACACACAAAATTATGTCAAAATGTTAGTTTTGGTGAGTATTCACCAAAACACAGTCTGTTATGTCTTAAGTGAACGTACAAAATTAGGAGAATATTGAATGTGCCAGTGAATTGGATCCCTGCATTCAGCCTTAAAGGGACAACAGTCTAATAACCATGATGCTGTCTGTCATATATTAATCAAACAACAAGCAAAAAAGAGAAAATCACTCAATGTTCTTGACTGAATATCTTTAATAACTTTATTAAGGATTAATCTATATTTAATTTAATGTCTACTTGAATGTCGACTAAAACTAGACTAAAACTAAAACAATTTAGATGACTAAAATATGACTAAAACTAAAAGGTATTTTAGTCAAAAGACTATGACTAAAACTAAATCAAAATTAACACTGCTACTGTCCAAAGGTTTGGGGTTGGTTAGATTTTTTTTTTAATGTTTTTGAAAGAAGTCTCCTTTGCTCACCAAGACTGCTTTTATTTGACCAAAAATACAGTTATAACAGTAATATTGTGAAATATTATTACAATTTAAAATAACTGTTATCTTTTGTAATATATTTTAAAATGTAATTTATTCCTGTGATCAAAGCTGAATTTTCAGCATCATTACTCCAGTCTTCAGTGTCACATGATCCTTCAGAAATCATTCTAATATGATGATCTGCTGCTCAAGAAACGTTTATGATTATCAAACAGTTGTGCTACTTAATGTTTTTGTGGAAAGAGTAAAGCATTTTTTTCAGGATTCTTTGATGAATAGAAAGTTCAAAAGAATAACCTTTATTTGAAATAGAAATCTTTATAACATTATAAATGTCTTTACACTCACTTCTGACCAGTGTAATGCATTATTGCTGAATAAAAGTGTTCATTTCTGGATGTTACAGAACCTAAACTTTTGAATCGTAGTGTATTACAGCAATATCACATAAGCAAGAGTGTTGGACCGGAACTAACTGGCTAAATCTTATCTTAAAAACAACTTACTTAATATTAACTAGTTATTTGTATAAATAATGCATTATAGTCTGATGCTTGTGATACTGGTCTCTTTAAACATGCTATAAGGTTCCAGTTAAGTGAGGCATGTGCTTATGTACCTCTCTGCAGGACATCTGAGTTTTCAGGACTGCTTTGTGACTTCAGGGGTGTGGAACGTAGCCGAGCTGGTACGAGTGTCTCAGAGTAAGTACTGTAACACACATCAGTGTTTTCTTGAATCTGTAGATCCACGGCAACAAATACTGTTTTTAGCTGAATTATGTTGTACGATTCATGAAAGAATCGTTCAATTGTTGCGGTTCTTATTAATGAATCAGTGGAATCACTGGATAAACAGACTGAATCAGAAGAGTCATTGATCTGAATCGTGGAATGAATCAATCAGATAACTTCCTCGTCTCAGTTGATCGTCTCAGATGACTCACCTGCTCACTCAAGTTATAATGTCTGATCCAGTCTCTAATTTGTAATGGTAATTTGTAAGGCTCGTGTATCATTAGTCTTAGAGTTTCACAGTTTTGTTGTAATGGTGTTTTAATTAAAAAGACAACAAAACATCATAAATTATTATATGGAAAAAGCACTTCAACTTCAACTTTCACCTACTACTTCAAGTTAAACTAAATGAAAATGAGTAGCTGAAATAACTAGCTGAACTAGCTGAAATAAAATATATTTTTAATATATTATATTTCAGTGAATGTTTGTATAATTTTAAGTAACAATTTTTTTAATGATTTTTAGTTTTAGTTATACTAAACCTTAAAAAAAGTAATGCTGGCGTTTAGCAAGTTGGGTACTAATGACTAAAGGTACTAATGTCCTTTCAAAAGATACTAATATGCACCCTTTAAGGGTAAAAAAGGTACAAAGGTGTATCTTTTGAAAGGGTACTGCCCCAATGACAGCTTTTGTGCCTTTTTCTGAGAGTGGTCTGCAAATAAATCCTGTAGGAAATACATCTTACATTAATTTAACATAGATTCATTAGTAACTTCTCTCTCAGTTTGATTTCTTAGTTTTGCATTACAGATTTTACGCTTCAAAAGATGAATCTTCAACATTTTTATCTCTTCTGCAGCCCCAGTTGCAACAGCATCAGGTCCTAATTTCTCACTTGCGGATCTGGAAAGTCCCAGTTACTACAATATCAACCAAGTAGCACTCGGCAGACGATCGCTTGCCTCTCCACCATCCACAAGGTGAACACACACACCCATAAACCTGCTGTTTGTGCCTGTTTTAGTCTCTCTTCAGTGGAAATTTGATCTGTCTCGCTCTCCTTTTTGTCCTTCCTTCTGTTTTTCCCCTTGTCTGTCGTTCTTCTGGCGCTGTAGGTCTGAGGTGGAGCTGTACGCCAGTCTTCCTCGGAGGTACTCAGTCTGTCACAGTCTTCTGTATCTCTGCTCCTTTTCTGTGTTTCTCTCTTCCTGTCTACAGGAATCTATCACCGGCGCATTGAATAACCTCTCGGTCTGTCTATCTCTCTCTGTAGCTCTAATAAGCGTAAGTCTATAGATGACAGTGAGATGGAGAGTCCTGTTGATGATGTCTTCTACTCCAGTCGTTCTCCGGCCGGCACCAGCTCCCAGTCCAGTGGCTGGCCAAATGATGTTGATGCAGGTGAGCATTGCTTTTACACACAAATACGGCTTTTACACTGAAAATGTGCTGGTGCCTGAGTCTGGTCTCGGCTTGAGAGCCAAACAAAGACTTAAATTACTATGGTACAACATAAACTGCTTACAAACAGACAAATGTTCAAGACAGGATCCTGCATGCCCTTAAAAACTCGTAAATGTCCTAGATTAAGGCCCTGTTTACACAAGTGCATTTTTGTTTTTAAAAGCATAACTTTTGCTATGGTTACTGTCGTTTACACTACTTTGGTGTTTTTGGCCCTCGAAAATGGAGACTTTCGTAAATGCTGCAGACCCGAATTGAAAAACGTGATTATTACATTTTTTTTAATAATAATTGCATTAAGCTTAACAAATTTGGCTAGATTGTTTATGATCTACTCTTGATGAATTATGACAGTGTTTACTTTATGATGTTTATATTGTAATTTGTTGTAGACGGTTGTAAGAGTGCAGCTGGAAGTAGTAAAGCAAAGACATTTCAAAATAAGAGTCCCTTTGTATTTTGGACTTGTTTATAATTAAAAGTCCCGCATTATGCATAAAATCTTTTATTTTCTGGTTATTATTGGTATTTTCGGTTACACAGTAAACTGTATCTTGCATTTAATTTAAATGGAAACTCTATGTAACTACTTTCTGGGTAGTTTTTTACAGGAAAGAATAAGAACCAGGGGCCAGTTGCATAAACATTGCCGCTAAGTTAAGACTGTGTCTTAAGATTTAGTCTGACCAGCTAGCAATTAGTCAGGGCTTTTCGGATTCAAATTAGACCAATCTACCTTTTTATGTAACTGATTTTAAAAACTTTATGACCAGTTTTGAAGAAAAAAATGAAATGACTAACTTGTAAGACTAGTTTAAGAAGTTCATGCAACCGACCCCAGTCTAAAGTCTTAAAATACTTTTTAAAAACTCTGTTATCAGAACCAAATGTCATGAAATTCATTTGGTTCTAATATTAAAGATAAAAATAATGAATAATTTTTAAAAAATGTTATAAATTTAACCTTATAAATTTTTGTTTATCTAAAATCTAGTTTTATTTTCCATGAGTTCAGTCAAACTAAGTTGTTAATTTGAAAACTATACATAGTGAGAACCTTTAACTGGCAACCGACATCATATCAGTTAGTGTTTAAAGTCAATCAAGGAGCAAGTCCCAAAGAGCAAGAAGGTTTTTGAGTTCTGTGGAACTGTGCAGAATGAGTCCAGATTGGGCACCGGCACCATGTCAGTGGAAGAGGCATTAAACTCACCATAACCCTCATGACCTTCTTTCATGTTAACAATTCCCTTCTCCAGTTGCAGTACAGCACCATTTGACGAGTGTTCAAGAGAGGAAGATAAAACATGAGAATGATGGCGTGCAGTTTCCATACCATGGTTAGAATACAAACTACACACACTTGCACATGTACACAAGACAGGTCAGAGTCAGGACAGTAGTGCATCAGGTGTCAACCACACAGCAGAATATAAGTTCTGCATTGGTTAGTCTGTTTTTCACCCATGTTATTGATTTGTCTGTTGTTTAACATTATTGAAGTCACTTAAAATGATAATGTTTGATGTTATTCATTATAATATGAGAGGTTTAGTGTCAATGAAGGGTGCATTAGCCTTACTGATGGGCTTTGCGGGTACGCAAGTCACTAAATGATCACCATAGTCACAGTCAGCAAGTTGTGTTGGAAGAACCCAGATGGGACAGTCGAAGTCAGAGCAGCACACACACAAACAAACACGGAGAAAAGGCACAACACAGGTGCACCTTCTGTCCATGCATTAACCACACACACACATGTATACACACATACACACACTCTCAGTCTGTGTTCTGGTCCCAGATGGCTCTTCTGTGTATCTACAGTAGTGGGAGACATCTGCTCTGCGTTTGTGTGTGAATGTCATAATCAGAAAGCAGTGCTTTTCATTTTTTCCTGTGATGTCCATTTATAATGTTAGTGAAGGTTTCCTGCGCTAAAATTATTATTTTAGTGTTACACAATCATTTTTTTAGCCTCTCTTTGACCCATACTCCATGTTAACCAGTCAAGGTTTGGCTGGTTTGCATGCAGTTATCTAGATGTCATAATCTACTACCATTCAAAAGTTTGGGGGTCAGTAAGATTTTATTTATTTATTTGCGAAGAAATTATTTAAAATTATGCATTAAATCAACCAAAAGTGACAGTAAAACATTTATAATGTTACAAAATTGTTCAATTTCAAACAAATGCTGTGTTTTAAACTTTCTATTAATCAATTTTAAACTTTCTATTCATCAATTTTAAACTTTCTATTCGTCAAGAATCCTGAAAAAAAAAAATGTATCAAGGTTTCCACAAAAATATGAAGGAACCATTTTTAACACTGATAATAATAAGAAATGAGAAGGATCATGTGACTTTTTAATGGTTGTGTAAGTGCACCATTAATTTCAATTAATTAATTAATTTGAAATGTACCGAATGGTCTCAAACGACTATGTAAATGAAACTAGCCGGCCTTAGTTTTTGTAAATGTTTTGCACTGAGAATCCATTTTTATAGTGCATCAAATTCTTATTTCAAAAGAACCAGGAGGCGAGAGTGTGTTGTGTGCATGTGTACACATTTTGTGATAAATATACATATACAGACTTATCACTTTCACATGCATTTGCACACTCCCACACACACGGGTGTTCTCTCTGGCACACACACACGCTCGTATACACACATGCAAAAACAAGCGCACTCAAAAGTGCGCTGAGAAAGGGGAATTAAGCTGAAATGGGATTTAATGCCTTGTAATGTAGAGAGGAAAAAATAGCATCAAACTGAAGTGAAGTTCAAGTGTGTGTATGAGTAACACTGTGCAATGGGTGCCAGGAGGACTGTGTGTGTGTGTGTGTGTGTGTGTGTGTGTGTGTGTGTGTGTTCTTTGGTTATCTTCCAATTATGAGCCATCCCTGCTCTGTTATCACTTTCTCCTGCAATTTCTCACCTTTTCATGTTATTTTCATCTCTCTTTCATCTTTCTGGTGATGGATTGAACCAGTTGAGGTGTTGCTAATTTAATAGTTAAGGAACACTTACAGAAGACTACGGTTGGGTGGTATGACGCTATACACTGTGCGAAGGTAGAAATGTGTCAACGTTTATACAGCTACAGGCTATATTTGCATGGCTATTTGTGGACAGGACTGCTTTACGTTATTTACACATTAAGGGCGGCAAAGAAACGTAGAGGAATGTGAAAATACAAAGCAGGACATGAACCAAACAAGCCAAGACGAGGTGCTTTTTAAAGGAGTAGCGAAGCTGAATTTAGTTGTTTATGGTCGGCAAGCAACGTCGCAACTTGTTCACGTGTGTGTGCATATCGGCTATTTTACAGTGTGGCTCATCCAGATTTTAGAGTCAAAACTATCATTTTTATAATATTAATTATGCTGTTTTTAGGACTAAGGGTTTTTTTTGTTTTTGCACTGATATAATCTATTATTCATTTTTTTATTAAAAAATGTAATAATAGTATTAAATATTATTTTTAATATTAAAAATATTAGAACTTGTCAATCAAGTTCCAAATATATAATGAAAATAATCAAATATGATAAAGTAGCTTTAATTTAATAGATCCAAAAAAAAATCAACATTACCTAATAGTTATTAAAATACAAACATTTTTGTTAAAATTCTAGCAAAAATAACCAGTGTGTATATATATATATATATATATATATGTAATTACTTTTTTTGTATTAAAGTTTTTCTTCATACCGCCCATTTTGATTTGTTCTGTTTGTCAGGATTGCTGGTATTAAAATGAGAAAACAGATGATTACTTCGAAACAAGTTAACATACTCATGTCTGTAATAAATCAGTCCCCTCCCTTCAAAAACCAAAAAAATTAGTTAATTAGTTAAAAGTTAGTTAGTTGAGCTAGTCAGCGAGTGTTTGATTGGTGTGTGCTGTGCCCTGCTGCTGTTGTTGTTGTTGACGTGTGGTTTCTGGCAGGGCTGTCCTCTCCTGGGTCTCTAAAGAAGCCAGCGGGGAAATTCGATTTCAGCGCCCTGTCAGCACAGACGAGGTCCCCCCGAATGGCCTTCACACACCACCCGCTGCCCATGCTGGCAGGCGTGAGACCAGGTGAGACAGACACACTCCAGCAGGGAGAGAGAGAGAGAGAGAGAGAGAGAATGGAGGGGGAGAGGAGGGATTTAAAGTATTAGATTGCAGCGTAGGCTTCTGATTGGTCCAAAAGTCCTATTATGGTACCACACTAGTCCAAAATTGCCCTCAGTGGCATTTGATTGGCTCTAAACAGTTGCGAGTTATTGATGGAGACCTCTGATTGGCTGGGCAGAGAGACAGTGAGAGTAAGGAGCTGCCACAGTTCATGAACGACCCCATCCATCCATGTACCCTCTTGCTCTCCATCTTTTCCTCTCTTCTGTCATCATCATTTCATCCACAGCTTTTCCCTCCATTTTTCAAGCATGTTTGGTGGAAACGTCCTCATGTTTCTTTGAATGTCTGACCTACATTTTGTTAATTTTATTTAATTTTAAGCTAATTATGTGTCGCTCCAAGATGTTCTGTGAAATCTGATGTACAGTGGAGTTTACAACTCTTGTTTGGGATGGGGCCAAGTATCAATTCTTATCTGATTTGAAAGAAATTTCAGTCAAATGTGCGTTCTTCCACCATTGTAGATGAAAACCATACTCTGACAGTGTTTCCCGCACCACTGTTTAGCTGTATGTGCCTGTAATAAAATGTGTGAAAAATACAATGTGAGCAGTGTAGTCCAGTTCCCAAACAAATGACTCTTATGAGTAGTGAACCAAAAACACTTATGAATCAGCTCAGAGCAGTTGGACTCGCTTGCTGAATTGCTCCACGATATACCAATAATGCTGTGATATATTGTACTGCAGGCTTGTAAGACCATTTTTTGTTTCATATTAGTTTGTCTCAAGTCTGTTGCAACAGTAAATGCAGGAAGAACTGTATTTCTTTTTACCCACAAAATTTCCTCTTCAAAATTACTAAAAGAATCAATAAGGAATCGGAATTGTTAAAAGGATCCAATCATAACCAGAATTTCATTTCAAACATTCTCATTTCAACTTCCTTGTGAATCACCAGAGACTATTTGCGGTTAAAGAAAAGAGAAGGAGAGGGACGGAGACACAAACGGGAGAAGCCATGAGGGAATGTTTAGAAAGCTTCCCAATGCGTAACAGATGCGTGACCCAGAGAATCGTATAAAAACTGTACGTTTCCCTCTCTCCATTTTTAAAATTAGCCAGCGAGCATGTTGCTTGTTATACAGGCATGCTGTCATTCATATTGGCACAGGACAAAATGTGAGTGAGAGCGTATGTATGTGGGGGATGATGCTCTTATCGGGCTCTTCTTGGCAGGCATGTTCGGAACGCCATGAAAATCCCGTCAGTAAAACGATGATATTCAGAGGCATTAAGACTGCACTCTCACAGGCCACTCAAAACGTCTCCATTTCTACCCAAAGGAGAGCGATTCAAAGCTCCCCTCCGTGTTCTCCCTGAAGTCCCGGATGTTTAATCCCATCCGACGGCCCTGGGAAATCGCAGAATTCCTATCCGTTCGGGTCCGAATGCAGCCGGCGAGGCCTAATCAAGTAAAGGTCAGCAGGACAGAGAGCTGCGGCGGCTTTAAATGGATTATACGTGCGTGTGATTATGGAAGTTTTTCTCCAGCAGACGCTTCTGGTTAGAATGTTTATGTAGAGTCGAGACAGTGGAAAAAGCAAGGTTTGCGTTAGGCCGGGGGAAGAGGGCAGAATGCGTGCATATGAGAAAGACTGTCTCGCTGCCGTTTCTAATGCGTTTGTGTGAGTTATGGATGGATGTTGGCCGCTGTTGTGAAAGAGATACTGTGGTTTGCTTTTGTGAGTGATGAATAACTCTTGTGGAGATTGAGAAGATACCGTTTTTGTTTGTGTGTGTATGAGGGCGTTTATGAGTGCATTTGTGTGAGTGTGTGGGGGTGTGTGTGTGTGTGTGTGTGTGTGTGTTTATTGGCACCCCATAGCGCCTGGCTCCTGCCCAGTACCTAATGAGATTAAGAAGCACCAAAAAAAAAAAAAAAAAGAAGAGGGAGTTAAAAAAAAAAAAAAGAGGGAGTTAGAGATAGACAAAAAAAAGAGGGACAGGATGAGATAGATAAAGAGGAAAGAGAGTATGGTGGAAATGGCATTTAAAGAAACAGTATATCCAAAAAATAAATTTCTGTCAATTTTTACTCACCCCCATCTCTTACCAAACCTGTATGACTTATTTTCTTATGTGAATAACAAAAGGAGGCGTTACTCAGAATGTCCCTGCTGCTCTTTTCCATATAATAGAAGTGAATGGGGAGCTGCATGGTACAAAAATGTACACTTTTAATTTAGTCAATATAACTCATGTGTGCTTTATTTCTTTAAGTCTTCTGAAGACATACACTACTGTTCAAAATTTTAGGGCAAGTAAGAGAAATTAATACTTTTTTGAGCATTAAATTGAGTGAAAGTGACCGTAAAGACATTTACACATGATTTCTATTTGTACCGTTCTTTTGAACTTTCTATTCATCAAAGAATCCTGAAAAAATATGATACCTCCATTGAAATTTTAAGTAATTTACTTAGAATCTCAGTCCTACTTGGTCTAAAGGCACCATTCTTGATTAAATTAGATTTAAGAGTCTTTAAAGAGGTTTTTCATTATATGGAAAACAGCAGCATGAACATTAGGTCTCCTTTTGGGTTTCATGTGGGTGAATAAATTCAAAATGTCAATTTTTAGGTGAGCTATACCTGTAAGGAAAGGACATTATTTTAAGAGGGATGAGTTTGAAGAATTTAGGTTTATATGAATACACACACAAACACAAATGCTAATATCCCAAATATCCCAATACACTGTGTATCTCACACACATATATCGCTCACTCTCTCTCTCTCTCTCTCTCTCTTTCTCAGGGAGTCCGCGTGCCTCAGCCTCTGCCCTTCATTTCCCTGCTCCCTCCATCATCCAGCAGTCCAGTCCATATTTCACCCACCCCACCATCCGCTATCACCACCATCAGGACCCGCTCAAAGAGTTCGTCCAGTTCGTCTGTGCTGACGGCTCGGGGCAGCCGGGGGCACAGGTAACACATACACACACACACACACACACACACACACACACACACACACCATCATCATGATTCAAAACAACACCAGTGGATGGGACACACACACACACTGACACACATCTCTACTAAAGTCCCTCTCTCTTTCTCCTTTCTTCCTTTCTCTTTCTCTCCATTATCTAACACTTGACAGTCTCCGTTTCTCATGTTTTGAGTTTGATTTCATCCTCTCATTCCTTATAAAGTGTCATTAAACACTAAAACATATTTTTCTAAACAGATATGGTTGTGCTAAACAATGATTGCATGTTACATTTTTAAAATTAAGCGTTCATCATGTGGATGTGAGGTAGAACTTAAAAATGATCTAAGAAGTGGTGTGGGAACAAATTATAATCAGTTTAGTCGTTCAGTTCATTAAGCATCTGTTTTCTTTGCACCACTGCAAAGCTTAAAAAAACCAAACTTGTTATATTTCCCTAAAATAAGGGGAAAAATTTATGAAAATAAAAAAAAGGTCCTAATGAAAAAAGCATAATAAATATAGTCCTTTCAACTTGTGTACTCTATCTGAAGTCATACACTGTAAAAAAATTATTTTCATGATTTATCAAATTTTTTTCTTTTGTCAAATCAACTTTGCCAATGAAATTGCAATATGTTCCTCACACTTTTATTGTATGAATTATAGAAAATAAATATTTAATTTATAATAATTATAATTACATTAAAAAAACTATTAAAAATAATGTAATAATTAACAAACTATTTTAAAAAATAATTAAAAAGTAAATATATAAAGATTTAATGTTAGTCTTATGTAGGTTGGAGAGAATTGCCTTTTTGTTTTATAAATAAAACAGTAACATGATTAAAAACTGTGAGACTGCAAATCAAAATTTTAAGGGCGGAGTTTAGCAAAAGGTCAGTTGGTAAAATAGATGTAGATGTAAGTTTTCGCCTCTTTCAAAACTGATCCGGACTAAAATTTTGTTATATGACACTTTAATAACTCGGTGTATGTGTGTACGTTTATTAAGTTTTCAGTGTCTTTGTACGTTTGTAACATTCCAATCTCATCTTTTGTGACTGCACGCCTCCACATTTCTGTATCTGTGTGTGAGTGTGTGCCTCTTTCACCCCCTCACCATCTGTATGTGTGTGTGTGTGTGTATCTGCAGCCTAACGGGAGCGGTCAGAACAAACTGCCCGGCTCCTTCTTACTGCCACCTCCTCCTCCTCCGGTAGCGCGGCCGGTGCCGATGCCCCTCCCCCTGCCCGAGCACAAACCCAGCCACACACACCCCGAGAGCGGAGTCGGCTCCCCGGCCTCGCCCTGTAAGTGTCCGCTCAAGCACCAGACCCACCAGAGCCCTCGAAATCGCCCCATTACCGCTGCGCTGAAACAACTCATCAACTCTTTGAGTGATAGGGCCACGATTAGCTAAACATACGCTACGCAAGTACACCAACGCAGACAGTTCTAGCTACGCAAGTTTAATTTCACCTGTCGCTGTGTTCAAAAAATTTTCAGAGTGCATAAATATCGTCTGCTATGGTCCATTTTCTCTTAAAGTTATTTAAACAATTTACGTTTATATGGAGCCCCGCAAAGGACATGCAAGAAAAAAAGTAAATCGAGGGAACGAATTAGTAAATCGTGTGCATGATTTGCTAATTCATTCCTTCGATTTGCTAAATCGTGCGTCTGATTTACTATTTCGTTACCTCGATTTGCTAAATCGTGCGCACGATTTATAAATCGAGGGAACAAATTAGTAAATTGTGCGCACGATTTAGCCTACTAGTTTTTTCCTGCATGTCATGTGCGGGGATTCGTACGGTTATATCTAACTATAATAAAGTAACAGGTTTAGTGGTACAGGATATTTTAAGGAAACTCTAGCGCCCCCTTGAGTACTGAAATGTTAACGCAACAGAAACACACACTTGTATGTGCAATACCAGACTAAGCATTCCTGTCTGCATTTGCATACTTGCGTAAAGTATATTTCTGGCTTTAGATGCCCTGCTCTTCTCCATCTGACTTTTTTCTTTGTTCAATTTCCTTGTTCAGTTCCCTTTTCATCCTGCTTTTTCATTTATTTATCCGATTGCAATCAGTCGCAGACTTTTGCAATTGAATGGGGATGGAGACACTTTGCTGCCTCCCATTGGCAAAAAAAATCAGCCAATCATTCCCATAGATCAACATCCCTCCTCATCGCTTTCACTTTTCATTTTTCTTTCTTTCTTTTCTTCTTTCAAGAGATCAAATTCAGGGCAGCTGGCATGGACTCCAAACAAACAAACAAAAAAATGACGCCCCACATTAAGTGCCTTTCCATTGACACATCAAGCTAAATACAAAAAGGAAATGTGTGTAGACGTGCAGGTGAAGGGATTTGTGATGTGTCTGGCAGTGTGTGAGAGCGGGCGGCACTGGGTTTTGGGTCTTTGCTTGGGATGTGTGTGTGTCGGGTGCTGTCCGCAGGGCGGGTGGGCAAAAGGAGGAGCCTGGTCAAGCTAAATCTTTCAGAAGACCATCCCTTCTTTTTTTCCCTTCTCACACATGAATGTTCTTTTTCTTACTGTGTTTTCTCATTCGTTCATTTCATATCTATGGAATGGTGTATCGATCTCAACCTGTCATATCACTCCATTTTTTTTTTACCTTTCATTTTTCGGTGCTTTTACACACAACAGCCTTTTTTCAGTCATATTTCAGACTCAGACAATTACACACACACAACACACACATTCACATACTTACAAACACACTCAGTCTCATAAACACCTCTTATCTCATGGAGTCCACTCCGCACAACTGCCCTGAATTTGACATTTGATTTTGAAAGTGAATAAATTTTTTTTTTTTTTTTTTTTACATTTTGCTCTTTTCAACTGAATGTTTGATATATATATTTTTCCATTCAAATCACCCTTCCCTTTTTTCACAACTTCTCTCAATTTAAAATTTGAAAGTGGATTTTAGAATGTTTGAATCTGAATTTTAAACTGAAAGTTAGAATTTTTTCCATTCAAATCCTCCCTCCTACTTTGCACAACTGCTGTGAATTTTAAATTTGAATTTGAAAGCCCAATGAATTTTTAAATTTAAAATTTTGGTGTTTTTCAACTGTCCTTTTTTTTTTTTTTTTTTTCCCACATTCAATTCCTCCCTTCCAAAATGTGGTTTAATCCACATCAGCCATTTATCAAAAACCTTTAGCACTCCTGAGCAGGCAAATATAGTTATCATGACTCTACTGAAAATTATACATTTTCTATAAAAATCGGGTTGATGCAGATGTTGCACTTAATACTCTTAAAAATGTGATTTCTACACAACCAGCAGCACAAAACTGAATTAAAAAAAAAAAAAAAAAAAAATTGATTTCAGACATTTCAAGCACTCATCCTGTCTGCCATTGGTCCAAGGACTATAATACCTAGAGAAATCTATCCATTAGCATTCCCATTCATCTCAGTGGCAGGTTTTTGGCTGGTGCGTTTGCTAATGTTTGATTATGGGTTCTCAGTGCCAAGCCCTTCAATATTGACCATCCTGAGCTGTATCATTAAAGCCAGCAAAAGACAAACTAGTAGTGCTAACCAGCCAAACCTTGACTCTTTAGTTAGAGTCGGACCGCAGTTTTAGGTCCTTTTTTATGTACTAGCAGTTTATACTATTTTAGAGCACTTACTATTCGATACTGCATTTGTATTATAAATTTTCAGGAATTATTCAGTTGTTTAATTTTTTTAATTTAATTGATATATTGTCCTAACCATCCCCTAACCCTAAACACACAACTGTTGGTCACCCTCTTGAAATATTTAACATCACTTGTAATATATGAGGCCCTATATTCTGGTTTTAAATTCGGTTTTGGTGGAAATAAAGACCTTAAGTTATTTTTCAACACATAAGCAAGATATATTCTATGTATGTACGACACGACTCGGCACTTCTCGTCTGGTGTGTGACCGACTTAACAAAGTGCAGTAAACGGTAAAACTGTTTGCGCTACAAACTAGTGTGCTTATTAGTACATTAATAAATTAAAACAATACAAAAACAAACACCAGTTTACAGTCAGTCGGCATAATGAACTGTTTTTGCACAGCTAAAATAACTGGAGATGACCATTGAACATCAAATTTAAAATGGTCGCACCTGCTCTTACGTTAGAAATTAGGTGGAAACATAATAAAAATGTAATAATTTCTGTGGGTCTAGTCTTTGCATCTGTTTGTTTTAAGTTTAATGCAGATCTCCTCTGTTGGAGCAGAATTTACGGTAACATTTAAGTATGGGGAACACATATTCACTATTAACTACAACTTTTGCCTCAATAAACTCCTAATTTACTGCTTATTAATAGTTAGTAAGGTAGTTTTGTAGCATTTAAGTTTAGGTATTGGGTAGCATTAAGGGATGTAGAATAAGGTCATGTAGAATAAGGCATTAATATGTGCTTTACAAGTACTAATAAACAGCTAATATCTTAGTAGTATGCATGCTAAAAGGCAGCTAGTTAAAAGTGAGAATTGGACCCTAAAATTAAGTGTTATCAATTTGACTAGGTGGCGCTGTCAAAAACCCCCAAAAAACTAGGGTCCTAGAAATGCTGTCCTGAAACTGCAGCCTTTGGTATTGCAGAAATATAGTATCACTCAAACAAACAGATTGCAATTCTATATAGTGCACACTTCAAGCCACATGTTTATTTTGCATTTTAGTACCAGTAATTAAAAAATGAGCTTGAAATTTTTACAATGCAAGTACAAACATCACGGCTATGAATGCTGACAGACGTGTGTGTGTCCCAGCAGCATACCCAGCGCCAGGCTCCACAGCTTCCAACAGGTTTGTCGGCATCGGATCACGGGACAACAACTTTCTGAACATCCCACAGCAGACTCAGGTACATGCACACATGCAGACTTACTTCAGGGACATGTGTGGCATGCTGTTGATTAGCCTACCACAGACAGTATGTGTATATACAACCGGGAAACATGTTTACAGTAAATACACTTTCAATTGAAGCTTAGCAGGCAAGCGGGGAGCATTTTGTCTATTTTGATTTCACTCTTGACCACACATTTCTGTGTTTAAACCCTCGGGCCTGCTTGTCTGGTAGGCTTCTAATGAAAGTGTATTTACTGTAAACGCTTGTCCTGTTTGTTTATACACACTTAGGGATGAGTCTGTGGTAATCAGCAGATGCGGTGCATAGACCTGAAAAAAACCCAGAATATTCCTTTAAATTGAAAATAGCAGACTCTTCAGTCCATCCATCAATCATGTGTTTTTGATCAGCGGGTCTGAGCGCTGTTAAGTGCGTGTGGTTGGTAGCAGTTTAGGCTCTCTGGGGGTTTGCTGCTCATGTCAAATGGATTTTGTGGCCGTGTTCCCACTCGCACCAGCTACAAAAACCACAAGCACTAACACTGAGACCATACACATGGAAACAATTGTTTCCTCCTCCTCCTCACTGACTCCAAAACCAAATGTCTTATGATTCATCAGATTTATTATGTAAGTAAGTATGATGTTACATTGTCCTCTTCTTTGTATTGTAAATCCTGCATAAACATTTAGACACTTAACAAAACATACTTTTTAACTCATCTGTTGATGGTGGGTAAATTTAGAACATTAGCAGTGAAAATCTATTTTATAATACTTCTAGTAAGATTTTATACGCTACCGAACGAAAGTTAGGGCCAGATTTACTAACGGCTTGCGCCAACACAAACCCTCTTTTGGTGTTAAAAAAACTACTGTCAGCATTTACTAAAGACACGCGGTGAAAAATTAGTGCTGAAAAGGCGTGGACACAGTTATTTTTGCGGCTGTCCATTTGCATATGCATTTGTAGGAGTTTCCCTTTCGGACACAAAATTTATGGGAGGAGACTATTTAAATGAATCATGCAAGATGATTTACTAAGGTTTACGCTAGTCAATTTCTTGGCATTTGTACCATTATTTAACTCCCAAAAAGCATGTTTTAAACCAGACACTTTTGCGCTGCTCTTGGTAGATTGCATTGGTCATTATGGAGATTATCTGGCTGCGTTTGTTTCTTTAATTTGCATGTTGTCAGTAGATTATGCGCAGAACTTTCCACTCCCATCAGAACTATTATGGGATTGTGTTCTCAAGCTAATTTGCCCTGTTTATTAAATCTGGCCCTTAATGTTTTTGAAAAGATTCTTCTGCTCACCAAGTTTGCATTTATTTGATCAAACATACAGTAAAAACAGTAATATTGTGAAATATTATTACAATTTAAAATAACTGTTTGTCTATGTGAGTATATTTTAAAAATGTAATTTATTCCTATGATCAAAGCTGAATTTTCAGCATCATTACTCCAGTCTTCAGTGTCACATGATCCTTCAGAAATCATTCTAATATGCTGATTTGATGCTCAAGAAACATTTATTAACTTAAAGATTATTATCAATGTTGAAAACAGTTGTGCTGCTTCATATTTTCATGGAAACCGTGATATATATTTTTTCAAGATTCTTTGATTAATAAAAGTTCACAAGAACAGCATTTATTTGAAATATTTAATGTATTTAAAATCTTTTGTAACATTACAAATGTCTTTACTCTCACTTTTGATAAATTGAATGCATCTTTGCTGAATAAAATTAATTAAAAAAAAAAAACTTACTGACCCCAAACATATATATATATATATATATATATATATATATATATATATACACACATATATAAATATATATATACACAGGGCTTGACATTAACACCCGCCAACCCGCCAAATGCGGGATTTCAGCTGTGGCGGGTAAGAACGCCACTCCCACTAGCCACTTTGGTGGGTTGAATATAATTTCAGCCTACAGCCTACAGCTACAGCTAAGCTCGTCATAGCACAACATTACAATCCGATCACAATTCGTTATTGTTTAACTTGCAGTTAGTGAAGTCGGGATAGGCGGAATCGCGCTGAATGACACACGACAGAAGCGCTTTCTCCCGTGCTCTCTCTCTCTCTCTCTCTCTTTCGTGTGCGCGATCAGATCTCCTTGCACCTGAATAGTCAAATACACGCACTCACAGATGTCAAAATGTCCATCGTGTGGAGTATCTCGCGCGGATACAGTCAGTTATGGCTTAAGTGTACGTAAACAGGTGGGTAATAACTGGAAATGTGTCGGTATATTACGTCCATGCATTCAGCAGCCCAATTAAATACCTGTCTGTCATTATTGTTAATCAGACAACAGAAGATGTTAAATAAATGTTAAATAAACCTACTGTATCTGAAAAAAGAGTTTAGGCTATTTAATTTTCTATTGTATTTGAAATTTGCTAATTTGCTTCTTTGTTCTTTTTATATAGCCTAACAAAAATAGCTTATACAGTTATAAAATGTATCATATTATGGTCATATTACCCACCCCTTGCCCACCCGTACATACCAGCTGATATACCATGTAGGCCTAGTCTTGATTTAGTTGGTCAATCTGCATTTAAAAGTTTGAAAGGGTTTTAAATCTAGCTAATGCCAAAGTCAACTTTAATCATATAAAATGTAAAATATATATATATATATATATATATATATATATACACACACACACACACATATATATATATATATATGTATGTATGTATGTATAAATATATTGTCCTTATGGGCTTTGGAATTATGAAATGACAGTTCAGATGAATGTGCAGCTCTATTAAATATGAGATTACTCCTTCTCCTTCTCTTGGTTAAACGCCACCTGTCACAAAAACGTGAAGAAGACCCATTGTGATTTTCTCCCATGTTCTTGTTCTGGCTCATTGCAAAGAATATTCCACATATGTGCCGCCACATGGAGCTCTGCAGGGAAAAAGATCCTTGATGAATCCAAGTAAACTTCTGGTTATAACATTTCAACTGAGGAAAAAAGTTTAGCTCAACTTTTGCTCACAGTGTGGGTCATACTGTCGTTCTCACTATCTTTTGTAATTTTTAACTTACTAACTAGCAAGTAATATAGTTTTTACATATCGCAGGTGGATATGCTGTGACAGACTGAACATTGATTTAGTTCACGTGTTAAAAAGTACTTTTAACATGCAGATCTATGCAAGAGAGAAAGGCTGACATACTGAGGGGGAGAGAGAGAGAGAGAGAGAGAGTCACGTCCCGACTGTCTGGTTGCCCTCAGCAACCAGACATGATGTCATAGGTTGTTGAACCTGAACTTCAACCGGAGGGAACTTAAGAAAAAGGATGGACACTACTGGAGAGGATTACAGCGAGAAAGAAGCGAAGAAATAATATGGGTCCCACAGGGGTCCGTAGAATTTAGAAGTTAAACTTCCTGTAACTCAAAACATCAATAAGTCTTGTTTTTCTCTTCAGACACCATCATTGTTTAACCATTTGTTTTGCCAGAGGAAGCAGTAACATAAACGCAGTGACACTGAGCTCTCTGAGCTGGTCTGCATAGTGTATGAGTGTTCAGCAGTGTGTCCACTGGACTCTAGTGGTTATTCTGAGAACTGTCACTGTATTTCCTCTGAATTGTGTGTGATGTACACTGATAGAAACAAACGTTAAAGAAATTGTTCTCTCAACAATGAAGTCAAATGTTTGCATAAACTGTACTTGCCTTCATGTCATTCCAAAACCACATGACTTTCTGCCTGAAACCTGGAAATGTCAAGGAATTTTCCAAGACTGGAAAGTTTGTAAGTCTTTGAAAGCAGGGTCAAGGGTCAATGCTAGTAATATTGTGAAATAATATTACAATTTAAAAAAACCTGTTATATTTGAATCAGCATCATTACTCCAGTCTTCAGTGTCACATGACCCTTCAGAAATCATTCTAATATGATGATTTGATCCTCAAGAAACAGTTATTATTATTATTATCAATGTTGAAAACCATTGTGCTACTTCATATATCTGTGGAAGCCCTTTTTTTCCATGATTCTTTAATGAATGGAAAGTTCAAAAGGACATTTATTTGAAATAAAAATCTTGGTAACACTACTTAGAGCCTTTATATGTAATGTATTATAAAAATAAAAAAAAAGCACAGGTAACACTTTACAATAAGTAAGGTCTCATTTATTAACATTAGTTAATGTATTAACTACCATGAACTAACAATAAGCCATACATTTGTTACAGTGTTTATTAATCTTTAACATTAGTTATTAAAAATACAACTGTTCATTGTTTGTTCATGTTAGTTCCCAGTGCATTAACTAATGTTAACAAAGACAATTTTTGTTTTAAAATATGTATTAGTAAATGTTGAAATTAACATTAACTGAGATTAATAATTGCTGTTGTTCATTCTTACTTAACTAATGTAGTTTACTAATGTTAACTAATGAAACCTTATTGTACAGTGTTACCAAAGTATTTTTAATGCATTAATTATGCCTGGTAAATAATGCATCGGATAATGCATAATTGTAACTACATTTATAATACATTGTAACACTTATGTTAAAATACATGACAAGCAACCGATTTCAGATGTCACATGGAATCTGCAAATATTATAATGTATTTTAACGTTGGTTACAATTACTTATGAAACGATATAATGCATTATAATGTACATTATGAATGCCTTCATAATACCATATACATACAAAGACTAACTAAAGTGTTACCGAAATCTTTTGTAACAATATGAATGTTTTTTTTTTCACTTTTGATCAATTTGATGCTTCCTTAATAAATGAAAGTATTAATTTCTTTAGAAAAAAATTACTGACCCCAAAATTTTTAACGTTACATTTCAGTTATTATTTACTGATAACTCTGCTGAAAACCCTGCACTTCAGTCTATGTACATTCAGATATTGCACATTTGTAACGGCAAACAAAATTTGCCTAAATATGTTCCACGGAAGCAAAAAAGTCCTGGGTTTTGAATGACATTTTCATTTTTGAGTGAACTACTCTTAAAATGAATTGGTTAGAAATCTCAGCTATTAGGCAGGAATGTGGGACTGAACTAAGGTTTATTTAGTTTGTTTCTGTTGAATTTTTATTTTTTGTTTTCCTTTTCTTACAGTCATGGTTCCTTTGACAAGACTTTTCATGAACACACAGACAAAAATCCACAATGAAAACTGGAAGTGGAGTCACGAAGCTAAGTATGGAACTTTCCCACATGCCCCCCTGTAAAGTCTCATTCACACACAAACACACACACACACACACACACACACACAAATACACACACAATTCCCAAAAACCTGGCAAATCTGGAAAATCTCAGCATTACCCTGCCAGTCTTGAGAGCTCGGAGAACCATCCAAACCATCCAAAGCAATGACGAACCAGCTCTCGACATCTTTGTCGTGTTCCTGAGGCATCCAGTACATTGACCAATCCCGTTGACCTTTTTTCAATTTGTTCATGCATCTGCCAGTCATATGCCATGGTGAGGAAAATCCATCTCTTCCCAGTCAGAACTCTATTTGGAAGTTGAACTCATCAAAAAGGGACATTTGAAATGGAACCTGGATGATGTCAATCATGGATGTGTGTGATTGGATGGAGAGACTCGGCGGGAGCCCTCTGATTGGCTCCGGATTTGCTGATCTTGGTGACGGCCTCCAGTGCAGTGTGAACTCGACATCCTCTCGCTGTTTACCCGTTGACAAGCAATAGACTGTGAGCGAAACAACAGATAACACTAACCGTGTGCAATTCACCTAAACGTATGCACTATATGATTAATGATAAGGGTTGACAGATGCTTTGGCCTTAGATTTGCGATGTGGAGTTAGGCTACATGTGTCTAAGGTAAAACACACACAGATGAGTACCAGCAGAGCAATAGAACACAAACACACCGCACTACACTGAGACACACATTACAGCATCATATAGACCGCTGATCACAGGAGTGGGAAGGGTCAAGCACGAGTGACCTTAATGTCCAGCTTGTGACTCATAGATAATTTTTCATTTTGTAGTGTTTATGAATTAAAAGGCCAGTGATTTGGGTCATTAAATTGATTCGAATGAACTAGAGGGTTTTGGCGCATCCATCGCTGACCTCTTCACTACCATCGATCAGTCTGAGTGGTTGTGCATCAGTATCTTACAGTCGGCCCTGAACACAAGGGCTTCTTCTTCTTTACTTTGAGTTTGGTTTTGCAGTACATTTTTTGGTGGATGTCACAAAATCTTTCCATGTCATATTTCACCCCGAAACCAAATGAAAAAAATATGAAATAATATTTAAAAAAAATAA
The DNA here is from genome assembly GCA_037950675.1 of Hypophthalmichthys molitrix. NCBI lineage: Eukaryota > Metazoa > Chordata > Actinopteri > Cypriniformes > Xenocyprididae > Hypophthalmichthys > Hypophthalmichthys molitrix. The sequence continues at coordinate 9,756,745 of CM075492.1, read as the reverse complement.
ATAAATAATTAAAAATGATGATTTGAAATAAGCTTATTTAATGAATAAATAATGATTATAATTTTAATGTGAAATTATTTTCATAATAATTAAGTCTAATGAATTAAATCTAATTCTAAGTACCGTGTTGTAATGCAAAACATTTATTATTATTTTTATTTAATGAAAAAGAAAATGAAAATGTATGGAGCCCCGCACATGACATGCATAAAAAAAAATAGGCTAAATTGTGTGCATGATTTACTAATTTGTTCCCTTGATTTATAAATTATGCACATGATTTTTTTAAATCAAGGGAACAAATTAGTAAATTGTACGTAAATTTAGTAAATCGAGGGAACGAAATAGTAAATCGTGCGCACAATTTAGCAAATCAAGGGAACGAATTAGTAAATTGTGCATATATTTAGTAAATTGAGGGAACGAAATAGTAAATTGAGGGAACGAAATAGTAAATTGTGCTCACTATTTAGCAAATTGAGGGAGCAAATTATTAAATTGTGCGTAATTTTAGTAAATCTAGGGAACAAAATAGTAAATCGTGCACACTATTTAGCAAAGCGAGGGAACGAATTAGTAAATCGTATGCAAATTTAGTAAATCGAGGGAAAGAAATAGGAAATCGTGCACACTATTTAGCAAATTAAGGGAACAAATTAGTAAATTGTGCGAAAATGTAGTAAATCGAGGGAACGAAATAGTAAATCATGCACACGATTTATAAATGGAGGTAATGAATTAGTAAATTGTTCATGAATTTAATAAATCGAGGGAATGAAATGGTAAATTGTGTGTAAATTTGGTAAATCGAGGGAACGAATTAGTAAATCTTGCACACAATTAACTTTTTTCCTGCATGTCATGTGCAGGTCTCTGTAAAAATGTGCTTAATTGTTAGTGCAAAAAAATCTCAATAACCCAAAAATAGGCTTAATTTTCTTTATTAATTTTTATTTATTTCTTTTGATTCAGTGGTGAAATGAGACTTGGACATGTTTTTGTGACATTCGCCCCTTTCACTTGTGTTTGTTTTCAGGTTTTTGCGCGATTTTAGTTTGCATAACGTAGCCGCTCCTGCTCCGGCAGAACAGACCGCATGTGGAATTGTGCTTTCCAAAGTGTTTTTTGTTTTTAGAATAACAGGTTAAGAACAAATGGACAATCTCTAGTTTCCCTCTTCACGCTCCATTAACCAGATGTTTGGGGTCGCTATTATGTTGACAGTGCTCTGCCCTTCCTACCAATCACAATCTCCATCACTTTACAGTTCGTTCATAACGTTACCCTCACTTTTTTTTTTCTTTTCACAACTCAGTTTTTTTGTTTCAGTTCACCGGTTCAGCCTGACTCACAAGACAATCTACATATGGCTGCCATTTCATTTAGCCTATCAGCACAGTGGTACATACATACACAAACATTGCACTATGACACACACCCACATCATTAAAGGACAAAGGGAAACCTTTAAACTCAAACCCCTCTATCAAACATGATTTTAAAGTATGCAAATGTACAATGTATTTAAGTTTTAGATGAACTCAAAACAGAAAATGTCATTTTCAGTACAAACACTCGAAACCACTGACCTCACTAAATAACTGGACTGCCTGGCTGTCAATCACGTCACGGACTCTGATTGGCTGAGAGCTGACGATTTCATCATCCACTTGAAACACATCAAAGTGCCTCGGTGTCCCCTTTACATGCAATTCAGGGTCTTCACTTCATGTATAAGCTACAGAAAATATGTACAATATGTATCATGGGCTTAGCAAACAACATATGAGCAACTGCAAACATCATATTTATAGATATATGTTATCCAGAACATATCGTACTCATACTGTGTATATATATATGGACATATGTATAGTTCTTCCGCTGTGAAATTAGCTCTATGGCAGTCTAGTTATTTTTTGATCTTTAACCTGAGTCAGTGAGGTTATCGGAAAAACGTCCAAACATATTAAACCCACAAATATCAGATCACCTCTTCAGAAACGCAGTGTCCAATCAGGTCAGTGCGGATAGATCAAAAACGGACACAAACACACCTTCAGAACAGAAACCAATTTTTCAATTCTCTGTTGAAAAGTGTTATTATTGAGAGAAAAAAGTTATATGTGGACTGAGCCGTGTGCAATGTGTTGGGTAGATATCTGTGTTTGTCTTCAGATTTTTAAGAAAGCGAAGCGAGTGAAAAAAGACAAAAAAAAAAAAAAAGTTGAAGTCTGCAAGCTCCTGGACTCTAAACATGAGGGCCACAAAAAGAATCCCAGTCTTTGTAAGCGTTGGGGAATTTCATTTTTACTTTTCATTTATCTTTTTTAATGTTTTATTTGTAAGCTTTTGTTTTTAAACTATTTTAGGGGTGGGGCTGAAGGAACGATTTTACAAAAGCAAATGTATTATGACAAAAAAAGAAAGAAAAGAAAATACTGGTGCTTCTGTTACTCATAAGCGAATATTACCACACCAGAACGACTGTTTCTGATGAGACAAGTTTTACGAACCTCTGTTTCTTTCTTCTTCTCTTTTGTATTCACTAAGGGGGGTTCAGATTTTTATATATATATATTTATATATATATATATATCGGTTCTGACAAAAGGCATTTTACTACAACCTTTAAGAAAGCAGTGCCCCTTCTTACTCCTTCAAATGTCCTGATAAATGGTGCATTCAAGTCATGTTGGGAAGATTGTATTTATTTAAGTCTTTATAAGTGAAAAACTTGTGACATGGAGCAAACAATCGATGCAGTGTCTGTATTTAGCTAACTAAGTTGCACATACAAGATACCATAGTATTGCACAATTACACAATAATATATAATGATTCAGTTCACAGCACCTTCATGATTTGAATAAAAAGCAAAAACACCTGAGGCACACACTTTATTCATCATTTTGTAGAAATAGTTAATGCTGAATTCACATGCTATCTGAATTATCTAGTTTCCTAGTCGGAGATTGGACATGAATATCCAATTTACTATTGGGAAACGTGGAGATAATTTGGATACCTGAGTTTCCGAGTTGGGTGGGCCTTAAACTTTAAAGGGGACCTATAATGCCCCTTTCACAAGATGTGACATTTTTAGCTCATAATACCCCACAGATCATTAATTATAGCTTGTCAAATTTGCCTCTATATGGGTGTGAGTAAAAACACACCATTTTTGTGTGTGTCCCTTTAAATGCAAATGAGCTGCTGCACCCAGCCGCTTTTCAGAAGAGGGTGGAGTTTTAACAGCTCGCGCTTCGGTTGCTCAACAACAACAAAGCTGGAGAATCTCACGCAGCCAAAAGTAATGTTGTTCAGCCATGTTAATCACATACCGTATATGATTAATCATTTGAAGGATATTGTATGTTTTATACACAGGAAAAATAGCCTGTATTTGACTGAAATTGCAAGCTGACTATCTAAATAGCGCAGTGAATGTTTATGGTTGTCGAATGGGGCGCTACATTTTATTCAAAATTAAATATCTTCAATACATTTTGGCTTTAATAAGATTTCCCCATGAATATACCTGGTGTCCTCCATGATTCATATTCTTTCCCACGGCAAAGCACTTGAACGCCACAAGCTCGTAATCATGACTTCAGAAGTGGGAAGTAGGAAATTTACGATAGCATGTGAAAGCAGCAGTAATACAACCTTTTTGTATTTTTTGTAAAGAAGGTCCACGCAAAATGATTTGAACGCACCTGACGTCATAATTACAACTTCACAACTTGTAAAAACGAACTTCCCAGGAGGACTTGAATGCACCAAAACACCAGATGAATATGCAGAAAAGCATGTTTTGGTTGGAGGAATGGCCATTATTAGGTGTCAAGACTCAGAATACACGAGAGGGTTCGTCACAAGCAATCAGTTCACATTCGCTCCAAATCTCGGATTCATTTAGGTGAGATTGTGTCGATGTAAACGTGAGTAGGGTTTTGTCAGTCATAGTTTAGAGCACACGTGGTTCGAGACGAGAGGCAGAAATGTGCCACGGCCGCCCTATATTGTCCTGGAAACACTTCCTGTATGTAAATGAGCTCCCATAGTGTTCGTGCTGTAGTGTATAGGTGAGCATTTAAAGGTTGTCCCATTCAAAGTGCCTTTTGTTCACAGACACCATCTTGTAAATGATGAACACCCGTCTTTCCTTCTTCTGAGCTTTCTCAAGCAGTATACACAGTATATAGTACTACACGAAAATGGATGTGATTTCGTTCTTTTTATTGTACAATGATGGAAAAAAAAGTTAAAAAGACAAAAAAAAAAAAAAAAAAAATTGGGTCCCTTTCTCTCCGTACCTCTGTCTTTATCGTTCTCTCGCTCTTGGCACTGTAGATGTCTATCCTTATCTTTCCTCCCTCTCCCTTCTTTGATGAAAGAGTTGGAAAAAAAAATGTTGAACCTCTTTTTCTCTTGAGCAAGATGTTGTAAACTCTAATGTTATATCCCTGTCTGTATGCTTCACATGTTTATATCATACACATCTCTCCCTTCGGTCAAACGCAGTGGGCTCTGAGTTGAAACTGACCCGGGACTGTCCCGCTGACCCTTCCTACATTTGAGACCAGCAGTAACGGCGTGTCTTGGGAAGCGGTGTGGTCTTTTTTGGCTGTAGGTGGAGAGCACTGGACCAGGGGATGCACAACAGTTCTGTCATGCTTGTTTGTCTTCTATTTATTTCCGTTTTATTCATAAAAACTGTCGCATGCGTAATTAAAGCACCTTTTTAGTGGTTGTTTGAGACTAGCTGCTTAAAGAACTTGACTGATGATTTGCACCTTATGCATGGATTTAATCAGGAGATGCACTAAGAATAACACGCCATGCATTCAGAAGTATTGATCCAGATGTGGCGGCAGCTTCGTTGTCAATGGCTTGAACTAGAAACAGACAGGTTGATGTCAATTTCAGCTATAAGTTCAAAAGCAGTTGTGCAGCATATTAATCATTATAGTAGATTTTTCAGCAGTGAACAATTTTTGGAGGAAATAGCATAAAAGATGCATAAAGGCCAAGGACAATAACTATTAACATTTATCATCAATGATAATTATAGTTGTAATAATCATTCTAATTATATGAGAATAGGGGAGTCCACACTACAACGACACAGAGGAATGTTATCGTTGGAGTCACTTTCGGAGCGTTTTTCCCAGCTAATTAACGATAACATTGACAGCCAATCAGATTCCATTCTACTTTAAAAAGCTTGAGCATTTAAAGCAGCAGAAGACAAAATTGCAGCTCATGCTTAAATAAACAGGGCCAGTTGTTCAAAAGTATGCGGATTTCAGCTATCGGATTGGATCAAATCTTGAAAATGGGTTGTTCAAAAGGAAAAAGGAATTCACAAAACCCAATCTTAGTTTTGATCTAGATAAAATCATCAGTTTGTGTTCTTTTTAGTAAGATTGGAATACCTTTGATCCAAAAACTCTGGATTATACTGATCCCATCAGAAGGGTGGATTTCAGGAACAAAAATGTATTAAAACTTTAAAACTGGTCAAAAAATACAACATTTTCATCATGTAATATATACACACATTTTTTTATTTTGCTCTTGAATAGTTTAACAGTTAAAGTAATAAATCAGAAGTAGACATTAGGCTACATATTTAGCCTTTTGACAAAAAGAGAAGAGATTTTAGTGCCATAAAAAAATCCCCAAACAGCTGTAAATATCAAACAAAAATATTATATTTAATTCAAAGTTTTTTTTAACAGTTTCTCAGGTGAACGCTACACAGAACTTTTCTGAGAGAACGCAAAAGCATTGATTTTTTTTTCCCTTTCTATCTCATATTCTATTACCATGTCCCTTGAGGGGCTCCGTAGAGCACTAGTAATCCAGATTTGGTAATCTGAAAAAGTGTGTATCTGGATCAGGGTGATCCAGTCCAATTTTGCTTTGAAAAACCAGCACAAAAGTAAGATGGATTACCTGATCCTGGATAGCAAAACATGGGATTTCCAAATCCAGATCATTCTGATCCAGATTGAACTTTTTGAACAACTGGTCCCAGAACATTATTGTGTTGGTGTGGATGCTAATATAGTTGTTGTTCCTGGTGTGAACAGGCCTTAATTCAGGGTTGCATGAGCCATTCGAGCAACTGCCATTAAAATACGAGTGTCATATAAATTAAACTAATCCATCATGAATATTTAAATGAATTATTGTACATTCATTTACTTTTTCTTTTACATGCACACCATGCTCAAGTGATTAGGGTTAAGTTACCCAGTTGTCTCCTTAAGAGTCAGTAGCACCAAAATCAGTATTATCGATCATCCTTCCATCCAAACTGGCATGTGTCAGGATTATTAGTTGCAAGCATTTATTTATTCAGAATCTGCCCCCATTCACATGTAGCCATATACATATTTAAATATCTAACCGGATTGTGTGTCTGCTCCCGATGTGTTTTTGATTTGCTTGCTTTTTAGGTACAGTAGTTTAGCAAGCGTCTCTGATCCAGTGCTCTCCATCTCCGGAGCCCTTGGCAATCTGCATGTGTTATTTACAGATTCTTTTCCATTATAAAAAACTAAAACGTTTGTAAAGAGCAGCACCTGATTGAATAAATGATGTTCTTGACTGTACAAAGATCCAGGTATTGGTTATGTTTTATGATGAGAAATCAACACCACTCTATAAGACTGTTCTGTTGCAATAAGATTTTATTGATCCCAAGAGAGTTGAAGGTATAGTAAATCAAACTATTAATTACTAATAAACAGGCCCACATGGAATCTGCAATAAAAGCGTAATACTCTGTTGCGTTGAACAAATTTTGCCATTTTTAAAGCCATTCTCAGAGTCAGATTTCATGTAGGCCTGCTGATAAGTAAACAAAAGTGTTGTCTGGCAGTTTGGCTACTACATTATAAAGGAGCATTTCTGCACTGAGCGAATACAATGGTGAATTGCTGCCGAAGGCTCTTTTCTCTGCTGATCCTGCTGTAAGAGGTGAACGTTACAAGACTTGACTTCAAATACATGAACAGACGAACCCATTGTCAGCTTTACACAAAAATCTCTTTTTGACAGGACTTAAAAATCTGGCGGCACAAAGTATCGTGCTGGAACAGGTCTATGCTTTTTGCTTCTGAAATGCAGCAAGCTTTAGCGTGCTAAAAACCTTTGTTTCTGTATAAAGGTACAGGTTGGTCCTCTCATGTTATACCAGAAAAAATAAGCAGATCTAACGTCTATGGAAAATGATCCTTATTTATACTCGTGACCTTTAAGTTTAAATAAGAAGCTTTTAAAGTCAACATGAAATTGACTTTATTTACACACTTTTAAATCATGTTCTTGGTCTTATGCAAGATTTGTAAATGTATGGTATTTTAAATTTTAAAAAAAAGTGCAATATTTCATCAAAATAACTTGGAATGTCGGACGAGAATGAACAAATTCCTAATTTTTTCATCAACTTGCAAATGCATCAGATTACAGAAAGAAGTAAAAGAGTTTGTGACTGCCATTTCATGTTGACTTTAAATAAGACAAACAAATTTTGTATTAGGACAGTCTTGTATTTTATGACATCCTTGTGTACATTCATCACTCAGATTATGATATTCCACACTATATGGATTCATTTACAAAACAGCATCAATTCAGGTCACTTGTGTTGCTGAGAATGTTATTGAAATGCTATCAGTTGCACTACTTGTTTCATATATTTTAATGAGGTTATCACATTCATCAGAGGTGTGTGCTGGGAGAAATACAGAAATAGCTCTGGAATTTATATATAAAATCCTCCATTAGACACATATTATTAGTCATTTTCCTGACTAAAAACAAACAAGCAAATGCGTATGCCTATCTCTAACCTCCTCGGAGCCCATAATACTACTATGAGAGCGTATGCTTTCAATTGATGCTGATTTAGTCAAATATTCCCTAAGGGAACACGCATACACACCCCTTCAACATGCTAGAGTGCATTCAACCCAAATGTCGTCAATTCCATTGGAATTTGTTCACCGTGTGATTGCATCCGCCCCATCCCCAGCCAGTCTGCCAGTCTCCCCTTGAATCGTAAACTCAAGAAAGAAATAATAGGGGGGGGAAACCGGTGTCCCGAGTAGATGCAGTGCTTGTGTGGTGGCGGGGGAAGGGGCACGCGGGCTCTCCACGACTCTCATTCGTCCTCGAAATTCTGATTGAGCAGGAAGTTGGCGGCCAGGTTCTCGTTCTTCTCGCAGGCAAAGTACGCTTGGACCACCAGAGCTTCTGAAAACCCCAGAGCTTTTAACTGAAAGAGAAACACAGACAGGGTAGATTATTCACTTCCCAACTGTACGACACAGGGTTATTATAGATAACTAAAACATTTTGGTTACTTGAAGTAAAACAAATGTTAACTGAAAAATAAAAAAATTAAAATGTAAACCTTAAACTTTTATTTCAGCTAGTTCAGCTAGGCAGGGACACAATTCTCATTTTCATTTAGTTTAGGTTGACATCCTAAAATGAATAAAATTAGAACTGAAACACAAATTAATAAAAACTATACTAGGGGAACAAAATTTTAGAATAATTTTGATTTAAAAAAAAAAAAAAAAAAGGGTTTTCAAAGAAGTTGCAGGCTGCATGTATTTGATCAAAAATACAGTAAAAACAGCAATATTGTTAAAGATTATTACAATTTAAAATAACTGTTTTCTATTTTAATATATTGTAAAATGTAATTTATTCCTGTGATCAAAGCTGACTTTTCAGCATCATTACTCCAAGTCTTCATTGTCACATGATCCTTCAGAAATCATTCTAAGAGAGAGAGTAAGCCAATCAGCAGTAGGGGGCGTGTCCTCTTATGATGGGCGACAAAAGAAAGTGAGCAAAAGGGAGGTTTGAAGAAAGACTGTAGAAAGATAGATGGCTGAGAGACATTACAAAAGAGAAAAGGTCATTAGAATATCACTGGAAAAAGAAGAGGTATGATCAGACAAGACTCTGCATTAATATTAGAAAAGCTTTCCAGCGCTGGAGAGACATACGTGCAGGACTTGACATTAACGCTTGTCTGGGACAAGTGGATTTTTTTGAAGGGGCAAGTGAAAAAGATTTTTACTTGCCCAACCAGACAAGTAGCGTGATTAAAACATCAATAACAAAAAATAACTAGGGAATCAGCAAAACATGAGAATGATTCTGATTTTATTTCATTTAGTGTAAGTGGCGATCAATAGTGGATAATAATATATAATGTACATACTATAAAGTACTGACGGTAACAAGGTTGCGCTGTTGAGGCTCACACAGCCTCTCGAGAAAAAATCATAATGAGCACAACAAATCTGTTGAGTCAACGGTCCAATGACCTATTCATAAACAAATGCCTCATTCCTGAATGAATCAGCGATTTGAACGGATTGTTTGAATGAATGACTCAGGCCCCGTCCACACGAAGCCAGATCTTTCCCTATCCAATCCTTTTTTTTCCTCGTCTCAAGAAATATCTGAAACCGCTCAAAACGATGTAGTATTCATGCCAGACCAGTATGTGGCGCTGTAATTCTTCCACAGAGATACACTTAAAACAGCGAATAAGACTTGAAGCATGCGCATAAACCTTGCGCGCTGTATACAAACTTTAGTAAAGCTTAGAAATAACGCTTTATTTTGGCTCAGTAGCTTCTGCAGCACGAACACAAGCATCTGAAGTCTGCTATTGTTGTTGATGTTTTGTGCTGTTAGCGGTGTCTGACTAGGGTTGACACGTGGGGTGATGACATCATCGTTTCACAAAATATACGGATAGGCTGTACACACGAAAACACAAGGGCGTCGTTTTCAGATTTATCCACTCTGGGACCTGGTTTCAAAAAATAGCGGATTCACCTTCTGAAAAAGCCAGATTTGTCTGGACGAAACACCTATCCGATACAAAATTTTTGCGTATACACCTAAACACGTCTCTGTGTGGACGGGGCCTCAGTGACTCACTCATTAAGACGGTCACTTGCCGCCACCTAATGGCGGTTTCATGTTTAAAAGAATCATTTGTTCCAACATTTCTTATTTGTATATTCAAAAAATATTAATCTCATAACATTATTTAATGCAGTTGTAATTATTCAGTGTAAATGATTTAATTTGACTGGTAACAGCCCTATTGTCTAATTATTATAACTGAATTTATTGATAACACTTATGAATTTAAAATGAAAGATGAAGCATTCATTTAATAAGATTAGAAAAAAGCCCTTTATAATTAAAAAAAAAAAAAAAAAAATGCTCTCGGGGTAAATATTGCTGATTGAACACTGATGAGAATATTGCTTCAGAATAAATTATATTTACAACACAAAAATCCTACTTTTTCCGTAGAAGCAATATTTTTAATGACCGAGTGAATGACCGATTTACTTGTCCGAAGGACAAGCACATGACAAAGCTTAATGTCGAGCTCTGCCTAAGTGGGAAGGCCTGAAAACGGTGAGGTTGCTTTGTTTCTGCTCTTTATGTGTGTAACATTAGTGAGTGTGTGCTGCTGGTGACTAACAACCAACTCTTGCTTGTATATTCATGTGTACTGTATATTTATTTTTTGTTCTTCCTTGTCGTTTGTCATTTTTGCTTTATTTTTCGCGAAGCATTATTTTGCTTTGTTTCAGCTATGATAAAGATTCATCCACTCTTGCATTGCGTATTTGTGCATTTTGAAGGCGGAGCAATGAAGGGAGGTGTGTGTAAGTTTGGGTTGATTTCAAATATCTACAGTGTTCAACAATGATTCTCAGAAATTGCTTACTGCACCTTAAAAAAAAAAAAAAAAAACATATTCAAAATATTAATAAAAGCTATAATAGTATCTCGATGATACTAAAATAACACTGGTGCGATGCATCACAAACTAAGCTGCAAAAATGGATGGAAGTTGATATCTACTCTATTCAGGTTATTTCAGGAGAACTGTATTCAAACTCACCATAAGTAAACATTAAAATGGAGTTAATTTTGTAAAGGACCTCTGACATCCTGCTCCGTGGTGTTCACTCACCCTCTCGATGGCTTCTTTCTCCTGTTGCGTCACTTGGATGTAACTCCCGGGCGCTGCCTCGTCACCAATTGCACCAAGATCTCCAAACTCCGCCCCCTCTCCAGCTTCGCCCTCGTCCACCGGCGCGTTCAACATCTGGATGAAGAGCTCCTGATGTTGGCTGATTTGCTGCCATCAGCATGTCAGTGAAACATGATCACACAGTGAGTAAAAGACACAAATAGACTCTGTGAAGCCTTGACTGGAGAAGTGTGATCACCTGCAGTAGTTCAGGGTTCTCCTGGCCCAGCTGCTGCAGGAGGGCCGGCAGTAAGGATGGGTTCTGCTGGATCACCTGCCTCATGCTCTGGAACTGTGGCTGAGAGCGCAGGAACTCCAGAGGGTTCTCACCTAAAGCAACATCAAACACTCATGAACTCACCATTCGGTCTTCATGGGAGGGACGGCTGGCATACTGAATAATACTGAGGGTTATTATAGTCAACTGAAACTAAAACCGAAAGAAAACATTTTTGTTGTTTGAAATAAAATTGTATAACTTCAGCTAAAATCAAATAAAATATATTAAAAAATATAATGTTTTAACTAGTTGACAAAGCAACATTTTATTTTCAGTTTAATTTAATGTATTAAAAATAACTAAAACTGAAATAAAATAACTAGAAACTAAAATAGATTTAAAAAAAAAAAACTATGTATAAAAATGACAAAAACACAACAAAATTAAAACTTTAAAATGAAAAATATTTAATTAAATCTACAATAGTATCTCAGTGATACTAATGATAACACTGATAATGACTAAATATTGCAGTGACTGTAATATTGCAATAATTTGAATGTGCATTTATTAAAATCATTAAATACCCATTAAAAGTTTTACAATTGGTCCTTTTCAACCATGAGATCTACTTTTAAATTCAACAGTAAAATGGCTTTAAAGTTTGCATAAATTCATTTAACTATAATTCAAACTTTTGACTTCACTCAATACTCATAAAAGTCTCAGTGTGAATTTTTTTCCAATTATTAAAATATAACATATACTACATATTATATTGTTGCATTTATGTACAAATTACATATTCTTTTTGTGCTAATTTATTGAAAACCGTGTGGAAATAGATTGTTTTTGCTTAATGTACACTACCATTCAGTTTTTATTTCAAATAAATGCTGTTCTTTGGAACTTTCTATTCATCAAAAAAATCCTGGGAAAAAAAAATTGTATCACAGTTTCCATAAAAATATTAATAGGGTTTTTTCTGCAGGTTTTATGAAGGTAAATTTAAGACTTTTTTTAAGAGCAAGTAAGGACATTTTAAGTAGAAAGTTCAATGGAACACAGTACGTCAATATGTTCTCTAAGTGTAAATGTCTAGGAAGAAACACATTGAGTTGTATTAGCAACACTTCAGAGATTGTAAAATACAACTTCCGGCAGATATCCGTTACTTTTTAATTCATTTTACACAAAAAAGAAGCTTGAATCGCTCTGCTCCCAACCACCTAAATATGGAAATATCTTTTACACTCGCACTGCAAAAAAAGAAAGCTTTTAAAAAAGTCTTTTTTTTTTTTTTTTGTGAAGCAAGTTTATGATTAAAACAAAAACAAATATCTGCCAATTGGCTCAGAAAAATCAACTTAATTTAAAGGGGAGTTTTGATAACTCATTAACAGATATTTGTTCCTTTTTTTTTTTTTTTTTTAAGCATAAACTCACTTAATTTTGTTAATTTTTCCAAGACTTCATTTTACATTTGCATCTCAAATAAATGTATCTTAATTTAAAGATGCTGAGATATTTGTATTGGAAAACAGGGCAAAATATTTCTGATCTGATTTAAAACATTTCTAAGGCCTTTGTTTGTGTAAGGGTGAATTAAAACGTTTTAAGACTTCAAGACCGACTGAAACCCTGTATTAAGCTGTTTTCACCATTGGTTATAAGTGTTTCGTACTGCACTTTTGATCAAACAAATACAGTTAAAGCATAAGAGACAACTTTCAAAAACATTAAAAAAATCCCCCAAACATTTAAAAGTGCACAGTGAGATTTTTTAGCAGCTCACCTTCAGTAGGCTGTGTGTCTGTAGGGAGCTGGACTGGAGCGGGACGGGTCTCCTGCACCGGGACAGTAGGGATCCCCTGAAACAGCACACATCAACACACTCAGATTCACAAACATGCAGTGTTCATAAAATGCATTTGGAAAGAAAGAGCAGAAGGAAGGCACACTCACATTGAGCAGATACTCCACAGCGCGGTGAGGGTTGTTATAACTGGCCTTGAGCGCAGCCACCACTTTATCTCTCTCATAGCCCATAGACATGATGTTTGTGAGCATGGCGTCGTACTCTTGACCTGTCACTACAAAACACACATGCATCAACATCTGAGACAGAAACACTTTGAATTTCTCAACTGCATGTTTGTTCATGAATGCTTCTTTACACATTTAATGCAAATTAACCATCCAGTAGATTTAAAAAAAAAAAAAAAAAAATCTGATAAAGGAAATGATCTTGATTTTCTAATTACCTAATGTTGAAGACGCATCTTCCCCATCAGCCACCTGACCTGTGCGACTGGAAAACACAAACTTACATTATAAATAATACTTTATATGATCGAGGGTGCTGTTTGTATAACACAAATGCACCATGACAAACATTAAAGTCACCATGAAATCAAATTGATTCTTGATTTTGTTTTTTTTTGTTTTTTTACATTTCTTTTTTTAATTTTAATATCTTCCCCTCCCTCTTGCAGTGACATCTCTTCTCTTCTCTGATGATGTTTAATGTTGTGAGGGCGGGGGAACCTGTCACTCAAATGAGTTCCACCAATAGCAAACCACAACCACAAGTCCCGCCCTAGAAGAGTTTGGTTCCAAAACGCTATAAATCCATTTTGATTAATTTGAGTAAAAATGTGTTTTCTTTACCAAGAAAGCGGCAAGATGAAAACCACTTCAAACTTTCACATAGCATCTTTTGGTTATAAATCTAGATGTTGATTTTCAAAGGTTTATTATAAAAATGGATTATTTTTTTCCCAAAATGCAATAAATCTATATATATCTATATATATATAAAATGAAAAAATTCAATTTTCATTCAAAACTATTATATATATTTCAAATTATAATATATATTTCAAATATTAATATAATTATCTATTAAATACTATTTTAACTTCATGGACCAAAATCTAAGATTTCTTATCATTAATTAACTTGTTAGGGACACATATTTTCACTCTCACATGAAAATAATGTCAAGCAGTCGTGCCGAGTAGATGTATTTGCGTGACTAGTATAGAAAAATATAGAATTTCTGAGAGAAATGATGGTTAAGTCTCACTCGTCAGGGCTCTGTGTAGGCGAGACAGTTGCAGGCGGGTCGTCTAAATGCTCGTCACTGGGGATGGGGATGGCTGCCGGGGCCGGAAGAGGAGGAGGAGGAGGAGAGGAGGAGGAAGAGGAAGGTGCAGCGACAGATTTGGGTGGTTCTGAGGGTGGGGCGGGGGGTCCTGCTGCTTTTGTCTGGATGGAGAAAAAAACAAAAATCAGTCTGATCTTTTAAACTACATGATTCATTTCCAATTCTGTTGGTCAATTTCTGACATCTGACCTTTGACACCATCACCACCACAAAGTTCTTCTCATCGATTTTATATTCCTTGATGGGCGTGTCATCCTGCAGGATTTTCCCGGCATAAATGAGCTTCTGTCCTGCTACGGGAAAACTGTCTCGGCCCTTCTCAGCCTCAATCTTCTCTTTCAATGCCTTCACCTGAGGCAAAACGATAATTACAATTGTTCAAATCATACATATACATCAAAGGAAAGGAATACACTGTATTTTAAGCAACCGAACATCCTCGGTCATAATATTATTGTTGTGACAACATATTTTACTACACACACACACACATATATATATATATATATATATATATATATATATATATAAATCATTAATTCTATACTATACTATAAAATACAAACCTGACTAACTATCTATGGAGAGTTGCATGAATTTACACTACACTATACAGATATATATTTGTTATCTACAGTTATAAATCTATCAATCTATCTATCGCCCAACTGATACTCAATGACTCCTAACGTCTTGAATTAACCCCTTGACATCTTTCTTTCCTCGAAAGACGCTGCTGTCATGAATACTCATGCATTCAGAGTACTTTTACTATCTGTTAACATATTTAAATGCGCGTAAATGAACGCATAAATACCGTCTGGTCATCGTCGATGTCTATTTGAATGGTCTGCTGCTGCAAAGTCTTCAGTGTGATCTGCATGACTGCTCTGCTTTTGTCGTCTTCTTTCTTCTCGATGCGGGACCTTTGAACACTTTTATATCCAAGGGAAATGTTTGATTTTGAAAGCAAGGGACAGTTAATAAGCGTTTAGAAATTTAGCTCTCTAGCTAATAAGCTAAAAACACGCCTGTCAGGAGCGCTGCGTCATTTTCTTCGGTGGTGTTTGGAGTGAGGCGGCGCTGAAGAAGGAGTTCCGACACACTGACATCCTTCGGAAATGAGGGGAATGACAGTTTGAATGCGAAAATAAAATCTATATTTCATATTTCATATAACATATATGTCATGAAGCTTCCTTAAATGTATATTGTTAGATATACGAAAGCGAAATAGGCTTCCTTATGTTTCCAAATATTTTGTTTCAAAATCAGTTTTCTGAAAACTACATTACCCACAATCCACAGATCAACCCACTTCCGGTCCAAGAGTTTGTAAACAATGAAAGGAGATATGGAGTCGTCAAGAGGTCTTACCTAAAAATATTGTTCTGTACAGGCCATAATAAATGCATATTATATGTCATACATGCCGGGCACACCCGTAAGGATTAAACCAACCGGGAAATATACGTTTACCTGGATTCCAGCTTTTGAAAACGTCTTTGTGTGTGTGTGAAAATCGGACCGTTGACTGGCGAGGCGTTTGTTTTTCTACATACCAGACAGACATCAGGCACAACGGGCTGGAGGAAGGACGATCCGTGAACAAAAGAGAAGCCTGACGAGTCTTTTAAAGGCTACATAGACGTGAATTTGGAGGGTTTGTTGTGCTGTTTAGGGTCAGCTCAATGGGGAACTGTCTGTCTTCTCAAGGCGCTGATGATCTGTCCTTGCTGAACGAGTCCGAAGGGGCGAGTCTGCCCGGAGAGCCTCCGCCACCCTACCAGGTGTGTAACTGTCCGACAGCCGTTCAGCTGCTCACAATACAGTCTAGACTACAGACAAGCTCAGCCTGTTTGGTATATGTATGGTAGTAGTAATATCAATGACTGTGTGATCTTGATTTACAGGAACAGGAAAAGTTTGCTGTAGACAGGGTGTTAAGAAAAGCAGTTGGTCATACTGTAGATTTGCATTTTTAGTAGGTTGTATTGGTTGTGTTGGACATGGTGCTTTCGTACTACTATGGCATTCTAGGATATAGATACCTAGGATATAATTAAAGAAGTTAAATAAAGTGGCTGAGCTTGGCCAGAATTTTTTTTCTGAAAGCCTGCTTGACATTTTAAAGAAATCCTTCTTTGAAGTGCAACACATCCATACTAATTTCAACTACAAAACTTGTGACATAACATAATTGTTATGACATTTACATGACTAATTTACACTGTAGAGTTTTTAAAATTGTATTTTATTGTATGTAAAAATAGGTAACACTTTATTTTAATGTCCTTGTTACATATATTACATGTACCTACTGTAGTAATAACAGTAAATTATGCATAATTACATGCAACTAACCCTAAACCAAACCCTATTCCCAACCCTATAGTAAGTACATGTTGTTAATTAATTTTACTGAGTACTTAAATGTATAATTGCTACACTGTAACAAGACAAAAAAAAACAAAAATAAAAAACAATAATGATTCAGAGTGAACATGTAAAAAAACAAACAAAAAAGTTTGCTTTTTGGCAGTTACATGAATTTGAAAAACTTTTTATTGTTTTCAAAAGTTTCTTGTTTTGTGTTCTGATGTTTAAAAGGGTTTCAAAGTAAATCTTAAAGGGGGATCTATTATGCTCCTTTTTACAAGATGCAGCTAATATAAGTCTCTGGTGTCCCCAGAATGTGTCTGTGAAGTTTCAGCTCAAAATACCACACAGATAATTTATTATAGCATGTTGTAAATGCCCAATTTTGAGTGGATGGTAAAACATGCAGTTTTTGTGCATGTATCTTTAAATGCAAATGAGCTGCTGCTCCCCACCCCACTTTTCAGAAGAGGGCGGAGCCTGTACAACTTGTGCCTTGGATGCTCTGCCAAAAACGAACAAAAATCAGTTTGATTTTGATTATCATCTTTATCGCGGCCACACTTACATGACATTGCAGTTCTTCATCATCATAAGAAGTTTATTATTTGCATGCGTTTTAAAGCCATATCAGTTTAAACTTCTGATATGTTTTTTTTCTGAGCGCACACATTTGAAGTACGCACACAGAAAGCTGACCGTCAGATGGCATGTCCTGTGAGTTTTAAACTAATTTCTCTTTTGAGTCTTATTGCGCTTAAACTGTTAAATACACGCAAAGTTCACTAACACAGCCGGTTATGTCTGTGAACGTAAACGGCAGGGAAAGAAATCACATGTGTATATTATATTTGTGTATTAAATTGACAGCAGCGTAATATACAGTACCTACTGCTGTATATACTGTTAATATGAACCAAACAACAAAAGAAAAACAGAAAATCACTCACTGCTCTTGACTGAATAACTTAACTAGCTTTAATAAGAATACATTTCTTACTTGAATGCTGCTGTTAAATCCTCTGATGATGAGATAAACACAGACTGTGTACAGCTCATTCAGGGGAGGAGCTAAGCTAATAGGGCAGATCGTCAGAAGTTGTGGGCGGGGCTTTCTCTTACATAACAGTAGGGGAAAACCGCTCGTTTAGAGAGAATGTTTATGATTTATAGGGATTATAAAAAAAAAAGAAAGTAGATTTTTTCCATTGTAGGCTGGTTGTTTGCACATACTCACACATCTGTGTTCAAACACCTTATAAAAGTGAATTTTGCATAATAGGTCACCTTTATGATCAGTGTTACATATGAGTTTTTTAGTTAACCTTGACTTGTGTATGTAAAATTTTGCTAAAATAATTAAAAGGTTGATTTACTTTTGTAAATAAAGTAAAAATATCACAAGGTTCTAAATGTAAAGCTTTTAAAACAGAGAGAGAAAGGGCAATAAAAAAGAAATGTTCAACTCAATCTTCAACTTATGTTTTGCAGAAAGTACATTCATCTCATACAGTATGGATATATCTACTAATGGCTGCATTCACAGGACAACATTGATGAATATGTCTATGCTGTTTCCTCTATTTTGTTGCACTATAGAGTGTTTGCAATGCTTTGAATGATGCTGCCCCCGATCCATTCCTCCTGTTTCTAAGAAGCCCTCCTGTGAGCTCTAACCACACGTGGGCTTTATTAACAATGCGCTCAAACGCTCTTGTGACCCTCAGGAGCGGGTGCAGGTGCCAGTGTATCATCCCACGCCCAGTCAGACGCGCTTGGCCACTCAGCTGACGGAGGAGGAGCAGGTCCGTATCGCTCAGCGCATCGGCCTCATCCAACACCTGCCCCGCGGGATCTTCGACCCGGGCTCAGAACCCTCCGACAAGAAGATCAAAGAGTGCGTGGTATCCAGTAGGGGTGTAACGGTACATGTATTTGTCCTGAACAGTCAGTGTTTGGTGCATACGGTCAGATGATGAATACAGTCAGTCACAGGTGATCCACACTCCAATCCAGAAGGGGGCGTGTGCGGTAATGCAATGCTGTTTGCTATCCGCCACAACAGGAAAAAGTGCAGAAGAAGAAGAACAGATGATCTATGCATAAATATGTTTATGTGTATTCTCTCAACCAGTGTTTCAACCGCGGAAAGACATAAAACAGGTTGAGAATAATATCTCACGTAGCATTACATTTACCTCAGGCAAGTCATTTAGTGTTCACTAAATATATGCACTTTATTAGCTTATATATTCATTATATTTACTTTACCTGTTAGCAATGTCTTAATGTATATGTTTAAATAAATTTGTCATGAAAACAAATAATGACAGTAACTGTGTAAATGATTATATTTCAAAAACTGAATTAAGAGTAGAAAAATAATCTATATTTATATATAATTAGATTTAGAAGTTAATGCAAACCTTCCTTATTTTTTTTTTTTTATATATATATTGAGTGTTGATTATTATGTCTAAAAATAAATAGCAACTGAATTAATAGTTTGGGCTCTGTTGTCAATTGTAACCTTTAATATTATAGTAATGTGCAAGAAAGGGCTCCCTGTATATAGTTTACAGCATTAGCTGAGATATTTTTTATCCTTAAGAAAACGTTAATTGGTGCTATAACTTAAAAAAAACCCCATGAAAACAGCTGTAACTACGCACCCGTTAGTCCGATCAACTTGAAATTTGGCATGCAGTGTCTTGGTCCAAGGGGGCATGAGGACATTGGCATATCTCAAAAAACATGGCCGCCCTCAGCCAATGAAGTTTGAGCACCTATTAGACAAGGTTAACAGAGGCTGATCAGAACGAAACTCTGTGGGCATGTTCGACTCATGGCCCTAGAGGTCTGTAAGAATTTTGAAAAATCGGCCACTAGTTGGTGCTAACGAGTTTTTACGCCTCTGTAATCATGTGGTGTTTCACACATCCACACAATATGCATTTCATTTGATAGATCTCCTCCTTCTGAACAACTTTGCTTCAAAAACCAATGCTGTCAATCAAATCGTTCATTAATTATTCGCGAATATGTCAAAAACCTACTTTTGCAAACTTGTCCTAGGTTTTTCGCCCGATCAGAACCAAACCAGTGCAGGACAATTCGCTGGACTCTCTAGATCAATAATTATCAAAAAGAGTTGAACTTTACCCTTTGGGTCACTATAACAGCGTCATTTAGAAAATGGGCGTGGCTAAATATATCCTAAAGCCTAAAAGAAAACTCAGAACTTCACAAAAATAGGTGAGCACATGCAGCATATGACTCTAAAGAATCATGCCAAGTTTTGTGTAGATAGGTGGCGTTATAACTGTTAAAACCTTTAAAAAACATATGTTTTTTTAATGGTTTTAGCTTAAAATGTATATAACTGTGGGTGTGGTCGACTTATTTTCACGGGAGTCACGTCCTTAGACTCCTGAAACCTTGCCGAGTCCAACGATACTAGACTTGCCAGGTTTCGGCTTATGGTTTGTGCAACGTTGCGATTTAGCGCTTAAAAAACTTTTGCGAATATCTTCAAAACCGTTAGTCCGATCGAGACGAAACCAGCGTATGAAACACGGAACCTAAGTTGATTAATTTAAAAGTATTAACCCAAATGTCAAAATTTTGATAGGAAGTGGCAAAAAATCCAATCAAAGACGTTCTTGGGTCATTTATTATACTTAAAAACAAAATGAGATATTTTCACCCAAATTAACATGCATATGTATGGGCACACTCTGAGTACACCTAAAATTAGTGGTGGAGATCAGGCAATAGGTGGCGCTATAACTGTCAAAAAACCTTTAAAAAACATATTTTTCCTTACTAAATTGCCTGTATTGGCTGTAAATGGTCTTTTCCATCTATGATTTAAGTGTTTACATGCTTGCTAAATAAAATATAATACCTTTTTATGTGCTTGAAGGCCTTAAATGCTTGAACCCCGGTAAATGCTGCTTGCAGCTTTAATTACAATTGAATTTATTTAAACAGAGAGACACAATTTGTTCAGTAAACCAGTGTTTAATAAAAAAAGAAGAAGAAAGAAGCAATTTTATGTTTAGTTTTCTCCCCTCTGCTGTACCGAACCCGTACCAAACAGTCATGTTTTTGTACCGTTACACCCATAGTACCCAGGGAACATCCAAAAATGTGTGAAAACTGATTTAGTTTGCATGAAGTAAAAATGTTTGACATCTGCCCCCAGGTGTGTGATCTGCATGATGGACTTTGAGTACGGCGACCCAATCCGGTTCCTGCCCTGCATGCACATCTATCACGTGGACTGCATTGACGCCTGGCTCATGCGCTCCTTCACCTGCCCTTCCTGTATGGAGCCCGTCGACGCTGCACTGCTGTCTTCCTACGAGACGAACTGAGAGTGCCTGCGCATACCGAGGGACATGCCAATGATAATGCAATGAACGCGCTGGGGACAGTAGAATGAACAAATGAAGGTGGTGTGACTGTGTGTGTGCTGACAGACTGTAAAAACAGGATCCAGTGTTAAATTTAAGAGGCCTGTCACTTGCATGTCAAAGCGCTTTTCGAACACATATACATGTAATTGATGTCAAACTGAAGTTTAGCAAAATGAAAAAACACTGAAGCATCTCTAATGAAGATAGAGTGTTTGAAGGGCCACTTTAAAGAGCATTAAGGGTTAGATGAATTAATTGTGTACTTTTTTCCCTTTAGTTCTAACCAAAATGTGCAATAGTATATAAAACCTGCCCGTCACCAAAATTCCACCAATGAGATTGTCCCTTTCTGAATTTGACAAGTCCGGTGGGCGGAGTTTTATTTCTGCTGGCTGCGAATGTGCCTTTTAAGGCTCTCAATTAGAATGCTGAAAAACCTTCATTACACGAGCGAACATGATTTACAAGAGAACTTGTGCCATGATAATGTTTTTGTTTTTACTTGCAAGCTCGTGATGCACTAACAGGTGTTTGAGGTGGTAGTTTTACATATATTTTTTCTAGGATTTTCTCCGTTCTCTGTCCCTGATCACTACGGATGGGTGCATCCAAATAGCTTGATAAATGAGCAGTGTGTCGTGATATGTCGTTTTGTGTTTAATCGTAATGGGGTCGGTGATGAGGTTGTTTATTGGTAGACTCTTGAGTTTTGCCTTGTCAGCTGCTGTTTTCCAGGTTCTGGGATGTAAGTTGCCTTTTTACACTGGTATTTGGATCATCCTTACTCTAAATGCTTGTTTTTGGTGTTACATGTTGGATCCTGTATGTCCCCATTTAGCTTCGCCTTGACTTTGCCTTGTCTGTTTGGATAGAACTGTGGGGACCGTATTTAGTAGTTTTATTTCTTTATTTTTGAAGAGAATAATAATGATACAATTACCAAACTTTGTGCACCTTTCAAATTGACTAAAAGTCGACATTTACAGTGAAGGCTTTAAAGTTATTCCTTGTTGTTTTCCTGATTAGTGCAAACTCTTTTTTTCCTTCTTTTTTAAAGCTGAAAAAAAATGCTTCAGTCAGTTTTAATACTGTTCGTAATGTCTTTTCTGTATGTTAGCTGAATATATGACCTTATACCTGTCACAGTTTGAACTGCTTGTGCAAAAAAGGAAGATTTTGACCTTTGTTGTTTTGTTTGCTCAGTTATCGTGCTGGATTAATCATGTTAATCGGACTGAACAGTGTTAAGAGCTCCATGTTTGGCCTCAGACTATATTCACAAAATATTTCATTCTGCTCAAGCTTCCCTTTGTATCTTTGTACTGAATCATTGTGACTTAAAATGTGATTGAATTCCAACAACAGCATCTGAAAATCTTGAAATCAACTTGTCACGTATACTGCTCTTAGATATCATATTGGATGAGTTACTTAATTTTCTTCTCCATTGTTCGATTCAGAATTGAAATGTAGCTCTAGCGCAGCACAAATGTAAAAAATAAATGTAATAAATATGTGAAGTACAATCATCACAACATTATATTTTGTTTCACAATAAAATGAATTTAATTTTTAAAAAGAGTTGCTTGGTGCCATATAAATGTACATTTGCCAACAAACATGCTATTAAAATGATCTGTTTTGTTCATGTGCAATAATGGCACAAGAATAGGATTATAACACAATAAAGGTTGCCAAATTCTTCAAAGTTTTGTGTGATTCTGTCTTCCACAAACTAACAATGCGTGAGAGAAATATTAAACGTCTCTAGCCACCAAAATGTGATATTATTATTATTAGAAGTGTATTTACATTTCATACAAATAAGAAATAAATCTAAACAATCACTTCTGGAACATTCTTATTCAATGAAATTAGTTGGTCCAGTCCGGCTGAGTCATCAGCATAATCAACACACTTCCGTTCGTAACTGTTCGCCCTTCCCTGGCCATTTTGGATCTAATGTCTGTCCATTCCAGTGCGTTGTTTCTGCCGTTGCGGAGCCAAAATGGCGGAATGCGCAGCTGCCGCTTTGGTGTATTCCAACTGACTTGAGAGCAAGATGGCAGCGTCAGTGGAAGACGAGTTTGAAGATGCGCCTGATGTAGAGCCTTTGGAAGCCGACTTTAAAGAATATCATAGAGCAGAAATCACTCAAATGGATCTTTGTCGGGGGTAAAGGTGGCGTGGGCAAGACAACATGCAGGTGAGTGAATAAACGATAGGGTTTTACAGTTGAGAGGCTGTTAGCTGTCAGTGCTGCTTTAGCTGCAAACACACCACAGAAGATTATTCATACACATTTGCTGTTTTACGGTATTAAAATACAGGTTAAAACACACTGAATGTCGAAAATGTATGGTTAAAAACAAACAAATGAAAACAAATCTCTAAATATATTCTACCAGCAACCTAACATAAGTCGAAAAATAGTACTTTATGATATTTTAGAAAAATACGTCACGTGTGAGTAGTTTTTAAAATCTCTTTCCTTGTGGAAGAATTATTCTTATTCATAATAATTCAATAATTTATTCAAATATCACAGATAGGCAGGTAGATGAATGAAGTGGGTTGTATTATCCATCTGAACAACTTATATTTACATTTCTGTCTTAAAAACCTTTGCCACCTATACAGCCACTTTAATTGATTGTGATTTTAGTACAACAGGTGTTTATAAATGGCATGAATAAAAAATTGTTCTTATTTTCTCGATTTTTCTGATTTGACCATCAATAATTAAGTTCACTTGTCATTTTCTTGTTGGCTTGTTAAAGAAATCATACTGTTTTTGCTGAAAACAAACAAACAAAAAAAATCAGTCAAGGCTTGTCAAGACAATATTGAAAGTTTGTCGTGACAATAATGTAATGTCATTCATTTCTTCTCTAGATGTGAATTATAAGGAATGTCACATTCTCATTCTGTCTAGAATAAGTGTTATTTTTTGCTTGTTGTGTTGCAGCTGCAGTCTGGCGGTTCAGTTGGCGTCAGTGAGGGAGAGCGTCCTCATCATATCCACAGATCCAGCACACAACATCTCAGATGCCTTTGACCAGAAGTTCTCCAAGGTTGCCCACCAAAGTCAAGGGCTACGACAACCTCTTTGCCATGGTGCGTTATCAACGACACTTGCTGTTTTCACTAAATACTGTGTGTACACTCAAAACAACAGCTCTACATTCACCAACATCCCCTATGCAGTCCATATTTCGCCACTTTTTATGGAGGTGTTTTTTTTCTTTTTATCTGCGACTAAAGGTCTAATAACAGTTTTGGTCAACTAAGCCTCTTCTCGTCAACTATTAGGGGCCAGCCCTAGTATTTATACTGAATCTATACATTTTTAGTCAACAAAATCATTGTAAATATATTGTGAAATTATTGAAAGTGGTTCAACCTTAATGTTATGAAGCGACGAGAATACTTTTTGTCCACCAAAAAACAAAATAACGACTTTATTCAACAATATCTAGTGATGGGCAATTTCAAAACGCTGCTTCATGAAGGTTCGAAGCTTTACGACTCTTTTGTTTTGAATCAGTGGTTCGGAGCATGTATCAAACTGCCAAAGTCACGCCCCCCCAGTGGTTGAACCACTGAAATTTAAAAACACTTATGGACTTAACAACTTCGTTTACTGAAATCATGTGACTTTGGTAGTTTGATACACACTCCAAACACTTGATTCGAAACAAAAGATTCGTAAAGCTTCATGAAGCAGTGTTTTAAAATCACCCATCACTAGATATTGT
This sequence comes from Hypophthalmichthys molitrix, assembly GCA_037950675.1. Classification (NCBI taxonomy): domain Eukaryota; kingdom Metazoa; phylum Chordata; class Actinopteri; order Cypriniformes; family Xenocyprididae; genus Hypophthalmichthys; species Hypophthalmichthys molitrix. Next base: position 9,731,694 of record CM075492.1, on the reverse strand, counting down.
GAATAAAGTTTTGTTTTTTGCTCACAAAGTATTCTCGTCGCTTCATTTTTGGGTGAACTAACGCTTCAAACTCTTTTGTGATTCACATCAGGAACTTGTGCTATTCTGAAACAGCAAAGATGTTGCAAGAAAAAAGAAAGAGTGATATGAAACCAGAAACCAGGATTGCTTTACAGAAACTATGTATTATCTGGTTTAATGGCCACTGTTGTTTGAGATTTAGTTTGTTTTAAAATGAATTTGCTATAACTGCATTTAGATGATGAAATGCATGAGATAAGACTGTGTTCTCTCTCTGTGTAGGAGATCGACCCCAGTCTGGGTGTGGCAGAGCTGCCCGATGAGTTCTTTGAGGAGGACAACATGCTCAGTATGGGGAAGAAGATGATGCAGGAAGCCATGAGTGCTTTCCCCGGCATCGATGAGGCCATGAGCTACGCAGAGGTCATGAGGTCAGACGCGTACAGCATCATGTGTTGAACTTAATGTGCTGTAATAATCTCTTAATATAGTCTACATTTTTCAAAACGCGTTGTTTTGAAACGCTATTGTCATATGGGTATTTAGACCAGATGTGATTTAGCTTTCATTCCTCTCCATCTGCATTTCAAACAGTTCTTCAATAGAGCATTGTAAGTCATGAATGAAAAACAAGCTCCAAAATGAATCACAAAACTTCTCTTCAAAGCAAAACAGTATTTGAAAATCTGAAAAGCAGATAAAGGTAAAAGTCTTTCATAAGGGAAGGAAGTTCTAATGAATTACATAATTCAATAAACAATCAGTCCTACTATATAAAACTCTGGCTTTATGTTGGCCTTTTTATGCAGTACCACACATTCAATAGATTCCCCAGTCATTTGAAGTGTGTGTATATATGTATGTATGTATGTATATATATGTATATATATATATATATATATATATATATATATATAATATTATATATATATATATATATATATATATCAGGCATAACATTATGACCGCCTTCCTAAGATTGTGTTGGTCCCCCTTTTGCTGCCAAAACAGCCTTGACCCGTCGAGGACTCCACTAGACCCCTGTGAGGTGAGGTGGGGCCTCCATGGATCTGACTTGTTTGTTCAGCACATCCCACAGATGCTCGGTTGGATTGAGATCTGGGGAATTTGGAGGCCAAGTCAACACCTCAAACTCGTTGTTGTGCTCCTCAAACCATTCCTGAACCATTTTTGCTTTGTGGCAGGACACATTATCCTGCTGAAAGAGGCCACAGCCACCAGGGAATACCGTTTCCATGAAAGGCTGTACATGGTCTGCAACAATGCTTAGGTAGGTGGTACGTGTCAAGGTAACATCTACATGGATGGCAGGACCCAAGGTTTCCCAGCAGAACATTGTCCAAAGCATCACACTGCCTCCGCTGGCTTGCCTTCTTCCCATAGTGCATCCTGGTGCCATGTGTTCCCCAGGTAAGTGACACACCTGGCCATCCACGTGATGTAAAAGAAAACATGATTCATTAGACCAGGCCACCCTTCTTCCATTGCTCCGTGGTCCAGTTCTGATGCTCACCGTGTCCACTGTTGCCGCTTTCGGCGGTGGACAGGGTCAGCATGGGCACCCTGACTGGTCTGTGGCTATGCAGCCCCATACGCTACAAACTGCGATGCACTGTGTATTCTGACACCTTTCTATCAGAACCAGCATTAACTTCTTGAGCAGTTTGAGCTACAGTAGCTCGTCTGTTGGATCGGACCACACAGCCAGCCTTCGCTCCCCACGTGCATCCATGACCCTGTCGCCGGTTCACCACTGTTCCTTCTTTGGTCCACTTTGATAGATACTGACCACTGCAGCCTGGGAACACCCCACAAGAACTGCAGTTTTGGAGATGCTCTGACCCAGTCGTCTAGCCATCACAATTTGGCCCTTGTCAAACTTGCTCAAATCCTTACACTTGTCCATTTTTCCTGCTTCTAACACATCAACTTTGAGGACAAAAATGTTCACTTGCTGCCTAATATATCCCACCCACTAACAGGTGCCGTGATGAAGAGATGATCAGTGTTATTCACTGCACCTGTCAGTGGTCATAATGTTATGCCTGATCGGTTTATATAATCTGTTATTATTTTATTGAATTACTAATAACATAACTTAACATAATCTCATTTTCTTCTTCTTCTCTAGGTTAGTGAAAGGCATGAATTTTTCAGTGGTGGTGTTTGGACACGGCCCCGACGGGACACACTCTACGTCTGCTCAACTTCCCCACCATCGTGGAGCGAGGCCTGGGCCGCCTCATGCAGATCAAGAACCAGATCAGCCCCTTCATCTCACAGGTACCAGCACTGCATTCTGGGAAATGGAATATTTGTTAAATAGCACTGGAAAGTATAGTGTAATGTCATGTAGAGAAATTTCTTGCTTGGAAAAATGTATGACATTTTAACCTATAATTTAATAGAGTTAAGTATTAGTTTTAAGCATAGTTCTGTCAAACCATTGCAGATGTGTAAACATGTTGGGTCTGGGAGACATGAATGCAGACCAGCTGGCGTCTAAACTGGAAGAGACGCTCCCCGTCATCCGCTCAGTCAGCGAGCAGTTTAAGGACCCGGTGAGTGTCAAGTCACGGTGGGTCCCTGTAATGCCCGGACAGATGTATTATAAAACAGTCCAAAAGGCCTAATGTAATGTTGATTCCTGTCATGATGCGTACAGGAGCAGACAACGTTTATCTGCGTGTGCATCGCAGAGTTCCTGTCTCTGTACGAGACGGAGCGTTTGATTCAGGAGCTGGCAAAGTGTCGCATCGACACGCATAACATTATCGTCACCAGCTGGTTTTCCCTGACAACGAGCGACCCCTGCAAGATGTGTGAAGCCCGACACAAGATCCAGTCCAAGTACCTGGACCAGGTGTGTGTTTGGAGACAAGTTATGACAAATTACATACTATAACAAGTCATATTATATGGTACAGAAACCCATGACTAGATTGAGTTTGTTGGTAACACTTTACGATAAGTTTCATTTGTTAAGATTAGCTAACTACATTAGTTAACTAATGATGAACAATACTTCTCCTGCAGTTATTAATCTAATGCCTTTGCTAATACATTATTAGATCAAAGTTGTGTCTGTTAACAATAGTTAATGCACTGTGAACTAACATGAACATTTTTATTTTCTAACATTAACAAAGATTAATAATTTCTCATTGTTAGTTCATGTTTAATGCATTAACTAATGTTAACAAATGAAACCTTATTGTAAAGTGTTACCAGTGTATCAAATGTAATTTTTATTAGTGATGTATTTCTATAGACTTGTTATTAAGATCAATTCCTTTTTTCTTTCTGCTTTCCTACCATACCTTTTCCTGCTTTCCTTTTCCATTTTCTTTTTATTCTTTTCCCCCTTTCCCTTTTTCCTGTTCTTTATTTCTATCCTTTTCCTTCCTACTTTTTCCCCCTCTTCTTCTTCATTTTCCTGTATACATTTCCTTTTGTCTTTCCTTATTCTCTTAACTTTTCCCTTTCTCTTTATTTTTCCAAATACATATTTTTTCTTCTCTTTTTCTGTCTCTACTTTCCTTACTTTTTCTATTTATCTTTTCCTTCCTTTCCTTTTTCCTCTCTCTTTTTTTATACTCTTCCCTCCTTTTATGCTATTCCTTTTCCCTTTTTTATTTTCATACCTTACCTTACTTTTCCTGTTCTCTTTCGTTCTCCTTCCCAATTTTCCTCCCCCTTCTACTTTTTTCCTTTCCTTTCCTTTCCTTTCCTTTCCTTTCCTTTCCTTTCCTTTCCTTTCCTTTCCAACTTCTTTTTCTCTGTTTTCCCTTACTACTTATTATTTTTCTTCTCTTTTTCGGTCTCTACTTTCCTGTCTTTTTTCCATTTGTTTTTTTCCTTTTCCTTTCTCTCCTTTTTCCTCTTTTTCCTTTTTCTTTATACGATTCCAATTATTTCTAATTTCCTTCCTCTCTGTTTTCCCCCTCCATCTTTGGTTTCTTCCTCTTTCCTTTATGCTTTTCCTTTTCTCTTTCCTTCTCCACCCCAATTTTTCCTCCCCTTCTACTTTTTTCCCTTTTACTTTCACACTTCTTCTTCCTCTGCCTTTTCCTTTCTTTTCTCTTTGCATTTCTTTTCCTCTTCCTCTTTGTCCTTTTCCTCTATCCTCCCCTTTTTTATTGTTTTTTTCCTTCCCTGTTTCTCTCTCTCTCTCTCTCTCTCTCCTCTCTCTCTCCTCCTCCTCTCTCTCTCTCTCTCTCTCTCTCTCTCTCTTCTCTCTCTCTCTCTCTCTCTCTCTCTCTCTCTCTCTCTCTCTCTCTCTCTCTCTCTCTCTCTCTCTCTCACTCACTCACTCACTCCAGATGGAGGATTTATATGAAGATTTCCACATAATAAAATTGCCTCTGCTGCTCACGAGGTTCGAGGAGCGGACAAGGTCAATACTTTCTCCAAGCAGCTGCTGGAGCCCTACAGCCCCCCCAAGAAGTGACTTAAAAGATTTCCATGGATCAAACACACACCATCTCATCCCTCCTCCTCTGCTTGTCTCTGATACATACATCCCTCTGGTGTTCACATCTTCATTTGCCCCCTCTCAGTGTCTCTCCACTCTCTCTGGTTTTCTGGTCATGTATTAACTGACGCCGCCATGTTGCTCCAATGATCCGAAATGAATGTCTGCCGAGAGTTAAGCGGCCTGCTTAGAAACATAAAACAATCTTGATGGTCTCTTTGCTTTGTGATGATGGGGTTTGTATTAAGCGTAAGAAAAACACTCATTCCTGATGTGTGTTCAAGAAAGGAGATTATACAGGCGCAGGAATGTACATCAGCGGTTGAACAGAAGTAGTATCAGTACAGATGTCTGTCACTAGTTCAGTTTAACCTGGCACATCTGATTTGGGGTCAGTGAATGACACCATAAACCTTTGTTCAGATTCTGGCCAGACTTTATTTTGGTTCGTGAACTGGTCAGAAGTGTTGTTAATTGAGAGGGTCCCAACTTAAGGAGATGGTACATATTTTAGTGAGTTGCTAAAGGGTTAGTTCACCCAAAAAAGAGAATTTTGTCATTACTTATTCACCCTTATGTCATTCCAAACCCTAGTTTTTTAAAATGCAACACAGGGAGAAATTTTGAAGTGCTATTCGATTGTCATATTCTTTCGGTATTGCATTGTGGACAGCATACAAGTTTGTTCTGACAAGGATGTGTAAATAATGACTGAATTTTAATTTCTGGATGAACTATCCCTTTAAACTTCTATTTGCAGTGAATCAAACTGTAATTACTGTGTACAAACCTTGTGATTCAATTTATCTAATTTAATTTTTGCAGTTAGGTAAAGTGATGTATTTATATAGACTTGTAATAATTAAGATACTTTCTGTTCAGATCTTCTATAACATTTATTTAAGCGATGCCTGTTGCTGGTTCTGAGTTGTGAAGCACAACATGAAGATGCGTTCCATTGTCTTGTTCTTCTCCTCCTCGTCATTTGGCAGTAATGTCTGCATGCATCAAAACAGGAACACTTACACCCTACATGGAGGCCAGATGCTCGTTTAAACCTGCTGCAAAAACACTGCAACCTGTCAGCAACGACAACAGTATCACAGTATACACCGCGCTGGTTATGATAACGTTAAGTGTGTTTCTCTGATTTCACAGCATGAAGCAGTGGGCTCTTTAGTTCACGAAAAGCAGGGGCAAGAACTCACAAACCTGATAGTGTATCAGACCGAGAGATTTGGATCTTTATCAGTTATCAGTCAGTTTTCCTGAAGTTTCTTCATTCTCTAATAACTTATAACTGCCTTTCCAAAAATTTGGCTTCTTTTTGTAGAAGCACACCAAGTTTCAAAGCAAATAAAACACTATTCTCCATCTACTGCATCAGGTGTTTCTGTCCAGTGATTTATGTGAATACCAATATTTTGTGTCTACCAAGGCTAATTGTTCATGCAAACATTTTACATCACAACATTTTGAGTGCAAAACACAGAACAGTTACAGGGTCAAACACTGCAGCAGTGGTATATTGAAAGCACCATTCAGTGAGTTTTAGGACAACTGCTTAAGGGTTATGAATTTTAATTTTAACATGTTTCATAAAAGTTAGAACCAAACCTTCAATGACATTTTATTTACACTACCATTCAATAGATTGGGGTCTCTAAGATTTTTTACTTTTGTGTGTGTGTGTGAAATATTACAATTTAAAATAATTGTTTTCAATTGTAATACATTTTAAAATGTAATTCCTGTGATCAAAGCTGAATTTTCAGCATCATTACTCCAGTCTTCAGTGTCACATGATCCTTCAGAAATCATTCTAATATGATGATTTGATGATCAAGAAACATTTCTGATTATTATCAGTGTTGAAAACAGTTGTGCTGCTTCATATTTTTGTGGAAACACCAGATTCTTAGATGAAAAAACAGCATTTATTTGAAATAGATTTTTTGTGTGTATGTGTGTGTAATATAAATGTATTCACTGTTCAACTGAATTGAAAATATTCATTTCTTTAAACAAACATAATATCTTACCCAATTCTATTGAATATAATTTTTTTTTTTTTTTTTTTTTTTGTGGAAAAATTAAGATTTTAAGAAGTCAGGTGAAAACTAGAGCCCCTTAAGTTGGAATTAGTCTATTAAATTGACTCAAAAATAAGAATTTGTTACTGGAAACATGTATGAATTTACTTCTTCCATGTAAAAAAAAAAAAAGGAAAATGGTAAACAGTAAAACTAGACTGTGGCAAGTGACTTTCAAGCTCCAACAAAGCACCATAAAAGTAGTCCATACACATGCACTTCTCAAGCCATACTGCTTGTGAACAAACTGAAAAGTAAAGCTGTTATTTTCTGTATAAAAACTCCTCTATTGTAGCTCTTAAAGGTGCAGTAAGTGATTTCTGAGAAACACTGTTGATATTTGAAATCAACCCAAACAAACACACCCCTCCCTTCATTGCTCCTCCCCCAAATGCACAAACACACAATGCAAGAGTGGATGTCTGTTTGTCATAGCTGAAAAATAATGCTTTATGAAAAAAACCCAAAGATGATCAAACAACAAGGAAGAACAAAAAATGAACATACAGTACACAAGAGTATATACAAGCAAGAGTTGGTTGATAGTCTTCAGCAACACACCAGCTCCAGACAAACACTCAAAACTGTCCTGTTACTATAGCTCACATTACAACAACAACAGCATATCATGGTTATGAGAAACACAGCAAAACCAACGTTAGTCACGTGGGGCAGAAAAACACAACCTCGGCATCCGGTTTCTCCAGCCCTGGAAAGCTTTTCTAATATTAACGTGGGTCCTAAAGCTCTTGTCTGATCAAAACCCTTCATTTTCCAGTGATATTCCAATGGCCTTTTCTCTTGTTTAATGTCTTTCAGCCATCTCGCTTTCTACAGTTTTTCTTCAAATCTCACTCACTCTCCTCCCCCATCATGAGTGAACACGCCCCCTACTGCTGATTGGCTCACTCTCTTCCCCCATCATGAGTGAACACGCCCCCTACTGCTGATTGGCTCACTCTCTTCCCCCATCATGAGTGAACACGCCCCCTACTGCTGATTGTCTCTCTCTCCTCCCCCATCATGAGTGAACACGCCCCCTACTGCTGATTGGCTCACTCTCTTCCCCCATCATGAGTGAACACGCCCCCTACTGCTGATTGTCTCTCTCTCCTCCCCCATCATGAGTGAACACACCCCCTACTGCTGATTGTCTCTCTCTCCTCCCCCATCATGAGTGAACACGCCCCCTACTGCTGATTGGCTCACTCTCCTCCCCCATCATGAGTAAACACACCCCCTACTGCTGATTGGCTCTCTCTCCTCCCCCATCATGAGTGGATACGCCCCCTACTGCTGATTGGCAACAAGTGTATTGTGCTGCTCAGTCCGATCCACTTTCAAAATTCGCTTATTGCACCTTTAAATATTTGTTTTGATTTGATGTCAATACAAATAACTTGCATTTCAGTCTGTTTCTCAAATCTATTGATGCTGATCTACGACTTTCATTATATATGGAAAAGAGCAGCTTCTGCAGTCTGCAAAATAACTTTTTTCATTCTACATATGAACGACTATCGTATAATCTGGAGAATATTTTCAAGTCAGCATTTCATTCTCGAGTGAAGCATTTGCCCTTTTACTATTAAGCACTCAAGAGTTGAGTCTAGAGGCACGTGTTGGCACATTTTCTGTATTTTGGTGAGATTTCAGACCTTTCATCCTGGACCTTAACTGGGACAAACAAGACCCCCATAGTGCCAGAACAATGGTTTATGTCACAGGTGTCCAGAAGTTTACAAGAGAGAACAGACGGACCATCTGCTCCTGTTTATGACGTGCTACCACCTAACTTGTCACATAAATTCAGCAGGGTCATTGATGTACATTATGGAAAGATTAATCTATATTCTGCATTAATGCGTTAGCGTGTAACTTTCTGGAAGTGCTGTTTGGCTGAGACTGTCTGAAATGCCTGCCTGTCGCTCTCTATCCATCAGGGCCGTGAGGCGCTGTGGGAGTCTTCACTAACGAGCATGCCACGGATTTATCCTGGGGCTCCGGACCAGTCCACGCACCGCTGGAGGAACGCAATAGAGATTTACCACATCAAAGACCTCCATGTAATTGCTGTCTTTATACAATAGCAACACCAAAGAATATAGGATATTGTCACACTTTTGGTTCAGTGAATATTTCTTAGAGTTTGTGTGTTTTTGAACTTATTTGAAAGTTATTGCATGAACATGATAATTATTGTCAGTTGTTTAAAAAAAAAATACATTTGTTTGATAAATGAAATAATGAATATTAAGTTGACAAACGTTTTTCCTCCACGACAAATCTGCATTTTAAATAGGTATTTTATAGGCTGTTTAAAGGCTTTTTAATTATATTCTGGAGAATGTGGCGGCTTACCGAACAAGAACAAATGTAGGGCAGGACTTGATTTTGTCCATTGGGAATTGATTGGATATTTGGATTGTTGTGATTTGCTATTGGTGGATCTCATGTGAGTGACAGGTTGTCCCGCCCTCGCGCCAGTAAACACATCATCATATGAAATATGAATATGAAGTTAACAAAAGTTCTTCCACAAAAAATCATCCACAACAAATCTGCCTTTTAAATAGGTATTTTATAGGCTGATTAAAGGCTTTTTAATTAAATAGTCAAACAATTGTAACAATTAATGAAACAAAAATTGAAAAGATAACATACAAAATATCAAAACATTGGTTTGGGCTGTTGTAATGTATTGTGTAAAATTACAAAACATAAAATACAAGACAACTTTCAGTTTATCAAAAATAAATAATAATAATATAATAATAATTAACATAATTTGCAACAAAAAAAGGCCTGCTTTGCCCTGTTTTTGCCAGCACATTCACACATACTGTACATTTACATGTTTGTAAACTGTAGCTGAGTTTTTGCAGAGAGGAAATACAGTGTTTGTTATTTGTGTCATTGTATAATCTCAGTGAGTCTGGGAGAGATGTAGAGATGATGTCCTCATTTAAAGTCCAACCTCCTGATGGAGGAGGTGCGTTTGACCCGATGCAGAAGCCTCAAGCTCCTGTCAGAACATAAGAAACGACAGAAACACACGCAGCCCGTCTGGCACATGACACGCAGCTCCTCTGGAACATCCTGTGAGAATATGCAGTGAAATATTTTACTCCTCTAAGGCTGAGGAGAAAAGGTAAGAACACTTATAGTTTCATTTAGTCACTTTCTTACATAAAGCTTATTGAATAGAGTAATTTATTGTAAATACAATACTGAGTATACAGTATTGTAAAAACGTGTTGGAGAAATGCTTGTGAGTTTGTTTCTTGTGCGTAATTGTTTAGAGCACATGCGAATTCTCGTGGAAAAATAAACACCTGTGGCAGTTCAGCATGTTTTTCCTGAAACAGCACGTATATACCCACATTTACCTGCCTCTGTGTTTTAGATGACAAAGCGCTTGTCCCGTGGGATCCACAGCAGGATGTCATACACATTTTGACATCTTGATCCTCAGGCAAACACATAAAAACTCAAAAAGCTCAAAAGTACCATAGGCAATTTTATGCCATAGAGCCCTTATTGGAGTGAAGAAGGCAGAGACGCCCCATCCAAAACTATTATTATATGATATGCAATGGACACAAATATTACTATATTTTTGGAAATACAGTTGGCAGTTATCATTTTTTTTATTTAAAGACTAGTCTTTAATAATACCTACATTATATCAAATATATATATATATATATATATGTGTGTGTGTGTGTGTGTGTGTGTAACTTTTTATTTGTTTCACTAAACATTTGCAATTTGTTAATACAGCAAACAGAGGTTTCCTTATGAACAAAGAATATTTAGAAATACAATTTCTTATTATTCAAAAAGTATTGACCATTGAATTAACCTTATTTGAAAGTTATTGCATTTTTGTTGCCTATAATGAATGCTAGTAACATGTTAAAAGCTCACATCCAAATTAAAGTCTTAATTTACACACATTAATGATGGACACCCATTTTTTGTAGTATAATCATATAAGCTTGAAACTGAATCTGTTCAGTATTACATTATTTTATTATTATAAAATGTTTTTTTTTCTATCCTTGTTTTCTTTTTTGTAATGCATTTAAAATGTATATCATATAAAAAAATAAATTATATAAAAATGTGGTTCCACTTTATATGAAGTGTCTTTAACTATATGTACTTACATTTAAATTAATCGTTTGATACAATGCACTCATTGTGTACATACATGTTTTTTACATTGTACTTGTAGCACTTTATTTTACAGTCCTGTTCCCCATGTGCATACTATGTACTTATTATAGTAATTGCAATAACTGGGTAATAACTAGGTACTAACCCTGAACCTAACCTTAACTCATGTAGTTACCTAATATTAACAGTACTTTCTGGAGTAAGTACAATGTAAGTACACATAAGTGCACATACTGTAAAATAAAATGTGACCACAATACCTGCATGTTAAAGCTTGATTAATTTCTGTAACTCCATCAGTAATTACACTGTTGACCAGGGTTGCCAGATTTGCGTAACAAAACCAGCAGAATTACTATTCAAACCCTGCCCAATCACGGCCAAAATTAGCCCAATGTATCTTGACTTTACTGTGGTGTGTTTCTGGAGATATGAATCTTCTCTTTAAGCCTTGTTATTTTCCAGTACGCTGTGACACACTGAGTTTGTGGTGCGTGATGACCGTCACTTACACCGCCAGAGTGGCCAATGCGCGCTTCTGCGGCTTCTCCAAACTGCTACTGGCCTGGAAGGGAAGCATCTATAAAGTTCTGTACAAAGAGTTTCTGGCTTTCTTCGCCATGTACACAGCAATCAGCATCACATACAGGTGTGTGTGTGCTTGTGTTAATGTCCTCATCTGATGCTTTGATCGAGTGTCACATTTTATTTACATCATTTTCTTTACCAGATTCTTTCTTGTGGACGATCAAAAGAGATACTTTGAAAAGCTTTCCATTTACTGCAACCACTACGCCAGTCTCATCCCAATGTCTTTCGTATTAGGTACGCATGTTTTCCCAACAAATTGGGAGGATGATATCAATCATTTAAAGGGATTTTAGCAGATGACAAGCATACATTAAAAAATCTTTATATTACACGCAGGGTTTTACGTGACATTAATAGTGAATCGCTGGTGGAATCAGTACACCTCCATCCCGCTGCCGGACAGGATCATGTGCACGCTCTCCGGTGGCGTGCAGGGTGGAGACGAGCACGGCAGGTTGCTGCGACGCACGCTGATGCGCTACGCGAGTCTGTCCGCGCTTCTGATCCTGCGCTCCGTCAGCACAGCCGTGTTCAAGAGATTCCCTACCATGGATCACGTAGTTGAAGCAGGTAAAATGAGTTTACAACATGCAAGGATTAATGCCCTTTCACATTGAGCGCGACGCGTTAAAGCGAAGCGAATTGCTGACGAACGGTGCTTTCACACTGAACGTGCAAGGATTGATTGTCTTCGGCTAATTCACAGCTGCACAATAGGTGGCGCTGACTAAGAATGCATTTTACGCCTGCAACCCACTACTATTCAGCTGTTCGGCCTATCGTCTTTGAGATAAAAGAATCACTTAAATGTTGGCGCATATCACCACAAGGCACAATCACTCTTCAGAATACTTTTTTTCTGTTTACACTGGTTTTCAAAATAGCTTTCTATGCTAAACGCCACCAATCTCACCCTTTCGTGCAACAGCAGCAGCTCCATATGCCTGCGGCATGTGATCTAAAGATCAAATCTAATTGGACGGGCCTTTCATTGCAGGGGCGATAGGGAGAAAAAAAATTGACACACTGGTCAAAAAAAAATCTTGCTTTGTCACGCCACAATTGATCATTCAATCACGTCGCTAAATCTTACTCAGTGTGAAGGCCCTTTACATGCCTTAAAATTTCAGATCATGACTCACATAATTGTTAGTAGTGGTAGTAGAAGGAACTGTTCGTTGTTGTTACACAAAGAGTTAAAAATACACAAGGGTTTAAAGCTATGGTAGACACATGGAAACCTATGGAAGCCAGTTTCCTCCACAGAATTAAAAAAATAAAAATAAAAAAGGCAATTGTGACTTATCTCAATTCTGACTTTGTTTTTCTTACAAAACTGACCCGGGGTTTACACAAGTATGTGTTTTTCCCAGTGAGGCTGCTTGCACAGACACTGTGCAAGGTCAGGGAGGAAGAGGAACAGTACGGTTGCGTTGTACTGGCCCACCCGGAGCTGGTTTTCAGATCTAATGCTCCTCACGACAGGCCGTCCCTGGCAGATTCACCTGAGGAAAGACCTTCTTTCTCAGGGATAGGATTCCATTTGGCACCCATGTCCAGATCTTTGGAACCTGCACGTGTGGTCTCTATGTGGGATGCGGAGGACTTAAGTGGCCTACCTCCAGGGGTAGTTGAGACTATCATTTCAGCAAGAGCCCCCTCTATGAGGTGCCTTTACGCTTTGAAGTTGGAACCTCTTTGTTGTTTGGTGTTCTTCCCATGGGGAAGATGCCCTGGTAATGTTGTGCTTTCTTTCCTGCAAGACGGGTTAGAGCGAAGGCTGTCTCCCTCCAACCTGAAAGTGTATGTTGCTGCTATTGCCACACATCACGAAGCAGTAGACGGTAAGTCTTTGAGGAAGCACAACTTGGTGTTCAGGTTCCTGAGAGGCTAAATTCTCCTTGGCCAAACCTCATCCCTCTTGGGATCTTTCTCTGGTCTTAGTGGCTCTACAGAGAGTACCCTTTGAGCCCTTATAGTCAGTGGAGATAAAGATCCTGTTCCTTAAGACAGTGCTCCTGACTGTGCTCACATCCATCAAAAGGGTGGGGGACCTGCAGGCATTTTCGGTCAACGAAGTGTGCCTAAAATTTGGGCCGGCTGACTCTCACGTAATCCTGAGACCCCAGCCTGGACACGTGCCCAAAGTTCCACACCACTCCTTCAGGGATCAGGTGGTGAGCTTGCGAGTGCTGCCCTCAGAGAAGGCAGACACTGTTCGCGCCCTGCGTTTGTACATGGACTGCACGCAGAGCTTTAGAACCTCAGAACAGCTCTTTGTCTGCTATGGAGGCCAGCAGAAGGGAAAGGCTGTCTCCAAACAGAGGTTGGCCCACTGGATATGGGATGCCATCGTCTTGGCGTACCAATCCTGAGACGAGCCGTGCCCCCTTGGAGTGAGAGCTCACTCAACGTGAAATGTTGCTTCTTCCTAGGCGTTGACAAACTTATGTAGAGCTGTGGGCTGGGCAACACCTAACACATTTGCGAGATTCTACAGTCTCCGAGTGAAGCCGGTGTCTTCCCGGTGTGTTGTGTACAAAAAAGTAATATGTGAGAAGAATGGCCATTCCACTCTGAGGAGAGGTATGAGCACCTGTTCTACTCTGAAGGTGAGATCCCTGGCTGGTGAACCCTAGTGAGTTCCTCCAGCATCCTCAGCAGTCAAATGCAGCCAGGTCTGGTTGGTCAACCCCTTTAGTAAAGTAAATGCCCATATGTTGTGGTTCCCCCCTCTGGGTGACCCCATATGTGTATTTCCATGGTATGGCTTCCCCATTGGCGAGTCCGTGTCTTTCCATGTCCACTCTGCCATCTCTGTAATGGAATGTGACTCCACCCCTGCACAAGGCAGGATCTACACCAGAGACCTTCCACATGTAGCACTGCCCCTTGTCAGTCCATATGAATATTTCCCACATTACCTCCCTACGGGCAGGATGTGGTCTCCACTCCCTTTCAGATTGGAATTGGCACACTTTCCCAGTGTTATCCAATAGTCTCACTGTTCAGGTTTAAATGGAACATCAGTGATTGACATTCTCCGTGCAAAGCCCTGTCCTTTTTTCCACTCCTGCAGGTGACTGACTGATAAGGAACGTCTAGGTTATTAATGTAAGATGTTAATTCCCGTCGCCACAACTCCTGTACCTTTCATCTCAGCTCATCAGCGGAAAACTTAATGTGAGTATCTGCATGCTGCCTTATATATAGCAGGGGAGAGGCTTGCAATGCAAATCTCACTCGCCAATGTGCATTGGCTTGTTCTGTTACCAGAATCTCAGGCGAGATCCCAATTCGTCGGTCACTGACATTAACTTCTCCATTCTCTCCTTCAGGGAATGGGGGTTACATAAGTAACCTAGACGTTAATATCGCATAATAAAAACATTCGGCATTGTAAGAAATTAATTCAGAATTGTGCATTATAAACTCGCATTTTTGAGAAAAATTCAGATTTCAGAAAAAAGAGACAGAAATGCAAGATGTTAAAATTGCCAGATATCAACTCGGAATTGTGAGAAATAAAGTCAGTCAAATAAGTCATTACCTTTTTTATTTTTTTATTCTGTGGCAGAAACTGACCTCCTAACATTGCGCATCCTCATTTTATATATTGCTGACTGTATACTATCAAGTTTATCCTGAAGGGACTTTTCAGACTATAAAGGTAAGAATGAAATGGTCTTTTCTTCACTCCAATTGTCACATTTTCTGTCTGCGTTAGATATTTTCCCCTCAAACACTGAAGCTAAGTTTATACAACGCACAGTGTTTCCATGACTGCCTAAAGTCCGTGAATATGAGGCACTCTATTGGTTGTCCAGTGTTAAACATCTAGTTGTAAAATTCTAACACCACATCATTTCACACTGTACGAGTTTCGCACCGCAATGCAGAGTTAATACCTCAGAAGCGGTGCAGGGTTTCAAGTGTAAAATGTTCCTTTATCGAGGATTAAAAGTGGGGTTTAGAACAACCCGGGGTTAAGCAGAGTGTGAAAAGTCCTATAGAAACCTGACACTGAGTAATGTCTGTCTCTTTCAAGGTTTTATGACAAGAGAAGAGCGTAAGAAGTTTGAGAGTTTACACTCACCCTATAATAAGTACTGGATCCCATGTATTTGGTTCACTAACCTGGCCGCGGTCGCCCGCTGTGAGGGCAGAATCAAAGATGATAATACTTATAAACTTCTGTTGGAGGTAACTACATTCAAAAGATCTTTAAAGGTTTTACATGACAGTATTTATGAAAGTAAGATTTCAAAAGATTTGATGCCTAGTGTAAAACCGAAGTGCTTGGTTGAAATGATAATTCTATTTGTCTTCTATGTTGTTTTTGTAGGAGCTGAACAATTTCAGAGGGAAGTGCAGCATGCTTTTTCACTATGACATGATCAGCATACCATTGGTCTACACACAGGTCAGATACATGCTTAAGATGAGACTGAAAGGGTTTCATGGCATGTGATGGAATATGAATTGATATCTTTTTCCATCGCAGGTTGTGACTCTGGCAGTGTACAGTTTCTTCCTGGTGTGTCTGATTGGTCGTCAGTTTCTGGACCCGAGTCAGGGTTATCCGGGTCATGACCTTGACCTTTACGTCCCCATCTTTACCCTTCTGCAGTTCTTTTTCTATGCTGGCTGGTTGAAGGTCAGGAATCAGAACCCCTGATATAATTTAAATATTAATTAGATATCCCTCCCTTTTCATATACGACCCTGCCCTACAAGTGTAAATGTCGCTATAAAACATGAACCCAGAAGTATCATTTCATGACTAATTGAATCATTATTAGCGTTTCTTTAGCCATTACTATTTGTGTCATTGTGTAATTATTTCTCAGGTGGCAGAGCAGCTCATAAATCCATTTGGAGAGGATGATGATGACTTTGAGACCAACTGGTTGATAGATAGAAACTTCCAGGTGATAATTCAGTTACAATATACAGAGAAAATGTCTCTTTGTGAAACAAATGAAAGACTATGATTTTATGTGTTTAAAAGGTGTCTATGATGGCGGTGGATGAGATGTATGGAGATTTGCCCATGATGGAGAGAGATCGCTACTGGAATAATTCGAATCCTCGTCCACCATACACAGCCGCTACGCTCTTCGTGCTGCGCAAACCCTCTTTCCAAGGCTCCACATTCGACATGGCGTCAGTAATCACTAAACACAAATCCACTGATCTTTTCAGACTACAGTTTACTGTACATTGTACAACTGCAAACATTCTATAAAAAAAAATAAAAGATAATATGATGGATTGTAGTCATAAATATAGCTGCTACTCATTTAAATTTATGATTTTAAAAGGAATAGTTTGCCCAAAAATTTACATTTAGAAAAAAAATTGGAGGGTGCTTTATATATTTGCTGTACATTTTTGGTTGAATTAAATATTTTTTTTAAAGAAATTAATACTTTTATTCAACAAGGATGCATTAAATTGATCAAAAGTGACAGTAAAGACAAAAAAAAATTGTTTTTAAGCATTCTATTTATGCTTATTTAAAATAAGCAACGCAACTGTTTTCAACATTGATAATAATCAGAAATATTTCTTGAGCATCAAATAAGTAAATTAGAATGATTTCTGAAGGATCATGTGACACTGAAGACTGGAGTAATGATGCTGAAAATTCAGTTTTGATCACAGGAATAAATTACATTTTAAAATATATTTAAATAGAAAATTTAAATTGTAATAATATTTTACAATATTTCTGTTTTTACTGTATTTTTAATCAAATAAAAGCAGCCTTGGTGAACATAAGAGACTTCTTTCAAAAACATCATATTGACTCCAAACATTTGAATGCTAATGTAAATACGAAATAATTGAAAGTGAAAAACAAATAAGCTTTTATTTTGTTGACATTTCAAATCCCCAGAATTCCTAAAGAGGAGATGCATTTCCAGCCTCTGCAGGAGATTGCAGAGAACCTGGAGGAAACCGTGGCGCGGAATCGCAACCTCGCCCTCTTTAATCGGCTCCTCAGCTCCGCCCCGTCTCCTACAGGCTTCATGGGTGGAGCCTTACGCCGCACATCCGCCCAGTTGCGCCGTTTGACGCGCTCCATCAGTCCGGACCCTTCCTTCTCTGACGCAGAGGATCAGGAAGAGGAGAACGCGGGGAGGAGCGCAGGTACGGCCGGCTCCATGCCGTCCGAACTCGGGTTGGACACCACACAGAGCACCATCTGCAGCTGTGGAGGACTCATCAGCACCTGTCCTCCGCTGTCAGATGTGGAATTCCATCAGCAAGGTGAGAGAGATGGAAGAGGTGAAGAGAAAGACGAGAAGATGGTGGAGAAAGACTCACTAGTGCCAAAAATCCCACCGCCCACAGCTCAGGCGTCAGCAGGGAGGAAGAGTCCTCTTGCTCTGGGACAAGTCAAATCTCATTTCTGTTCCTCAAACACCACCAACCACTCTGTACCGGACTTCTACTCTTTCCAGCCTATCCGTAGCCCGGCAAAGGTCATGACACCAAAACCAAATCCACCCAATAGCAAAGAAGAAGCAGTGTCTTTACTAACTGTCCCATCGCCTGAAGTCTCAGCATTTCCGGAGAATTCAGAAAGAGAGCGGATGCTGGCAGATTCACAATGGCTGCCTTCAAATGGTCGGTGTATAAGTGTAGGGTCAGAGGTCACAGGGTCGAGTAGTAAGGTCATGGAGTGACCAAATAGAGGAAATATTTGAACTACATGATCGCTTTCATATTTTTTCATATTGATACATGCAAAGTTTGGATGCAATTTTGTTGCATTTTAATACTTGGCAGATTATTTTTAAACTATTTTTAGATTCTTCTTAAAGTGAATGCTATGATATGTAATCATGTGACAGAATAATGATAATCAGCACTGAAACTGATCTAGTTTTTCTAGTTTCTTGAAAATAGAGTGAATGTCTACATAAAATAGCAACAAGACGTAAATAAGAAATATATTTTCTCTTTTGAATATATGACAATAATGTGAAAGAATACAGTATAACACAGGCAATGCTCTTATGAATATGAATAATAGCTTTCAGATGATTATTAGATTTGATGTTGATATGTATTGCTGGAAATAATCCTCATGTATGCTGTATTGCAGCACCAGAATGAAATGTTAAAGCAGCAGAAAGGTTTGTAGGCTTACTAGATGAATAGAAATATCTCTTGATAATAAAGTTATTAATATAATTTAATAAAATTTTTAATACAGTTTTCCATTAATTATTCCACAACAGGATTTTCTCACAGCAATGTTTTATGCCATCGTTATCAAGTTTATTAATCATTGTTAAAGGAAAGTATTAAAGGTAAACAGCTGTTCTTTATAATAATCATATTGTCAGTGATTTGTCTTTACAAAAAAATGAAGAAACATTAAATGAAATGAGAAGCCACTATACACTTTGTTATATTTGACAGACATTGTAAAACATTAATATTCACCTTTGGTAACAAAATGTGATTTTTTTTCCCCTGAAGGCACTGTATATAAATGCAAAAACAATAATAAAACACAAAGAACTTGCACACATTTATAAAAACATCACAGATGATTTTACGAGGCGTCCGGGATGCTTTTCAAGAATTGGTAGACTTTCAGGGAAACAACCAAGGCAATAATCTGGAAAACAGGGTTGAAGTTGAATATAAATATTATTTATCATCAAGAACTGATTGCTGTTTTAGTACAATGCTCTCTTAGATTCATCCCTGCTGATATAGACTACTAACATAGGAGATTAAAAACCCATTGCATTAGAAAACAAACTAAAAAGACATCATTTAAATCATTAAATCAAATCAGTTATAAACTAATACAAAAATGCTGCAGTGGACCATTTCCCACTTTCTAATTGTTCAAAGTTTAGGTAGGTCAAAGGTCACATATTATTACCTCTAGAATCCCGATCAAAAAGTACAAAGCTCCAGAAATGTGAATGTTTTCGTTCAACAGCAGATGAATGCAGCCCCTTACTTTCTATAGCAGGAATGAAAGATAATGATAAAAATAATGTATTCATAATCTTTTTGTTGTATTTTGGTCATGATGAGGCAGTACCTTATTCTCGGCTTGTTCTTTAGTACATGTTGAATGTGTTTTTGAAAATTGACTGCAGCATTGTTTGGGATACAAGTTCTTCTGTTCTTCTTTCTTAGCGGAATGTGTGAAGTCATTATAGCCTTTGTATCCACAGCAACGCAGCTTTGTGAAAATGAAAATTGTAATATTCATTAGAAGGACAACAGCTGACATTCATGAAGGCTTATGCATGATGGTCTTACCTTGTTCATAGTTTCATCCCATATGTCAGTGATTGAAGTGTCAACTTTATAGTTCTTCTCAAGGCTTTGTAAAAATTTGCTCTCTAATCTCCTCAAGGATTTTTCTTTCTGTTAACCATAAAAGGAAGCATTTGAATAAAGCTCTGTTCCTGTATTTAACCAGTATGGAACATTATGGAGACAGGTTGGTTGGCACAGGGTTCCTTTCTGCTTCATAACTGAATTCAGTTACAAAAATGTGACATTTTGTCATTTCTGAAACGGACTGATACAATCAAGACAAAATATCAAAACTAGACAAGTGCTGCATCCCAGTTTGCACTATTCATTCTAAATAGTATTTAAAATTAGAATTCTGATGATAATGAGCAAAATCACTGAAGAAAAGAGAAACACAAAAACTACAACTGACTTCCAGCCTTAGATGAAATCAACTGAAAAGATATGAAATCTCTCTTATTACAAACCAGACTGACTTCATTTCTGTCATTTGTATACAGTTCTAATTTAGAATTAACTAGGTTTAGATGTTGATATTTTATTGAAAATGTTTGGTCACCATTATGGTGATCAATGTTTCAATTAGTTGGGCAGTTTGACTCTTGGTTTTTATGTTAAATGATTAGTTCACTTTAAAATGAAAATTACCCAAGCTTTACTTACCCTCAAGCCATCCTAGGTTGAATACGGAAGATGGTCTGGCGGTAGCTAGATATTTGACTTTATAACTTGTTAAATATGGATATTTTTCTTATACAAACACATCGCTTCACTTCAGAAGGCCTTTATTAACCCCCCAAAGCCATTTGGAGTATGTTTTGCTTTGGATGGATGCACTTTCTTGAGCTTTATACTTGTTGGTCCTGTTCACTGCCATTATAAAGCTTAGATGCATCAGGATATTTATTAATATAACTCTGATTGTGTTCATCTGAAAAAAGAAATTCATATACACCTAGGATGGCTTGAGGATGAGTAAAGCTTGGAATAATTGTAATTTTAAAGTGAACTAATCCTTTAAGTTTGCCGCATCAAGCATGTCACCATTGACGAGAAACATATGCTGATGCTTGATGTCTGTGGGTATGTTTAATTTTTTTCCCCACAGTGTGTCTAAAAGTTAAAATTCAAAATGTCTAATCTGTGGCATGAAGGTACTGTTGGAAAAAAATAACTTAAACAACCACTTTCGATCAGTGATGGGACTAGACAAGTTTTCTTCTTGATGGTGTAAACCATATCACCTGATTGTTCTAGTTTATGGTCTCCTTTGTAACAAATTACGTGTTTCTGTAAACACTGTTACAAAGACCACAAACTTAACATAAAAAGCAAGAGACAAACTACCCAACTAATGGAAACACTAATCACCATAACGGTGACCAAATATTTTCAAAAACACACAAGCCTCTGTTAATTTTCAAAAAGACCTGCCAGTCTGGTTTGTAATAAGAAAGATTTAATGTCTTTTCAGTTGATTTCATCTAAAGATGTAGCTGGAAGTCAGTTCTTGTTTTTCTCTTTCCTTCAGTGATTCTGCTCGTTATCATCAGGTGTCTTTAATAATCAAACAATCAACACAATTAACCACTTAAGTACCTAATTAACTCTAATACTGCTTCAATGTTACTTTTAACACCCTCCTGGTGGTTCCCATATAAACACCATGCAGTGTTAATTTAACACTGGGGAATTTAAGTATAAGTAGACGGATTGTGATGTCAAAAATTTACCAAAATAACTAAAAATAATATTAGAACTAACTTGCAAAGACATTAAAATATAATGATTTTTAATTAATAAAGACGGAGATATTTTGAATATTTGTAGTAGACCATGCTACAAACAGACCAACACGAAAGTGTTTTGATTATTATCTTTTATGTCCCCACAACCTGTGTGTGCCAACGATTCCTGTTTTGCAACATAAAGAAAGATTTTTGTCACACTGTGTTATTTTTCTAACTGATAATTCAAGCTTTCATTTGGTTTATCTTAATTTTGTTTCATCAATTCATTTTGTTTTCAAAATGTTTCAAAACATTTTTGCCAGCAATTATTGAATATTGGGTCTCATATTTGCTCTCACCACAGAATTGGGGAAGACCATAAACACTGCCACGATCACCTGGAGGATTAAGATGATGAGCACAACGATAAAAAACTGAAATAAAATTGAAAAAAAGAAAGAAAGAAATTAAATCAGGGCGTTACACTTGGCTTTACACTGGTTCTTCTTCTTTACAAAACAAGAATGACACTCTACTGTCTAGAACATGTTACATTATCCATGTTCACAGTACACAATTATTCTTAAGATGTCCCCTTCTGTACAGAGATGGTAATGAAATTGAAAGACTAATATGTGTTTGGCGACATCTAACTGTATTGATAGTGTTTCATTTTTCATATTTCAATATGGATATTACTGTAAAAATGTGGCAAATTGCAGTCATATTCAGTTTTGTATGTTAAGTTTTGAACCTAAGTTTAACAGTTTTATGTAAACATGCAAATTAACCTGTAGGTACATTGAGTTTTGGTGGTGGTTAATGTGTCTGAGTGAGAAAACAATTCATGTTATTTGACAGATGTAATCATTGAATGTATTTTGTGCCAAAGCAATAATTTACTGCTGTTGTGCTTACTGTGGGAAGAGTTGTGAAAAAGTGACCCAAATATTGAGAAATTGGTTCTAGTGCTTGTAAAAAAAAAAAAAAAAAAAACACTTACAACCAACAGCATCCAGCTTTTTTTCCTCAAAGTGCCCAAACAGCCGATCACGCCCATCACAGTGAGGAAGCAGCCCAGAGCGATCAGCATCGGGGCCCCCAGGGACAGGAGTGTTGTAAGTGTCGCATCATCAACTGTTTTTAACAAGTCAGATGTCTTGCTCTTCATTTGTGACCATATACCAAATCCTACAGCTGCGCCGCCACTCAACTACAGTGTGTGAAAGAGAGAAAGAAAAAAAACATTTATTTGGTGCTAATTCATCATCAGTGGGCTACTCTCTCAATGAACAGATACAAAATGTCATTTACTTACAGTGAGGAAGCTGTAGAAGGTGGAACCCAGATTTAAACATGTGTCCATGGTTTTTTTTTTTCCTGGTCTGTAGTGAAGAGATATGACAAGACAAACTAGGCTATGTTGTTTTCAGATTGTAAATTAGTTATATTATGCTTTACTAGAGTACTTCCTCCTCCTCGGCTCCTTCGGCCACTCTTTTCAGGTTTGATAGTATAATGAAAAATCTCTCACTTCACTACATCTGTTCTCGAGTCAACAACTCACTGTTTCAAATACTTTTACTGGAGTAATGTTTTATTAGGGTATGTGTACTTTTACTCAAGTACTTGATTTGTGTAGTTAGTCCACCACTGCAGGATGTTTGTTTAGTTCAGTATATTAAATTTGTTTCTTTTTTTTTTTTTTTTGCCCAAAAATATACCATATTAAATTCAGCTCTGCTTTACTCAAATCAGAACTTTCTCTCACATGTAAAGACAGATTTCAAGCTATTTCCCTGATGTTGTTTGTATTGTCTTAAAGGTGGATTTCCTGTCATCATTGAGTTTTGACATGTAATTGACATAAGAAGAAACATGAGATATATATACATTATATAAACATATATTTCAAGTTGATGTTGAAAAACAAGTCTTTTAGATGTAGAATGCCTCTTAAGGTCTAGTATTTTTAAGTCTTTATCCTAGAATTTACTCATTAACCCTGGCTAAACTAATGTTCACACATACTGTATGTCAAATCCATTCATGGAAATTCCTTTTGTGTGAAGAGAAACAATATCATACTCACATCAGTGGAATACAGCTTGAGAGATGTGCAGCAGTATCGAACAGTTCCTGATGATACTATAGATGTCTTTGATCTACTGGCTCTTAAGCATTCTCACCACATCCACCCTTATTTATACTCATGCTTTGCACTTCCCACCAACAGAAGTTTCTTCTAAATGTGTTAAGTGCTCACACCCAATGTTCCCTCTAAGCTGCGCGCATGCATGGTCGCACACTGCTCACGCCTCAGCCACGCAGTAAGAATAAATGCCGTGCAGAGGACAGACGCAGACCTACCCAGCTAACAGAATTTTGTTATAAGAACGTTCTCTAAATATTCAGTGTTGGTTCTGGGAACGTAAAAAACGTCCAGTTTTCTTGACATTAGAGGAATGTTTTTATAAGGTATAATGTTCCTCAAACGTTCTTTCAACTTAATTTTGATCTAAAATTCAACATTCTAGGAACGTTGATTTGTAACATTCCTAGAACATGAAAATGTACAGTTTCCTTAATGTTAGTAGAATGTTATTTAAAGGTTAGTATGATGTTCCTGAAACATTCTTTCAATCATTCAAACACCTGCTGTGAACAAGCACTGAAAGAAAGAGAAATAAGAACACAAACTACAACTTTCTTCAGCCACAGTCTTAGATGAACTGAAGATAAAAGACATTAAATCTCTGAAGATCTGATTAAACAACTCCACAAACAGCATTACCAGCTTCACTTATTACTAACCAGACTGACTTTATTTCTGTCACACATCTATGTAGCACACATGTCAAATAATATTGCACTTGTTACTAATATTACCATAGGCCAGTAGGTTCAACTATGGAGATGTAATAAAGACAACACTTGTTAAATAATAAAGCAAATCTTTGTATTAAGATGAACTATTAAAGAAATTGTTGATTTTTGAAAGGAAAAAACTAAATAAAATGTTAAATCAACAATTTGTCACAATTTTTGTTCAGTAGCAACACAGTGTGTTAAGACTTTTCAATTAAATTCAATTGAAAGTACGTGAACAATTTCACATGACTCTTTCTGTTTGTTCGTTCAATTATTCTGTTGGATGCACCCTCTAGGCTATATGAATTTCCTAGAATACTACACCAATTTCAATTTTCAAATAAGCATTTACAAAGTTCACAGTTGTGAAATTGAACAGTTCACTCAATCACATTCAAAAATAAATCCTTGGAATTGGACACAAGGCAAAATAACAGTTCAGAAGAAAACAGTTCAATAAATCAGTTCAAAAAGACTCGTTGAAAGGATCCGATTCAAAGATCCGATTCAAAAGATTCAGTTCGGGGAATCCAAAGTTCTTTAGAATCGCGGAAAAACGATTCTACAGTTCCAAAGCAAAAACTTGAGCAGTTACTCAAAAACAAAGCTCAGTTCCGTTTAGGAAAAAGTAGCAGGCAATTGGAACTTTCCTACTTAATTCCACAGGTGTTGGTTTGGTTTGAACTCAATCTCAATCAAAGTTCATCTCGCTGGAGGCTCGCCATCTTAAAAAGTCACGCTGAAATGAACGCATTTCCAGCGTAGGACAAAAAAAAACCTGACATGCATGTGTAACAGGCAGTATTTAGCTCACAACACACATTAATTTGATCTAATAACAGTAAACGGTAGCACTTATTATCCTGTTCAGCATTTACAGCTACATTTCCATCATAATTCGACAGGTTAGATAACTTTGCGCTACATAAACAACATAAAACCATTCGTTCAATATCATTAACAACACAATATGAACATTAAGAACTCATATAGACATCTTTTAACCATTAAACTCTTTTAGCTTGTTAAACATCAGATTTTATCAGCATTTCATTCTGATAAAGAAATATGTTTTCACTCTCTCTCAATTTTTGACAGTTTACACATCTCAAAATGTGTACTCACCAAATCCAAAGAAAATATGCCATATAAACTTTTCTGTTTTAATCTTCTTAATGATTTTGACTTTTACTCAAAGTTACACTGCTGCTCATTTCATCAGTCACGCAGAGAAAAATAAAATGCCTTCCCCCATACAGCAACTACCGTGGTGGGGCGGGACTTCCACATAAACCTCACATAATTGGACAATTACTGAAATGTCAATCATCACACTGACATGCAATTCACTTAGATTTTATAATTTTTCTTACTCTTTTTACTCATTTCTGGTTAGTTTATTATCTGAACAAACTCTTGAATTATTTCCTTTTAATAATTAATTTGTTAAATTATACAGGGTTACATCTACAGAAGTTCTTATTGAGAATAAACAGAAGTTTAGATGTTTCGTTTGAGGTCACCATCATGGAGGTTGGTGGTTGCTTTAGTTGAGCTCTTGACTATTATCGAATTGCTTCTTTAGCAGCAACATTATCACATGTTTTCAGAGAACATCATTTATTTGCATTGATTAAAAAAAAAATCAGTTTGTTTTAATAACAGACAGGTGACTGCATTAAAGTGATTAAAGCAATTTTTTTTTTCTGTAATTGTTAATTTAAGAAATTGAAATGCCGTAGGAAAAACCAACTAATTCGAAAAATATAATTTGCAATGCCGTCATTGTTATCTTTTTGTTTAAAACATTGTTTTGTGTCATTTATACACTCACAGACATCAACATTTGGCATATGAAACACAACAATGGTGACATGCTTCATGCCAGCATACAAAACACATTCATGGTTCCCAGCATGCATTGCGACATGAATACATTATGCAGCTGAATTTTTTTTGATTGTCACCGTTGTTGAGGTTTGTATGATGAGTGCTGATGTCTAAGTGTGTCATTTTTAACTTCTAAATAGTTTTAAACAATATTGCGCAAATTGCTTCAATGTTAAAAATGAATGTTATCACGTTTTTGAGTTTATTTCCTTCTCACATAACACTTCAATGCCAAAAGTAAAATAAATTACAAAAAAGCAGCTGATTAAACCACTTTAATGCAGTTGTCTGTGTTTACCAATGCAGAAATGTTTTCTGAAAACACCTGCAATTGTTGATAATAAAGCAACTCTGTAATAGTCTGTAAAAGTTAACAATGACAGTGTTGCAAATTGTTACTTATGTTTGATACAGTATTTCAAATTCTTAAGTTGTTTAAACCACTGTTCATCTTCTTATTCAAAGCAGAGAAGTTTTCTGAAAACATGCAACTCCTGATTAAAAAAAAAAAAAAAACTCAGTGGTAGTAGTCAAGGGTCAAGAGCTCAACTAAAGCAACCACCAACCTCCATGATGGTGACCTCAAACCAAACATCTGAACTGTTAATTCTCAGTAAGAACTTCTGTAGACGTGTGACAGAAATAAAGTCAGTCTGGTTAGTAATAAGTGAAGCTGGTAATGCTGTTTGTGGAGTTGTTTAATCAGATCTTCAGAGATTTAATGTCTTTTATCTTCAGTTCATCTAAGGCTGTGGCTGAAGAAAGTTGTAGTTTGTGTTCTTATGTCTCTTTCTTTCAGTGCTTGTTCACAGCAGGTGTTTGAATGATTGAAAGAATGTTTCAGGAACATCATAATAACCTTCAAATAACATTCTACTAACATTAAGGAAACTGAACATTTTCATGTTCTTCGAATGTTACAAATCAACGTTCCTAGAATGTTGAATTTTAGATCAAAATTAAGTTGAAAGAACGTTTGAGGAACATTATACCTTATAAAAACGTTCCTCTAACGTCAAGAAAACTGGACGTTTTTTACGTTCCCAGAACCAACACTGAATATTTAGAGAACGTTCTTATAACAAAATTCTGTTAGCTGGGGTAACTGACGCTGGTAGGTCATGTGACGGTAAAAACATAGCGGATGTAGTACGTCCTAATTCATTCATACTACACGCATTCCTACTATATAACGTACTTTTTCAACAGTCGTGAAGTAAATATAAATTCAAATGTAGTACCTACTCTACAGTACGCGATTTCGGATGCAACCAGCGTGTAAGTGTAGGGTCAGAGGTCACAGGGTCGAGTAGTAAGGTCATGGAGTGACCAAATAGAGGAAATATTTGAACTACATGATCACTTTTATATTTTTTCATATTGATACATGCAACTAGAAAGTTTGGATTTAATTTTGCTGCATTTTAATACTTGGCAGATTTTTAAACTTTATTTTTAGATTCTTCTGAATTTGAATGCTATGATATGTAATCATGTGACAGAATAATGATAATCAGCACTGAAACTGATCTAGCTTTTCTAGTTTCTTGAAAATAGAGTGAATGTCTACATAAAATAGCAACATGAGGTAAATAAGAAATATATTTTTCTCTTTTGAATATATGACAATAATGTGAAAGAATACAGTATAACACAGGCAATGCTCTTATGAACATGAATAATAGCTTTCAGATGATTATTAGATTTGATGTTGATATGTACTGTTGGAAAATAATCCTCATGTACGCCGTATTGCAGCAATGTAAGACTGGTGCTTTTATATATTAATATAAAGTGCAAGGTAAAAAAAAACAGCAAATAAAAATTTACAGTAAACACATAAATTAGCTTTTATATTTACAGTTTATAGTTTACTACAGAATGAAATGTTAAAGCAGCAGATCATTTTGTAGGCTTACTAGAGGAATAGAAATATCTCTTAATAATAAAGTTATTAATGTAATTTAATAAAATGTTTAATACAATTTTCCATGAATTATTCTCACAGCAATGTTTTATGCCATCGTTATCAAGTTTATTATTCATTGTTAAAGGAAAGTATTAAAGGTGAACAGCTGTTCTTTATAATAATAGAATCATATTGTCAGTGATTTGTCTTTACAAAAAAATGAAGAAACATTAAATGAAATGGGAAGCCACTATACACTTTATTATATTTGATAGACGTTGTAAAACTGAAATCAAGTAATATTTTTAAGAAAATAATATTTTTTCACACATCATCTTTCGTAACAAAATGTGATTTTTCCCCTGAAGGCACTGTATATAAATGCAAAAGCAATAATAAAACACACAAACTTGCACACATTTATAAAAAGTTGTTTATCATAGATTATTTCCATAGGGGTCCGGGAGATCAGGTATGTGTCTCAAGCATCGGTAGACTTTCAGGGAAACAACCAAGGCAACAATCTGGAAAACAGGGTTGAAGTTGAATATAAATATTATTTATCATCAAGAAATTATTGCTGTTTTAGTTCAATGCTCTCTTAGATTCATCCCTGCTGATATAGACTACTAACATGCGAGATTAAAAACCCATTGCAGAAAACAAACTAAAAAGACATGATTTCAATCTTTAAATCAAATCAGTTATAAACTAATACAAAAATGCTGCAGTGGACCATTTCCCACTTTCTAATTGTTCAAAGTTTAGGTAGGTCAAAGGTCACATATTATTACCTCTAGAATCCCGATCAAAAAGGACAAAGCTCCAGAAATGGTAAAACTTTCGTTCAACAGAAGATGAATGCAGCCCCTTACTTTCTATAGCAGGAATGAAAGAGTTTCATAAAAATAATGTATTCATGATCTTTTTGCTGTATTTTGGTCATGATGAGGCAGTACCTTATTCTCAGCTTCTTCTTTAGTACATGTTGAATGTGTTTTTGAAAATTGACTGCAGCATTGTTTGGGATACGAGTTCTTCTGTTCTTCTTCCTTAGCGGAATGTGTGAAGTCGTCATAGCCTTTGTATCCACAGCAATGCAGCTTTGTGAAAATGAAAATAGTAATATTCATTAGAAGGACAACAGCTGACATTCATGAAGGCTTATGCATGACGGTCTTACCTTGTTCATAGTTTCATCCCATATGTTAGTGATTGAAGTGTCATTCTCTTTATAGCTCTTCTGAAGGCTTTTTACCAATTTGCTCTCTAATCTCCTCAAGGATTTTTCTTTCTGTTAACCATAAAAGGAAGCATTTGAATAAAACTCTGTTCCTGTATTTAATCAGTATGGAACATTATGGAGACAGGTTGGTTGGCACAGGGTTCCTTTCTGCTTCATAACTGAATTCAGTTACAAAAATGTGACATTTTGTCCTTTTTGAAACTGATTGACACTATCAAGACAAAATAACAAAACTAAGTGCTGCACCCCAGTTTGCACTATTCATTCTAAATAGTATTTAAAATTAGAATGTCCCAAATAGTTTGTTGAAATGAGTATTCTAAAGATACTGGAAAGCATGTCTCCATTGATGAGAAACATATGCTGATTCTTGATGTCTGTGTGTCTGAATGTTGCTCTACTTTTTAATTTTTTTGTTTTCAAATTAATTGTATTTTTTTTTTTTTATAAAGAGAACACAGACATAAAGAATCAGCATAGAATCTCAATAATGGTGACGTTTCATGCCACAATGCATGTTGGAGGCACCGTAGTAAAAAAAAACAAAAAAAACTCATGACTCCCAGCATGCATTGCAGCATGGAGCATGTCACCATTGATGTGAAACATATGCTGGTTCTTGATGTCTGTGGGTGTGTTTATTTTCTTTTCTTTCACAATGTGTATGAAAGTTAAAATTAAAAATGTGCGTACTGCCCAACTAATGGAAACATGGATCACCATAATGGTGACCAAATGTTTTCAAAAACACATAAGACTCTGTAAATTTTCAAAGAGACATGTAGACGATCGACACAAATAAAGTCAGTTTGGTTTGTTATAAGAGAGATTTAATGTCTTTTCAGATGATTATATTTAAGGCTGTGGCTGGAAGTCAGTAGTTATTGTGTTTTCTTAATATTTAGTAACATTTTCTATTTAATAACATTAAAACATATGACAATGGCAATTATGATGAAGTAGTATGTCCCAAAGCTTGCCTACTATTCTGCTACACACTCAAAAGTATGTACTTTTTCTTCACAAAATAGGTCACAGTATAAGTAGACAAATTGTGATGCAGCAAAGGTTTCAAAAAATGTACCAAAATAACTAAAAAAAAAATATTAGAACTAACCTAGAGAGACATTTAAATATAATGATTTTTAATTAATAAAGATGGAAACCAGTTATATTTAACTGAATTATATATTAAAAAATTAAGCAAATCATATATATTACACAAAAAAAATTATGATTATCAAATCACAAAAGTGTTTTGATTATTATCTTTTATGTCCCCACAACCTGTGTGTGCCAACGATTCCTGTTTTGCAACATAACTTAAGCCATGAATTAACAAGGGAAAGATTTTTGTAACATTAATTGTGATGTTTTCGTAACCGATAATTTAAGCTTTCGTTTGGTTTATCTTAATTTTGTTTCATCAGTTCATTTTGTTTCATTATTTTGTTTGTTTCATCAAAGATTTTCCACAATTAACATTTTTGCGAGCAGTCTTTGTGAATTGGGTCTCATATTTGCTCTTACCACAGAATCGGGGAGGATCAAAAACACTGCCACGATGATCTGGAGGATGAAGATGATGAGCACAATGACGAAAAACTGAAATAAAATTGAAAAAGAAAGAAAGAAAGAAATTAAAACAGAGTGGTGGCTTTACATTGGTTCATGTCAAGAAATTTTAAAACATTTCTACAATATTTAACTTAATATATGAATATAATTGCCTAATACTTTTAAAAAAAAGTAGGATTTTTTCACAGTGACACATTTCTCAGTATTCACACAGTTCTCTTTACCAACATTCAGTTTAGCATAGCAGTAAATTTCACATCCAAAATGCATTAAAACTTGTCTCAAAACAAGACATTTTTCCAAAACACTAGCAAAGTCACACAACAAATGCACTTTGTCACTCATAAAACAGACATAAAAACACTAACTTTAAGTAGCATTACAGATAGTTTTCTATTGTACATTTTCTTTACAAAACAAGATTGACACTCTCTACTGTTTAGAACATGTTACATTATCCATGTTTACAGTACACAATTATTCTTAAGATGTCCCCTTTTGTACATAGATAGTAATAGAATTGAAAGACGAACACTTGTGTATGTGTTTGGTGACATCTAATTGTTTTGATAATATTTCATTTTTCAGATTCAGAATATAGGTTTCATATTATAATTTCAATATGGTATTACTGTAAAAATGTGGCAAACTGCAGTCATATTCAGTTTTGTATGTTAGGTTTTGAACTTAAGTTTAACAGTTTTCTAAAAGAGTAGTATCCCAGCTAACAGAATTTTGTTATAAGAACGTTCTCTAAATATTCAGTGTTGGTTCTGGGAACGTAAAAAACGTCCAGTTTGACTTTATTTCTGTCACACGTCTACAGAAGTTCTTATTGAGAATTAACAGAAGTTTAGATGTTTCGTTCGAGGTCACCATCATGGAGGTTGATGGTTGCTTTAGTTGAGCTCTTGACCCTTGTTATAGAATTGATAAAAACAGACAAACAACTGTATTAAAATGGTTTAATCAACTGGTTTTTTTTGTGGCTGAAAAAAGTTGTAGTTTGTGCTCTTATTTCTTTTTCTTTCAGTGCTTGTTCACAGCAGGTGTTTGAATGGTTGAAAGAATGTTTCAGGAACATCATATTAACCTTCAAATAACATTCTACTAACATTAAGGAAACTAAACATTTTCATGTTCTTGGAATGTTGCAAATCAAAATTAAGTTGAAAGAACATTTGAGGAACATTATACCTTATAAAAACGTTCCTCTAACGTCAAGAAAACTGGACGTTTTTTACGTTCCCAGAACCAACACTGAATATTTAGAGAACGTTCTTATAACAAAATTCTGTTAGCTGGGATGTAAACGTGCAAATTAACCTGTAGGTACATCGAGTTTTGGTGGTGGTTAATGTGTGGGTGAGAAAACAATTCATGTTATTTGACAGATGTAATCATTGAATGTATTTTGTGCCAAAGCAATGGAAAAGGGTCCTAAGCTTAGCTCACTTATATAGACTGCTGTTGTGCACACTGAGGGAAGAGTTGTGAAAAAGTGACAAAAAATCTTGAGAAATTGGTTCTAGTGATTGTAAAACAAAAAAAACACTTACAACCAAGAGCATCCAGCTTTTTTTCCTCAAAGTGCCCAAACAGCCGATCATGCCCATCAGAGCGAAGATGCAGCCCAGAGCGATCAGCATCGGGGCCCCCAGGGACAGGAGTGTTGTAAGTGTCGCATCATCAACTGTTTTTAACAAGTCAGATGTCTTGCTCTTCATTTGTGACCATATACCAAATCCTACAGCCGTGCCCCCACTCAACTACAGTGTGTGAAAGAGAGAAAAAAGTTTAATTGGTGCTCATTCATCATCAATCAGTAAAGCATCACTCAATAAATGTAATTTACTTACAGTGAGGAAGCTGTAGAAGGTGGAAACCAGTTTTAAACATGTTGCCACCTTCATGTTTTGTTTTGGTCTGTGGTGAAGAGATATGACAAGACAAACTAGACTGTTGCTTTCAGATTATAAACATGATACCCTTATGAAATGCAAAATATAGTTCATTATATTTATGATCAATGGTGTAAATATACTGAAAATATATATGAAATAATATATTAGGGGAGAGCGGGGCACAACCTAACGCTTTTTGACTTTCTCAGTTTGTGTAAATCTGCTTAGGGTTCAGGGAATTTCTTTTGTTCCACATTAATTTCAAACATGTCTGGTACAAATATGTGGCTTTGTTTCATTAATACAGTGTATACTTTTTTCTTTATTTAAGAAGGGAAGGGAAATGTGACAATGTGCCCCATAGGTGGGGCGCATTGTAACATGTGATGGGGCGCGTGGTAACATGACCATATGACAGGTAAAAATGTTATCTGATTTAATTAAAAAAAATATACATGACAAACTAAAACATTTTGTCAATAAAAGACAATAATTATTTTTTTTTTCATATAAAATAATAGCTTTTTTTTTTTTTTTTTTTTAGAAATTCACATTTAAATAATTTTGTAGTTTGAAAATGAACACTCTGTAAAACAGCTATACAGCACTGGTCAAAACAATATACCCAAACAGATGAATAAACATATTCAGACATTCAGAAAAACACAGAGCTGAACACTCCTCTCCCTCCACTAACAGCTCTCACAGAAAAAGAGACAACCCAGCTAACAGAATTTTGTTATAAGAACGTTCTCTAAATATTCAGTGTTGGTTCTGGGAACGTAAAAAAACGTCCAGTTTTCTTGACATTAGAGGAACGTTTTTATAAGATATAATGTTCCTCAAACGTTCTTTCAACTTAATTTTGATCTAAAATTCAACATTGTAGGAACGTTGATTTGTAACATTCCAAGAACATGAAAATGTTCAGTTTCCTTAATGTTAGTAGAATGTTATTTGAAGGTTAGTATGATGTTCCTGAAACATTCTTTCAATCATTCAAACACCTGCTGTGAACAAGCACTGAAAGAAAGAGAAATAAAAACACAAACTACAACTTTCTTCAGCCACAGCCTTAGATGAACTGAAGATAAAAGACATTAAATCTCTGAAGATCTGATTAAACAACTCCACAAACAGCATTACCAGCTTCACTTATTACTAACCAGACTGACTTTATTTCTGTCACACGTCTACAGAAGTTCTTACTGAGAATTAACAGTTCAGATGTTTGGTTTGAGGTCACCATCATGGAGGTTGGTGGTTGCTTTAGTTGAGCTCTTGACCCTTGACTTTTACAGAGTCACTTCTTTAACAGCAGTTGTATGTAACGTTTCTGCATTGATAAAGACAGTCAAACAACTGCATTAAAGTGGTTTAATCAACTGCTCTTTTGTAAAAAAAATTTTACTTTTGGAATTTAAGTGTTATGTGAAAAGGAAGTAATAAACTCAAAAATATATACAAATAACATTAAAATCGACACACTTAGACATCAGCACTCATCATACAAACCTCAACAATGGTGACAATCAAAAAAAAAAAATTTAGCTGCATAATTTGTTCATGTCGCAATGCATGCTGGGAACCCTGAATGTGTTTTGTATGCTGGCATGAAGCATGTCACCATTGTTGTGTTTCATATGCCAAATGTTGATGTCTGTGAATGTATAAATGACACAAAACAATGTTTAAAAAAAAAAAGTTAACAATGACAGTGTTGCAAATTATGTTTTTCATGTTTCACATTTTAAATAAAAACAAAAAAATATAGATGAAAAAATAGCTTAAGTAAGAAATTTACTTTTGCTATTGTTAAATAAATGTTCAGTGATATCTTCTAAAGATTCGCATTTTTTCTCTATATATTGTCGATATGGCAGCTAGTAAATACGTTTCTTCATTCTAGCTTGTGTGGAAGTATTTAAACCATGTGTGTTACAACTAACCCCGCGTTAGTTTGTGCCCCGCGCTCCCCTACAATATATTCATAATAATTGCCGGAATTGCCGCTTTTTATATACTGAAAAATATGCGCCAATATATTTACTAATATATCATGCACAATGGTAACCCCAAAAACTCACACATACCAGAAAACCTTTTATATTATCCTTCTCCCTTCCTGTTCTAGCTTGTAATATTCTGGACGAAACTGTTGCTTCAAGCGATAATGCCTTATCTAAATCGCTTGTACTCCTCACGTCAGTCGCCATTTGGATAAAAGCGTCTGCTAAGAGGTAAGCCTGTTCCTGTCTAAGTTCTTGGCCAACTAAATTAAGTTGCAGATAACTGTTTATCGACATTTATCCGCTAATGAAACATTTTTGCACGATGTCTGTTCTACCAGCGGTGCCTTTCTGTATCCGTGTAATAACTTTTTTGTGCCACTAGAGGACCCTCTTGTGCCATGGACAAATCAACCCAAGTTTGACTAACTATTGTCTCCCTAGTGAGTATTCAGTCTGTGATTTTGCTTTACTAGAGTACTTCCTCCTCCTCGGCTCCTTCGGCCACTCTTTTCAGGTTTGAAAGTAGAATGAAAAATCTCCTCTTTTACTTCACTACATCTGTTCTCGAGTCAACAAGTACTTTTACCCAAGTACTATGTCAGTTTAGTTCAGTATTTGTTCATTTTTAATTTTTTTGCCCAAAAATATACCATATTAAATTCAGCTCTGCTTTACTCAAATCAGAACTTTCTCTCACATGTAAAGACAGATTTCAAGCTATTTCCCTGATGTTGTTTGTATTGTCTTAAAGGTGGATTTCCTGTCATCATTATGGTAATTGACATGAGAAGTCGATCAGTTTCCTTCAGTGTGATTCTACTAATTGAAAACTATTACTAACACAATTTTATTTTATGGGCTCAACAAATTAATCGAGACAGAAGTGCATCTATTTGTTGCACCGCAGGAACATGTAGGCAAACTGCTAAAAGGTGAGAGATGACCCATTACAATGGTTACTAAATAAAGATTCCCTTAGATGGTAATTCAGTTTTCTATGTTAGGTTTTAAACGTGCAAATGAACCTGTAGGTACATCGAGTTTTGGTGACGGTTAATGTGTGTGAGTGAGAAAACAATTATTTCAAGTTAATGTTGAAAAACAAGTCTTTTAGATGTAGAATGCCTCTTAAGGTCTAGTATTTTTAAGTCTTTATCCTGGAATTTACTCATTACATTAACCCTGGATAAACTAATGTTCACACATACTGTATGTCAAATCCATTTAAAGAAATTCCTTTTGTGTGAAGAGAAACAATATCATACTCACATCAGTGGAATACAGCTTGAGAGATGTGCAGCGGTATCGAACAGTTCCTGATGATACTATAGATGTCTTTGATCTGCTGGCTCTTAAGCATTCTCACCACATCCACCCTTATTTATACTCATGCTTTGCACTTCCCACCAACAGAAGTTTCTTCTAAAAGTGTTAAGTGCTCACACCACCACAAAAAAACAAGGTACATGCAAAGGAAATGTTGTACCAATCACAATAACCACAAACAAAGGTCCTACAGTAAGAGTAGGCAAGTAAAGAATAGATGTAGATAAATGTACAGGGTCCCCATAAAGTATTTGCACACTTAAGGCACAATTAAAAATGCACACGTTTTGCATTATATCTCAAAATTTCAATCCAAGCAGACTTTCACACTTTTAAATCAAAACATTTCACAACAATGTTTGAGTTGTTGTTTGTTTGAGAAAAGTTGTTTTAAAGGTTTGGTATTTTGGATATAATGCAATGAATGGCATATTATATACACTATGTATGTACACTGTAAAAACTAAAAACGGAAAATGTACTGGTAATTTTCTGCCAGGACTTTACCCGTAATTTTACAGAATATTCCGCTAATCATTAAAACACAACCTAATGCAAACCTTAATTCAAAATACAGGTAAATCACCTGTAAAATACAAATACAGAAAATGCCTTCTTATTTATACAGCACATTTACAGACTTTTTTTTTTTTTTTTTTACAGTGTAAGTATGTATTATTTTATTATATTATCTCTTAATTTGGCAGCAGGTATATTAGGCTGCTGTCACTTTAAGACCTGATGCCTGGATCCATTATACTGTTACACATGCCTTTTCTTTCTCAACTGAACTTGCATGCTGATTTTCTTCAAACCTTCTCATAAGAAAACGCTCCTGTCGAGGTGTTAACTTATCTGGACGACCTGGACGTCTCTGTGAGATGGTTGCAATTCCATCTTTTTTAAATTTTTGGACCACTTTTGCTACAGTATTCTGACTGATAAGTAAAGCTTTGCTGATCTTCTTGTAGTTTTCACCTTTCTGGTGTAAAGAAATTATTTTCTTTCTCAGTTCTTGTGACATTAGTCTTCCATGTGGTGCCATTGCTGACAGCATGAAATGGGAAGGGGTTTTACCACCCTTTTATAGTCAACTGTCTGCTGGACACCTGTGTAATGAATAATTAGACTCACCTGTGGTTGAA
The DNA here is from genome assembly GCA_037950675.1 of Hypophthalmichthys molitrix. NCBI lineage: Eukaryota > Metazoa > Chordata > Actinopteri > Cypriniformes > Xenocyprididae > Hypophthalmichthys > Hypophthalmichthys molitrix. Next base: position 9,694,400 of record CM075492.1, on the reverse strand, counting down.
TTCTTGTTAAATTAGACATCTGTAGTCTAAAATGTAGCTTTGCTCCAGAGACTTTCAGTGGGGTGTACTCATTTTTGCATCACCCTAATTTGAGTAAAACTGAAAAATGTGTAATCTAAGATATATTATTAACCTTACTTTCATGTTATAAGTTAGACAGATGTTATATAATGTATATAATGTTATATATGTTAACTTAGTCTTGTCAACATTTTGGAAATTGTTTTTGTGTTCATTGAGATATTGTTTAAAATTGTTTAAAAGGGGGTGTACTTATTCACGCTGAGCACTGTATATATACATATATATATATATATACATACATATATATACACACACATACATATATATATATATATATATATATATATATTCAGGGGCGTTTCCTCCAAGGAGGCAAGGAAGGCAGTGCCTCCTCAAAAAAATGGATGAAAAAATAATCCATGTAACAAAAATAAAACAATGCAAATATTGTAAAAGTGTAGAAATAAATAAAATAGAAATAAGTGTAGAAATAAAGTAAAAACTGTGAAATCACTTGTTTTTCTAAAGGAACACTTTCCAACAGCGACACCAGCAGCTAAAGTTACAGCAGGAGTCTGGGTCTCTCTTGCCTCCCCTAAGTCCATTGAGTTTTAACAGACGCCCTAAAGTGGGTGCTGGTTTTAGTGGGGGGTAATTGAGAATAAATGGGGGAAAGTCACGTGAGAGGATGCAAAACTTCCACCGTGTAACTGGGACATGAATTTACATTTGATTTATTAATATATATATATATTTATTATATTATATATATTATTTATTTACCTATTTAAAACCATTTGTGTGACTGAGTCAACCTCCCTGACATAAGCATGACCCTTTACTGACTATAATCTAGGTCATTATTCACAGGAACAAGTGATTAGTAATGTCAGGGTTTCCTTTAGTGTCCACAGGGAAGCAAATTTATTGCATTCAAAGCAAATGGCAAAGACAAATATAATTTCATTTGAGGACATACTTTGAAACAAGTAACAAAATCTATGAAGATTGACAATCATATTGACTGGATATTTCCAGAGCAGTCCTAAAATGTTTTATCACTTATATTAAAGTAAAACACAATCTTGCATCCATTAAAATAATCCATATACATTTCAAAGCTACTTCACACTGACGACCAAATGCATGATGTAAACAGACACTGGAGTAGTTTGAAACAGTTAAGACTTTGGCATGTGAATTTCTAAATCCTGCTCTGCAGTTTCATGCAGTATTTTCCCAGCTGTTCTCATCATGATATCACAGTTCAATGTATTAGCAGCCACACTTCACACAAAAGGAAACCTGTCCCATTTCATTCAATCCCTGAGGGGCATGTTTATGTAGCTGAAAGGTTGGTTATTCATTTTAAGGGGCTTATGCCGGATTCTTACTGTTTGGTTGGCATTTCATAGTATATACTGGCTGTACACTTGTGTAAGAGTCTCTCTTCCGGTGTATGTGTGTGTAAGAGAGAGAAAGAGAGAGAGAGAGGGAGTGCATATGTGTGAATGTTTGCCTTCAAGTGTGAGTGTTTGTTGAGAGAGGATGATTAACATCCACAGCCGCTCTGTCCATCAGGGGGCGTTTCTTGCAGACTCGGGCCTTTGTGATTGTTTAACATGCTGGGGTCTCCGTCTAAGCTCTCGTTCATTTTGTCACAGATGATGTCGACCAGCCGCTCAAACACCTGCTTGACGTTAATGTTATCCTTTGCACTTGCCTCGAAAAACTGGAAGCCTGCAAAAAGATGGCAAAGAAAGACAGAAACGGAAGAGGAGGTATCTTGAGTTACACATAAAATAAAATCATATTTTAATAAAACTGTATGGCTTACTAACCCAAAAATATAATTTTTACAAGCAGAATAAAAACATTCTTCATATATATTTAATGGCTGGCCGATAGGGGTGTAACGATTCAATCGTTTTCTCGATGCATCGATTACAAATCCTGACGATGCATATGCATCGATCTTGAAACATGTTTTTTGAATCGTGAATCGTTAATTTCGGCCGATAATCAATGTAAAATGCTAAGAATCGGATTAATCGCGATTCAGTGCTCTAAAATATATAAACATTAAATTACTACATGCGCGAATTGATGGGAGACGTTGTGCGCGTCACTCGAGACCTCACAGCTCTCCTTCACACAGACGCGCTGCGATCTTTACCGCCTTTCACTGGAATGCGCTTGAGAAGCCCGCGTTTGAGCTCTCCTCAGGACGGCCACTACTACTATTCACACGAGTAGATGACAGTCTCTATTGAGACAGCAATAGTTCTGAGTCAAACCGCTCAAGCCAATGATAAAGCTGCCAAGTCTTTGCGTGGTCACTACTGTTGAAATAAAACGCTTTCATTGTGTGGAAATGTCACCGTTATTTTATATAAGACAAAATACTGAAGTTTTATGGAAGTGGGTCATACCATTGACATTACCTGAGCAGTTGAAGTAAAACTCCGCTTATTCAAGGGCGCGCATTTATTGCATGGACGGAGCAAACACATAATGTAAGTGTCTAAAATACGCACAGTTCTAATGAATGATAAATGAAATTTAACTTAATGTTGTTAAACTGAATGTGCGAAGGAAACTGCTGAAGTAACTACAACATTGAAATAAGAGCGCGCGGTTTATTTATCAATCAGATGCGCATTAAAGTTGTGTTCGTTACTATAGCAACAGTAGAAACCCAGCACGGTTTTGTAGACATTAACACTATCCTGCACTATAGAACATGAACTAGCAATACTTTTAAAGCCTTTTAAAATTTTGGCTTATGTAAATTTGTACAAATGCCAATTTTTAGGCAATTAAAATAAAGTTATGTAGCATCATTAAGAACTAACATGAACAAACATTAACAATGGACAAAAGGTTGTTTTTTGCCCTCACTCTCTGACCTCCTGAAGGTTGCTGTGTAATTCGCACCCTGATTAGGACACATTGGGGGAAGCATTTCAATAACCCTAATGAATGCGTATAAAAATGCCGAATCGAATCACATCGAATTTTAATGTGAATCGTCTCGAATCGAATCGTTCTGAATTTGCAAAAATTGTTCTTGAATTGAATCGAACACCTATGAATTGTGAATCGAATCGATTCGCTGTCTACCCAAAGATTCACAGCCGTACTGGCCGATATTTGTCATTAAGTTTTCTGTTTGGCCAATAAGAGTCAGAAGCGGGACTTTTATTCTGACAGACTCACAGGAGCTTCCCATTCTCCATCTTCATTAACTTACTGCCTTTGTTTAAACTAAAATTGACAGTTCTTATTTTTTATGAAATATTGCAGAAATATTCCATTTCATGCCGACTTCAACAGTTCTAATAAATGAAACGCAAATGCTATAATACCCTTTTCCCATATACTGTTGGAAAAAAAGCTTTTATATAATTTAAACAATTTTTAAAACATCTAATAAACATTAAATGCCAACAAACCTCACAAACATCTGCAAATCCAGCTGTTAGATCTTATAGTGTTACAAAATCAGTGTTTCTTTATAAAATACAATGTTTATTTTACAGATTTATATATATATATATATATATATATATATATATATATATATATATATATATATATATATGTCTCATACACACACACATACATACACACACACACACATATATATGTATTAGCCATCAAATCTATATCGGTCGACCACTACATATAATATCATAACTTATTATATCTAACATCTGTTATAGTAATAAATGTAAATGTACACCCTTTGAGCAAAACACTTGCTTTCTGCACTTTGAAAGGCCTGTATCATTCATAGCATTTCTTTCTGTCTTTTCTTCTGTCCAAATAAGGCTCTGCAGCCCAGAGGAAGTTCAGAGGGTGACGTGCCATACACTGGGTCCAAAATTAGCCGAACAGAAGCAGAATTTGGCTTTAAAAATAGTTCACCTTAACATGTCATCCCAAACCTGTATGTTTTTTTATTTTTTTTATTGTTTTACAGTTAGAAATATTTTTTTAGCCAGTAAAATTCACCCACCATTGGAAGGGATTGCAAACAAAGGTTAATTCTGGACCCTTGCATGCTGAAGTCTCTGTTTTCAGGCTCATATATGTGTGGCTGATGTTTTCCTTTGTCCTGTAACATACCTAGCTCATTAGCCAGTCTTTGCCCGTCCTCTCTGGCCACCATTCTGTCGTCCTCCAGATCACATTTGTTCCCCACCAGAATCACCTGAGCATTGTCCCATGAGTACGTTTTAATCTGAGTTGCCCTGGAAAACACATACATACACAAATTCAGTCAATTTTGAACTGACATGCTCTTTGTGGATGTTAGTAAAAGTGTGGCACTTCAACAAGGAACATTCAACATTTCAATCACTCTGACTTTGAGTTACTACCTAAGGGTCATAGTAGATTGGTATTAAATAAAAGAAGTCTGACTCTGGGACTTTAGCATCCCTATAGGACTAACTCACCAGTCCTGAACGGCGTAGAAGGATTCTTGGTTAGTGATGTCATACATTAGCAGAAAGCCCATGGCCCCTCTGTAGTACGCTGTGGTTATGGTTCGGTACCTCTCCTGCCCTGCTGTGTCCTGACAAACAACATACAAACATCCTGAATACATCTAAGCATTACTTTCTAAAACACTGTATAGCAGAAACCATATGGATTGCAGAAAGAATTCATTGCTTTATATGCTTTGAGCCTGTCAATCTCATGAGCTGTTTCTCTCAATGGTTGGTTCTTATTTCTTGCTAGAAGAATGATTTCAATGAGTGCTGAAGGACTGTAAATAAATAGGATATTTCACTATTAATTACGTGCAAAATTTTTAGGGATAAGCCATATAGAGAAATTTTACATGCATTAAAATGTTTTATTAAAATATACACTACCAGTCAAAAGTTTGGACAAGGTAAGATTTTTAATGTTTTGAAAAAAAGAAGTTTCATCTGCTCACCAAGGCTGCATTTATTTCATTAAAAATACAGTAAAAACAGTAATATTGGAAATATTATTACAATTTAAAATAACTGTTTTCTGTTTGAATATATTTTATAAAGTAATTTATTCCTGTGACCAAAGCTGAATTTTCAGCATCATTACTCCAGTCTTCAGTGTCACATGATCCTTCAGAAATCATTCTAATATGATGATCTGCTACTCAAGAAACATTTATTGTGTACAATTGTACAAAATATTTGTGTACAATAAATTTTTTTTAGGATTCTTTGATGAATAGAAAGTTCAAAAGAACAAAATTTATTTGAAATATAATCTTTTGTAACATTATAAATGTCTTTACTGTCACTTTTAATCGATCACACAACTTGTCTAATTACGTCTTTAGGAAACTTAATGGGCAAATACAAAGTGCATTAAAAATCACAGCTATATTGACAATGTTAGATAATTTTATATTGCCAGCAAAGTCAATGCAAATGTATCTTGACTATTTGATAATTTCTGTTAATGTAGTGTAAAACTAATTATTATAAGTAAATGCAATGCAAACGAAACAGAGTCAGGGGTTTAGAGGTTAACAGCCATGTTAATCTGGTAACTAGGCAACATTTGTTTAGTTTCCATGATACTGAAAAGCCTTGACTTGATTTAGAATGCTGTGACCTCACCTATGGAGGTTCCCATGGTAACTCTTGGTTTGGGCAGCTGTTAGAGGGTTGTATATATGCATGTATTGTATTTTAGAGAACTGAATTTAAACTAATGAGAGCTTAAACAAAAGCCTCAGCCCCTTCTTTCAACAGAGATAAGATGTGCTAGCTGCAATACACACGCACACGCGAATCATTCTGATCTGAAAGCAACCTTTAAAGTTGGGAAATGTCAATGTAATGATTCTTCAAGGTCCATGACTGTGTCAATACAGCAGTTAAATCTACAAAGCACTGTGATGACTGCTCCAATGTAATGTGTAATATTTGCTCTTCCTTCATAGAGAAATGGCACAAATTACATTCGCCCTTGCCTTTAAATGATGAACTCCTCCTTTAAGTAAACAGAGTACATGCAAATGTGAACACGCACATACTGTATATGGTTGTACTTTCAACAAATATACGTTACACTTTAGTGTCCAAAGAGTTTATAAAGAGCGCTGATTCCCCAAGTTTTTTTAGTTTTTGATATATAATAGTTCATATATAACTGTTATATAGCATAAAATTAACATTGCATGAAAATATGCTAGTTTTAAACACCCTTAAGCTCTTAAAATAAGGTTCCGTCTCAGAGGTCTTGACCAGAACTTTGAACTGAATCTAGCAGTTATATTCATACAAGAATGAAAATATTTTGGCATGATCTGTTGAATGGATAATTTATTTTGGTAATCCACTTTAGACATTCTACTTACTGTAAGTCACTTTGCAACTAGATGTCAGTAGACATTAGACAGCAGTCATTAGATTATCAGTAGACTGTCTGCTTAAAACTTTATTTTGTTGCTCCTCAACAGACATTCTACTGACTATAAGTAACTATGCAAGTACATCAACTTATTCTAACCCTATCCCTAACACCTAACAGTCTACAATACTCTAATGAGAGTTACTTGACATGTAGTTGCAAAGTTACTTATAGTTAGTAGAATGTCTAAAGAAAAAAAGTGTAACCGAAAGTCTAATAATAAACTTAAGCACCATTTGATTAGTTTACTTCATACTCACTGCTATAGAAATATTGTCAATAAAACATGACTGATTAACTAAACATCTCCAACACTTAGTAAGGAGCAATTTGGCTCCTCCCCACCCACTAAATACACCACGCACATGTACACATCACAAGGCTTGGCCTGCACTCTGGGATCTTGACAACAGAAGAAGGAAACCAACATCAGTGAGGATTTAATGCAGTGGTTCTCTTAGTCATGGCACCTCTCTGAGTAGTTTGTAACACACATTTTATTAATGAGAAATATAAATGTAATTGGGTTTGGTTTTGGCAGACTAGATACGCCGCTGCTGCAGCTCCTGTAACTGCAGAGAGTGTACGCAGTAGCTCACAGAGTGTACAGAGAAGAACACCTGCTGAAGCTGCTACTGCTGCGGAGCAAGTACGAAGATTGCTCTGCTAAACCCCAAGATTATATGATAGTAAAACGTGCTGCTGCAAGACAAAAGGGACCTTGTAGCAGATTTAGACAGGTGGTGCTGGGGGAGGAGGAGGGCTATAGACGTAGAATGCAGGCTGAGCTCCATCTAAATGGACCAGAAAATAAAGGCAAGAGTAGATAGTAAGAAGCTATTGGTTGGCTGGGACAACACTTAATACAATGAATCTGGATTGATCCTGATATTTTCTTTTTTGAATCGATTCTGAGCTTTAACGGCAGATGGCGCTCTAGGCTAGTTTTTAACTGCACACTCAAATGCTCACGAAGAAGAGTGCTGAAGAGCGATCGTGCATTTGGCTTATAAGTGGATAAATATACTTGAACCTCGGCTCAGAATGCTTTTATGACGTGAGATTAATGTAAACACAGCCCACGATGAACACCCTTGTAATTCGCTTCAACCTTTTCGAACTTTATGAATGATTATTTTAGGTTTAAGTGGTGTGTGTTAAGGAACTGGAAGCAAGCAGAGTATGAGTGTTTCTAAAGCACGTAGCATCATCTGTTGTTAAAAACTACTCTGAGAATCACTTTGAGAGAGAATCGCGATACATTCGGAAAATATCAGAATCGCTCCAGATTCTTTGTATCGCGGATCGAGAATAGATGTATTGTCCCAGCCCTACAAGACAGCCAACAAACTTTTATATGGTAAACACTTTTGCACTGCGCACTAAAGCAAAACCAGTTGAGAACCTCTTATCTAATGTTTGATAAAGCATCAGCACAATATGATACAACAATTGGGACTGTGCCATCAGCTGTGCATCAGCCTTGACATTTCCTGCAGCTTTTCTATTCAATCATTCTTACAATTTTCACTTGGTGGGTAATAAAAAAAATTAATACCCGATGCATATCAAGAAAGCAAAATATCACAAACCGCGTTTCCATTACAGATTTACACAAAATTTTGCGATATTTTCTAAATATCGATAAAAAACTATTGCAAAATGACGGCGTTTCCATTAACCAATGTTATGCAACTAAAGCGTCTTTTTTTCCTCTTGTCATAAGTCATTCCAACAATCATGGCAACGGATGTTGGTAGGTTTACATATATCCCAGCCACTGCACTAGCCATTATTTTTAATCAAAGGAGACATAGGCATCTTATCCAAGCATTTATGGCAAAGAAAGCCCCTTATACTTGGGAGCTGCCACGTATAAGGTGTTTCTGTGTGTTTCTCCCTCCTATCTGCTTCGAGGTCTTGATAAATTCAAATTGTGGCATTTCATTTGTTGTTTAGAATCCATTAGTCCCATAATACTTTTGTCTTTTATGAGTTTAATAAAGAACTCTCGTCTTCTGTCCTCTTTAATGAATGATCGACTTTTACATACGCCAGGTGACCTGTAAATGTGAAAAAACGGTTTCCATTGCAGTTTTGCAAAATATTCCTTTTTCGAATTGCCTGAAAAACCACCTCATGGGAGCATAATAACTTTTTTGCGATATATGGGAGTTTTTGCGAAATTGACGTGTTTCCATTGGGCGTATTTTCAATTCACAATTTCAGTTTGCGCAATTCAAAGGGTAATGGAAACGCAGCTTCAGTCTGACTTGACGGTGGACTCTATTGACTTGGGCCAGCAAGCAACTACATAGAACACCCTAACAACCAAATGTGCTAAAAATTATTCAGAATATCATACCACATAGCAACGTCCTGGAAACTTACCCACAATCCTAGCATTGGGTCCACAAGATTTACACATACAATGTAAAAATCTAGTGAATAGATTATATTCTAGTTCTATTCTAGTCAATCTCAGATTACTGGAGGCAGAGATGAGTTGTTCTATGGTAGATCATCAGCACACAAGTGCAGTCTGGGAAAATGCTACTCAACACCTCTGAGACGTTCTCACCCACTTCCTTTCATCAGCAGAAAGTGCTGTTGCTTCCTCTGTCGAGGAAGGCTGCGGCTGTTAACTGGCGCGCAACAATAACAACTAAAATTACAGTATCAAAACAAAGGAATTTACTGTATTTAACATAAACTGTCTTAGAAAAACACTTGTGCAGCCACAAAAACACACACCAGATCATAAATAATTTTTTGGCAGCATTGGACCAACTTCCTCTCGGTATTGATTAAATTAGTGATTCAGTGCAGAAGGCAGATGGATGCTGGTCTGGACGGTCAAAAAGCACAACCAATTTGATTTTATGGCTTTTATATTCTAAAGGTTCCCTCAAAATGGATTGGGCCCTGTGTGTGTGTGTGTGTGTGTGTGTCTGTGCACGCTCTACAAATAATGCATCAAATGATGGCGCCATCTGGTTTGGGTTGTACTGAATGTTTTGTAACTTGAACCATCATTGCTGATACACACCAGTGAAACACACACATAGGCACACACACTCCACCTAGATTATCTTGATCAAAGTATCACTAAGTCATACTGACAAATGGTTAGTGGATCCTCTTTTCACAACATTCGACTTGGGCAATAACAAGTTTTTCTTTTCTGGCTTAAACCGTAAAATATGAATAATAACAGATTTTAAAGCACTGAATTTATTCTTCCAATATACCCGCATTGAAACCGAATGTATTTAAATTCTGGCAGCTAAAAGCATTGCACCAAAGACTCACATAGCCAGACTATAGAGTGCAACAGTCAGGATCTGGAAGTAAAAATCCCATTCATTTTCTCTATGGGGGAATTTTTTTTTAAATCATTTAAACTTATAAATCTTTAAAGACAGCCCTACTGTGAGCTACAAGGTTGTTAATTAATGGTATATATACATATGTGTGTGTATATATATAGTTGTCAGTCCACATTATTTCAACTTATTTTTTTAAATAATTTTTTAAAAGAGAAATAAGTAATTACATCGCAACCGCTAAAAAAGTATATTCTACATAGTATGAATGTGTGTAGTATGAATGTAATCCGGACGTACTAAATTCGCCACGTTGTCATTATCATGTGATCTACCAGCATCAGTTGCATCACTTCACTGCCATTCTCTCCCGTGGCCTCATGGGATAGTAAAGCATCCTTTGTATGCACACTTCAGAATCTCACCGGAAGTAGTAGGTCATCCGTGTACTTTTTGCCTACTCTTTCATGAGTACTGAGAATTCGGACATACTTCTTTTGTCACATACTGTTTTTCGTATGCGATTTCAGATGCAGCCTCAGTCTCCCTACACTCTCAAATTTGTGTATATATATATATATATGCAAAATATGTTGTTTCTATATATAACATCTTTAAATGAATTTATATTTATTTGTCGTTTTAATTCAACGTCATTTGCAATGCTTCATGAGATTGTACCTTCATTAAAGCCTTTAGTATCTTTGTTTTTTTAGGGGCCGTTTACACAACACAGTTTCAGCTAAAAACTGGAAACTTTATGCGCTTTGGCTCTTCATTTACACGAGAACGGCATTTTGGGGGCCTGAAAACGCCAACTTTTGAAAACAGGATTCAAACTGCAAGTTTTTGAAAATGATACCGTTTTTGTCTCTGTGTAAAATACAAAAACATGAATTTGTGAAAACGGTGACTATAGGTCCACAGTGTTTCTTTACAAACTGACATCGCCAACTACTGGCCTGGCATGAATAATACAGCATTTTTAGTCGTTTTCGTGGATCTGTGTGAATGGGGATTGTTTTTTTGACAATGCTGTCATCTGCATGCGAAAAACACAAATTAAAAAACATACCCTTTGTCTCATTTTCAAATAAATTCATATTAAAGTTTGTACTGTTGTGATTCACCTCGTAGCAGCTTAGTTTGGTTCATGGTTTATCATTTTTAAACAAAGACTTTTTTAAAACCCCTATGGCAAAAAGACCTCTGAAACCAAGGCCACTAAAAAAGTGGGTGAGATATTAATGCACTCTACTGAAGTCTGGTCTACTTTGTAGCTTATTCTGAGACAAAAGACAGGGGGAAAAAAAATCAGATCAATGTCCAAACCACCCAGCCACAGTTTGTTGTGTTTTGATGTGCTGTTTAATGGGCAGGTAATTCTAAAATTGAATTACCTGCCAATTATCAATTTCTAAAGTTGATTCCACAATAATATACCATTGAAGATAAAACAAATCATGTAAAACTCCAATGCCTCATCTTCCACACTCACCCATATCTGCAGTTTGACTCGTTTCTCGTTGCGGTAAACCGTTTTGACTTTGAAGTCGATGCCGACCGTGCTGACAAATGCAGAGGTGAAGGAGTCGTCAGCGTAACGGAACAGAAAACTAGTTTTTCCAACGCTGCTGTTGCCAATGATGAGGAGCTTGAACATGTAGTCAAAATTCTGATCGGCCACATCTTTCTGCACCTGCGTCTGATGACGGGTATCATTAGCCGACGCCATCTAGTGGGGTGGAGGGAAAGTGAAAATATAAGACAGATAAGCTATATACAATGAAGGTTAATAATGAAGGTTGCCTAATACTCCAATAAATCTAAACAGAAGAAAACCACCCACATATGTTGGGCCTTTTTGCTCATTTATGCTGGGTACACACTGCGTGATTTTCAAAGTCATCGGATCTCTGTTGTTCTCACACTTCACGACTGGTCTGGCATACCATTTAGTTGCTTGCACACTTTCACATAGCATTTCAATAGGAAGAGTCGCCAACAACTCTGTTTGGACTACAAACTACGTTTCACAACCAAACACGTGAGAAGTGATACAGTAGACTTCTATACTATAGAAGAGTTCTTCTCGTGGGAGATTGGATATATTCCTGTTAAAAAAATGGTAGCCCGATCCAGGTTGTCTGCGCATTGATTTTCAGCGAAAAAGAAAAGAAGAATATGAAGGAGAGAATGGTTGCTTGCAGAAGCCATACTTGCTGATGTTTTGCTGCAGGTTTATATGACTCCTCCCCCTGAACTTTCATTGGCTGTAGGTCATTGTCGATGTCACCGATGTAATTTCCAGAAACACATTTCACACTGCATGACTCGAGTCTAAATATCTTATGGCATTGGCGCTTCTGTCATATCACATCTTTAATAATACACACTATGCCATTGTCACTCATGAGAACAAGCACCGGCTAAAATCATGCAGTGTGTACCTGACATTAGCTGAAGCTCAGCTGATACTATGTCATATGTAGTTAAAGTCCCAGTGAACCGGAAGTTGCAACCGAATTCAGTGTTGTGACTTTAATTCAAGATTACCATGACAAACTATTTGTTTTCAGTGTATTAACTGGGTATTAGCTTGGATTAATTGTTCACGACAAGACTAGTAATGTGCGCTAACAAAGTAAATAGGGTCGATTTTGATTTCATGATGACTTTAAAGTACTCTTCCAGCACTGTCATCTATCTATCTCTCTTTCTTTCTTTGTGCTTCAGACATGCTGAGTGAGGATCTTTCCTTGAATCAGAGCCATTACAGCAGAGACCAGCTCAGCACAATTCATTCTGGCCATAAAAACTGTCCTTAAACTGGGACATAATAGGAATATATAGGAAGAGTTCACCCCTAAAATACGGATTCTATCATTATGTTGATAGAACGTTGATACTGTATGACTCAGTTATTTTATGCATTTTATATATATATATATATATATATATATATATATATATTTTTTTTTTTTTTTTTTTTGGTAAATATTTATATTTAGCTTTAATTTAGATTTATTTCAGTTTTAGTCATTTTAGTACTTCAACGTAAACTTGTATATTTTTTATATTTCAGCTACATTTCAATTAACAAAAAAAATTAATATAGTTTTTTTTTTTTTTTACTGATCAATAAGTTAACAAACTGGTATGACTAAAGATTTTCTGTGAATAACGACTTAAAATTCACCATCTTTGTCACAGAAAACTGTGGTATGACTTCAGAAGACTTGAAATACAACTCAATATTACAGTATTTTATGGTCTTTTTATGGCCTTTTTGAGCTTGCCAGACATATTGTAGACACTTTGAGCTATCGTTTAATGGAAAAGAGCAACGTTAAGACTCTTCGAAAAGTCTTCATTTGATTTCCACAGACAAAACAACACCATACAGTTTTTTTAACAACATGAGACATGACATACATTATTTCCATAAACTCCCATTTCCTCGTAAGAAAAACGAAAGAAAGCTTCCTGAATAAGCATTAACATCCTGCTCAAGCATATGAGGAGGTGATCCCATCAACACCTTAAGAATAATTACCTGGGAGTTACCAGGATATGACACACCTTACACATATGAATGAACACAATGGTGTTGTGCCACTGCAATTTGAAATTAAATTATATGAAAGCCCTTTTGCACAGGCGAAGATTAGGACTGAATGACAAGTTACATTTGATCTGATGCTGTTCGACACAAACGGCAGAAACTATGAAATCTACAGATGTGTCAAACACGGTATCAGCGATCTTACAAACTCAGAAAATGTTCATACGATCATGTCATCAATAACTGAATTCTGGGATGGAAAGGGAATAAATGGGGGTATTTGAAACGGCTCCAGTCATGCTTCCATATGGACATCTTCCTCATATATCTCTCTACTGTAACACGACTCTACTGTAAACGAAAAATGCGTATCCTTCGGGCACAAACATAATAGGGGACTAACCTTATTTGGCTCTTCTTGGATGTGGTTGTTTTATTCTATAAAGTTGATGTCGCGCTTTTTCTCAGCTGGTTTCGGACATCCAGTCTTCGGAGATCCAGTTTCACTTTTCCCGCAAAACACACTGGAAATGGTCCACTAGCCTTATCTGTTTAAAAACCGACCATTCCCTTCCCTTCAGAGGGGCGTTGCAAAACAAGAAGCTTGATGCCTGCAGCGACCTGGCTGTCGACCAGTTTTTATTTGTGCTGACGGCTCATCGAAACGGCGACGGCTGTTTCCAGATCAGCCAGCGGCTGGCGAGCGTCCAGCCTGCACTTACAGAGCAACCAATCAACAGGTCCCCTGTCAGCCACACAGCATTATCATCTGCCATTTCCATACGGGTCATTGTGAAACGGGTGCCCTTAGCATTTTCAAAAGGTGGAGAAAAGTAACAGGACTGACAGTTTTACAGTTTATTTATACAAGCATTGTGGTCAATGTCATGAATCTACACGATGTCTATTTATTAGAAAGAAAATGTAATGCTGATATTTCTATGTCCATGTCCATTTTTTAATCATTGTTTATTTAAATAACGGTAACTGACAGACATAAAACACATAGTGATTGAAAAAAATTAGACTTTAACCTGTGGTTAAACATTATATCAAACGTTGGGTTAAAATTTTAACTTAAGGACTTTAAGTAGTCAATAATTGTATCCCTTAAAACTCATCTTTGATCACCAAAATGACACATTTAAACATTTTTTTCCTGTGAAAAAAAATTCTTTATGCCTTAAAATAGCTTGAATGTAACTCTACACCCTTGTCTCATTAATTATACGTGGATATATGAATATGCTAATTAGCCTCCACTCACTCGCACGAGCTCAAGCGATCTACTCGGTCAACTTACTGAGGTAAATTCTGCACAATGGTATCGCTTTTTACAAATCCAGACACATAACGGTAATGAATATGATTAGCCTTTTTGCTTGACTACATTATCAAAATGCTAATAATGTTTTGCTAATGTTACACAAACCACCGTCTTCTAACAATCAGTATCCTTAGAAACGATTTGAACAACGTAACGTCAGTGGAGAAAGACATATACTTCGTTATATACATCATACACCGCGATATCGCCAAATCTACCCGATTTTTTATATCAACAGAAAAATATACCGCGATATACAGTATTCTATAAAGACACTCCTGCTTCAGAGCGGTCATGGTTATAATGATATGCTAAAGCCCGACAGCACGATGACATGATAGGTTACAAGGTAGTTTGTGACGTCAGAAACACCAGCGATTTCAAACCCCAGGTTTGAGATTTTCTTTTTTGTTCACTGCAGTTTTAAATAGGAAATACTCAGCAATGGTGTTGACTTATGAATTTGCACATAGTTTGCCTTAAAGCATATTTAAAAACACCACATAGACATATAAACAATATTAAAAACTTGATTTTTACCTCAGGGGGACTTTACATCTTTTATTTAAAGATATTTATTTTTTGATATAATATTCAGGTACATAGAAACAGAAACAAGCTTATCTAAAATGTGCTAGTCACAAAAGAGGAACACAAAAGGCGAGCGCCATCAGGAATTGAGCAATCAAAGGCATGGCTATGAAACACACTCACAGGTTTCAGCTTGCTTTACACACTAGATGTTTATAAGCAGAGCTATGGAATATTTTAGCAGATTTTATTTGAACTAGTTTTTACTCAGGGCACATCTTTAATAATTATAATTATACTGAACTAAATATGAAAATTGTTATTAAAAAAATGTTCATAAAAATTTGAATGGAAAACACCTAAAGGTGTTGAGATTGCCATGAAGACAAACAGTCAGATAACAAAACTAGCTTTCAACTTCTAAAAGTAGTTCAATAAATAAAATAAACGCCTCCATGTAGAACTATGTAATGTAAACCTTAAGGAAAAAAGAAAGGTAAAGCCCTATCTATCCACTCAACCTTACATGGCTATCTATTTAGCCCCCCGTTTGTGGTTTGAGGTTTGTGATTGGCTGGATCATTGGCCTCCCACAGCTTCTGAAACTCCTGCTGATAGGGCTGTACCAGCTCTGGCTCCTCTGTAACCATGACATTTTCTTTGTTGCTCTGGACTGCAGTTAGGGTCCAGTTAAGGGAGCCAGTGATCAATTTCTTGCCATCCACTAATGCAAACTTATGGTGCATATGAACAGCTGAGCTCATCTCATGCCTCACACAGATGCCTGTAACAGAGGTGAAAAACAGATTGGAAACTATTAATTAGCTCCAAATCCAATTGCAAATTAACAACAGATGTGATTTAGCAACATCTGTCAAATCCATCTGTCAAAATCCTTTAATTTTGCACTAATGCATCAGTCAGCAGTAGCAGGGTGTGAGAGCTTGCAGAAGTTACAGCAGTGTGTACTGAAATAACAAAGGTTGAGCCAGACAGAACATGTGTGAGCTGTGCTGCTCTTGTAATCTAGGTATGAATGACACATTTACCACTTGCAACAGTCGTACAAGTTCTGACTATAAATCATTTCATACTGCATACCACAGCTGTGACAGGCCCATGCTAAATACAATAATGAGGTTCACAGGGTCGTAAAAAAAAAAAAAAAAAAAAAAAAAAATTATTTCTGGAATTTTTTCAACAGACATAAATTCTTAGAATTTTAGAAATGTTACTTTCAGGCCAGTAAATAAAGGCCTGGGTGAGTAATGAAAATTAATACATTCTTAAAATGTCAAGACATTTCTGTGGTTATTTAAACTTTTTAGTTATGTTCAGGACTAAAATAACTCATTAGCTAGGAGACACACACACATACATATACATACAGTATATACCTACGAGCCAAAACACTATGAACACCTGCCTAATATGTTGTTGGTCCTCTGCGTGCTGCCAAAATAGCGCCGACCCACCAATGCATGGACTCTACAATTGTTACAGTTGGCAGTTGAAATGAATGAACAGCACTCTCTTCCACTCTTATTACCTACAACTGAGATGCCCTTGAGCAAGACACCTAACCCCCAATCACTCCCTGGGCGCCGCAGCAAGAATGGCTGCCCACTGCTTCTGGTGTGTGTGCGCACTTGGATGGCTGAAATGCAGAGCACAAATTCTGAGTATGGAACACCATACTTGGCCACATGTCACTTTTACAAGACACCTGAAGGTGTCCTGTGGTCTCTGGCACCAAAATTTTAGCAGCAGATCCTTCAAGACCTGTAGGTTGTGAGGTAGAGCCACCATGAAGCGAACTTGTTTGTTCAGCACATTCCACAGATGCTCAGTTGGATTGAGATCTGGGGAATTTGGAGGTCAGGACAACACCTTGAACTCTTCATCATGTTCCTCAAACCAATCCTGAACAATGTGTGCGGTGAGTCTGGCAGGCTGCATTATCCTGCTGAAAGAGCCACTTCCACCAGGAAACACCAATGTCATGAAGGGGTGTACCTGGTCTGACAAAATGTTTAGGTCAGTGGTACTTGTCAAATTTATAGAAAACAGGATTCATCGGATCAGCCGACCTTCTTCCACTGCTCCAAGGTCCAGTTCCGATGTTCGTGTGCCCATTGGTGCTTTCGACAGTGGTGAGGGGTCATCATAGGCACTCTTATTTGTCTGTGGCTATGCAGCCCCATATGCAGCAGAGTGCAATGTACTGTGTGTTGTGACATTTTCCTCCCATAACATAATAAAAATTTTGTGACTTGTGTCACAGTAGACCTTCTGTTGGCTCGAACCAGAAGGGATAGCTTTCGTTGTCCTTGTGCATCAATGAGCCTTGCGCACCCAACACCCTGTCACCGGTTTGTGGTTTGTCCCACCTCGGACCACTGTTGGTAAATTCTCACCACTGCTTACCAGGAGCAACACGCAAGCCTTGCCGTTTTTAAGAAATACTCTGATCCAGCCGTCTTGCCATAACAATCTGGCCCTTGTCAAAGTCACTCAGATCTTTATTCCTGCCCATTTATCCTGCACCCAACACATGCCTGATTGTTTGCTTTACATCTAATCTACCCAGACCGTAATATGTGGTCTTGTTAGGAGATGATCAACAATATTCGTTTCACCTGTGACTCATCAGTGTATAAATCTAGTTCAGGCATGAAACTCTAGATGGCACAGGCTGATAGGTCCTTTGCATGCAATCTGCAAACAATCACATCTTTACTACACAGCACAAACTGATTGGCCTCTGCTGATCTTGAAGCCATTGCGATGGCTTGCTCAACATTTAAATAGTCTGGTTCAGTGTTCGTCGTAAACTGGTACTGCAGTTCCTCTGAGACCCTCCACCACCCCAGCTCCACCTGCCTAGATCTGCTACAGGATTTATGTATGTCTATGTGAAAGATTTTTTTTTTTAAAAATTAATCATAACTTTTGCTTTTTCTTGCTTTTGAAAACTAAATGTCCCCAACACTTAGGCCAAAGTTAGTGTGTCTGACTTTAACAAAAGAGGAAACAAAACCTCTTTTGGTTGGGGGGATTTTTTTCTGAAATTGGTCTGAGATCCTTCCGGCTATGATTGAAGGGTCATGAAACCCCCTGTTTCAGCAGCAGTCAGTTCTCACCATGGTTTTGAAAAATGCTACAGAAGCGGGCATGGTTAAGCTGCGGAGTAGAGTGGTATGAGGGGAGACTGACAACACAGCAACAGCTTCTGATTCTGACTCACTCTCATTAAAAGCATCAAAGCTTCCCACAAATGCACACTTCAAATTACCATTACATGCAACACAATATACACATGGTTATTGCTAAAATTTAATGCACAAATAAATGCACAGCCATTCGCATTTTGTTCTCTGCATCGAATGCATGTATGAACACGCTGTTGCATCTTTGATAACTTTTGAGACTTATTTTACAGCCATTTGATCGGTTAAAGAGCCGTAAAGACCGGTTACACTCACAGCATGAATGAATCGCATTTTCGTCAATGACAAAGATATTGATGAGAACTTGTGTGACACAGAAACTCTTACAAAGAAAAAACAAACACTCGTTTTTGACCCATTAATGCATCTCTTACTTACTGTATGCGATCTCACTGTTTGAAGCGTCTGTCAGAGAAAATCAATGTCATGAATAATTAAGCGCGTACTGCAACACGTCTTCTCATAGGATAAGGACACGCAGTCTCACGAGTAATTACAAGACACTGATGAGTCATCACCGTACTATAGTATGAGAAAACGTTGACACAAAGTGAAATTTAAACTAACGGATGATAACATTGACTTCTATAATGCTGTTCAACATACATAACTGTTCAAATTTCAGAAAGTATGGTTTAGGGTTTCATGACCCTTTAAAGCATATTCAAAGGTAATGTCTGGAGTCTGTCTGGTTACTGCTGCGCAGCAGATTAGTGGAACACTAGAGACCTTATTGCAAAGTGATAGTGTTCATAAGGGGCTAAGTTCATAATGTTAATGTTTGGTCTAAGTTGGCTAAGACCAAATACATTACCACTACAATATTCATGCTAAAACATGCTAAAACTATTTTGACTGAAATATACAGTATATACATACACACACCTGCCTTACGGAGGGTGCCGATCTGAGATCCGGTGATGGTCATGTAGTCTCTGTCCGTAACGACTCGTACAACGACTCCCTGTTTGTGCAGGAGGAGAATCGCCCTGCTCAGCTCCATGTGAGAGAAGGAGAACACACACAGGTCCAGTGACGTACGTGCAGACAGGAGATGCTCGAGGAGCCTGGAGAAGGATGTCTCAACTCCATGGGGGAGGGGACATGCACTGAGGGCCAAGAGAAAGCAGAGAAATTAGTTGATTTACACACTATTACACATTTAGATTAGGAAAAAGTTGACCAAACTACCAGGGGAAACGTCCATGGCGTGCGAACAGGTGCTCGACACAGACATGGGGTGAAGGAAAGAACAGAACTTCTTTCAGAGGACCGCGCGAGACGGTCAGACGCCGCGTCAGCCAGTCTAACCACTCCACCCCCAGAGCAAAAGCTACGGCTCCCAGCCCTAACACTTTGATCAGCTCTTTAAATGACATCTGAGAAAACACACACAGAGTGAGAATGTATTAGAAAAGGAAAGCAGCATTGTATTACACTTTAAAATAAAAAAGTAATAGATACTGTACATTCCTAAAATTTTTGCTATTTCTTTTCATAGTCACATACAGTTGGGATCATAAACAACCAGCCAGTCATTATCGAAAATCAGGGCCGTTGTCAGAGGGGACAGATCCTGCATGGACAGAGCCCACAAATTTTGACCCAAGCATAATGAATTATTACAATTATACTGGAATACACGTTTGTGATTGGTAGCAAGTGTCTTCTCAACTAATTAAATAATTAAATTCAAAACAATACTTATGTGAAATTTTTCATGTCCATTTATTTATTTTAATAGACAGTTAAATGAGAAATCGGTTGCCAGTGACAATAATAGTTCATTATACAAAAATACCACATATGTGACCGATTAGAAGCAAGTAAAAATTTGGAGCGTTAATATAATTAAATGATTATTCTTGCAGGTTAATGCTAATCTCCGAAATGTAACAATAAAATCAACAATTGCTGTTTTCATATAAGTGACATAAATGACCAATGAATGTACAACAACGTGCTTTAATGTTTTATGTTTAACTAAACACTGAAGCTAACGGCAAACACAAAATCTCTTATATTTCTTTGACGCTCGTGGTCGCGTTTCAGAAAAGCGACCAATATGAGAAATTAACTTGTAATTGATAGCGTATTTATCATTTATCCAGGTACAAAATGTGAGAATGTTTTGGAATAATACCTGTTGGAACATGTCTGCCGAACTCAAATGACAGCAAATGCACATTCGGTTCTTGAACGAATCGTTCATGTGAGTTGGATCTTTTCAATGAATCGGTTGAACACGTTCACAAAACAGGATTCATTTCGAATCGGCTCGAGAGGTTCTCGAATAAACCAACTTAAGACACACCTCTTTCTAACACGTTTTCAACGAGCGAGCTAGTACGTCACATTGGATTAAAATAAGGATTTAACTGGCGTTACGACTTGGCTTTTTTTTTTCAATGCGTTGGTTTTAATAAATTCTGAATTTTATTGCAACGACCAAGAACTTTTCACTCCAAAAAATGAAAATAAGTTTTAGTAGCCCATGCATTGTTTGGTGTAAAATACCAAATTAGCTGTATTTGAGTTCTATTTTCTATTATAAACTTAGAAAAAAAAAGTGTAGGCTAATAAACAGCAATACATGGTCAAATGTTTAATAAAACGTTTAGATCGTATGCCAGCCACACCAGTGTCATGAACAAACGGTATGCTTGTAGATGCATCGCTGTTGCGCAGACCGATCGACGTATGACATCAAAGTACCGCGAGAGCGTTTTGGAGAGCATACGACTCCTTATGCTTTTGAATCGCTCTCGCAGTAATTTGATGTCATACGTCGATCGGTCTGCGCAGCTCCGATGCATCTCGAACAAACATATAGGGTATGCATTAACGTCACTTTCCCCGCCAGGACACGCTCCCTCAGCTGGACTGAGTGGCAAAAGAACCTGCTGCATGACTGAAATTAATAGGGGAAACCGCGAAAACGCGAGTAAAACAAACAATTACACAAAAGATTGAGCTCGAAAGTGTTCCTTATAACATGTCAAAGAAACCTAATCCATGGATATTTACATGCAGCCAGGAATCGTGTTTCCTGACATTTATATGTGCCTGATTTCGAGGCCGGGGAAATAAAGCAAATCTGCCTGTGAACACTTTATATAACTACAATATAGGTAGGTCTAAATCGGAGTGATCACTTATATCAATGATATATATCGTCATATCGTCCAGTCCTAGTATAGTTTTTGTCAGTGTTTATTTAAAAACACCCAGTTATGCAAAATAAAAGATGGTACATATTTAATTGATGAGTTGTCAACACAACATAAAACAATACAATATATAGGGTATGATTTTACCCCAAAATCCATCGTTTCACTACAGTGGGAGGTCCCACAGTAAAAATTGTGCTCTGGGGGGTAAAATCTGTGTTTTTGGCACGTTGTTTTGGGTGTTTTTCGCGGCATTCACTCTAAAACCCAATGCTGCCACTCAGTGGGCGTAACCGCAGTCATAATGGTCGACGGTGACGTCACGTGCATACCCTCTATTGCGTCACGGCGTAAAAGATTCACTGAATCTGTTTTTTTATGTGGTTCTTTGAATGAGTCGGATCTCCCATCACAAAATAGGCAAGTTTGTTCTCTCCCTTTGCAGAGACTTTTGAATGTAGTTAAAGCCACTGGAAGGCAAGCCTGCAACCTTTAGCCGGCTAATGCTAACGCTCCGGCTGTGGCGTTACGCAGGGAAGGAGACCAGAGGTCATTACATTACATGATAGGCTGAGAGGTGCAGCTTATGCCTTCTCCAATGGTAAGAGATACAGACCATCTCATCACAATCTCTGATGTAATGTCAGTAGCCCCTCACTGCAGAACACTGGTCAGTGGCTCCCCCTAGTGAAGATTTGATACAACAAGTTCGAGTAAAAACGAGTGGACATGTAAGTTTGGTCATTGTTTATTATCTGTTATAAAAGATAATGTTTTATATTCAGAATGCATAGAGTAAATTCAAGAGAATTCTAAAGAAAGGTGCCAAAAAAGTACCATAGAATCACTTTTTGTGCAGGTTTTTTTTTTTTTTTTTTTGGACATGGTGTACCATATAGCTTACTTGCTAATGCAATTCCATTGTGCTCTCTGATTAACCTTGGAGTAACATGATGCCATGGTCCAATATAATCATTCAGTATTACAGTACATATAAAGTCAGTTCTATCACTGTACCATGTAAGTGTCAGTTGATTTGCCCAAACAGTATAGGACTAAGACAACCAAAGAAATATTAGTTACTACACAGAGAGTAACATTTCTCTTTAATGCTATTCTATCTTGTGAGCATGTTCTTGTTTGTTTTTTGTGACAAAGTAATTATACACATCATACTGTATATGCAATTGCCAAGAAAGTCGGTTTCTTTCTGCTGAGACATTTTAAACAGTACCGACAGAAAATGGAAAGAAGATGTCACAATTCTCCAATGCAGACATAGCAAGCACAGGCTGAAAAGATCAAACGTGTGTGAAATGCTCAAATGCTTTCATACTTTCCTCTGAACATTGCATCACTTCCTTAATACTTACACAAGAGTGGTGTATAATCTGAACATACATTTGAAGAGACATCAGTGTGAATGATTCAACTTTCTTTTCTCTAAAGGCACACTATGCAACTTAAAAAAAATACCAAATACATCATCAATCCTTCTTCCAAAACGTGTTTTTGTCTTACCTTGATTCACTATGGTAAGCCTATTAAGTGTTTACATTTTAGACTTGTTGGGATGGTTTTCACAGGAAATTGCGTACAACCAAAACAATGCTCTCAAAATGCATGCAGTTTTATTTAACCGCTAGAGGGCCAAAAATTACATAGTGTACATTTAATGACCCTATTAATAACTGATGACAAGGGACCAAATGTAGGGGACAGGGTCTTGTCCTGACCCTACTTCAGAACAATAACATAACCATTTTATACTTTCATTACCTTTGTATGGACATGTTCATTGTTGTTTAAGACTTAGTAATTTCCCCACCTATAGGCATTAATCGATGATCTTTTGTTTATGTTCAATCACCAGTAACTTTTTCTGATCCAGAATATTCTGAGACTAAAGACCAATTACATACAATTTTAAGGAATATGATCCATAATGAAGCACCTAAAACAGTTGATTTGGAATTTAGAAGATTTAGTTTGGTAGGTGATCCCTTTTAAACTGATCAGAGAGCAGCTTCATTGTTTTTCTAATTAAGGAGAGAAAATGTATCCTTACATCATCCACGTAAAAATGATCATTTAATTTAGTTAAGCTGCTCTGAGATCAATCAGGAGAAAGGGACATTGCCAACCAATGCTGAATACCAAAGTGTATTAATTAACGAAATCAATGACGTCTTGTTCATTAGGCTTGCCGCAGTATTTGCGGTCGTACACTAGACGTGAGCCTCCCATCGGAGTGAGGCCGCTCTGAGACGCAACTTTGTTGGTTCCCATCTGCAGAGATACTGTTGTCGTGTCCACCGGTTCTAGATTCACATTCTTCTCAGTAACTTGTCTAGCCGTGCCAAGAGCAAACATTCCAGCCTACAACAGGACAAAGACATAGATAATATATATAATATATTGTAATTGCAACAATTTGGGAATTTTTTAGGGCATTCTTGAACTTTCAAAACATATAATTTTATTACAACCATTGCTGCTTTCTGAATTCTTAAGCATTTTTCAAGAGCATAGAGGTGTATTAATAGTGTAATTAAAGTATTTTACTGTCATCAGCAATAAAGCCACACATGCATCCATTTTGCTATTATGAGTGCCAACACTCTGAGGAAGACATGAACGGAGTGGTCATCTCATAATTACAGTGATTTTGGCGTTAATGCAGCTTGTGCCCTCACCATACTGGCACATTTGTTTGTGCCCATCTGGAGGTTTATAGTGGATCGATCCGCTGGTTTCTCCATGCCTATATTAGGATCATAGAGGTGGCGTCTGGTTCCATAGGAGGTCATGCCCTTTTGGCTGGCAAATTTATTGGAGCCCATCTGTATATTCAGATGAGAAATATTTTATTTACCATTGTTATAGGTATTAAAGAAATTACTTTTAAAAAGAAAAAACTTTTATTCAGCAAGGATCCATTAAATTGATTAAATTGGAGACATTTATAAAATTATAAAAGATTTCTATTACAAATAAATGCTGATTTTTAAACTTTTGATTCATCAAATATTTCTGAAAAAAGTATCATGGGTACCACAAAAATATGAATCAGCACAACGGTTTTCAACAGTGATGATAATAAGAAATGTTTCTTGATATAGATATAAATAATCATAAAAAAAATTGTACCACTTTAGACTTTCTACAGTATTAACTACTACAAATAACTTTGCAACTATATGTCAACTAACTCTCATTAATATGCAACTACATGTCGACTAACTCTAGTAGACTGTCAAGTTAGGGTTAAGTGTTTGAGTTTGGGTTTGTAGAATAAGTTGACATGTAGTTGCAAAGTCACTTATAGTCAGTAGAATGTCTGTTGGGGACCGTCAGAATAAAGTGTTAACACATATTAAGCAGGCAGTTACTAATCGTCTAATGAGAGTTAGTTGACATGTAGTTACAAAGGTACTTTTAGTTAGTATGTCTAAAGTGGACTACTGCAATAAGGTGTTTTTGTGTCTTACAAAGCTGCAGGTGCTACAGAAGCAGAGATTGTGTTATATTCATATCAAATGCAACTGTAATTCAAATGGTTAATTTGCATACTCTTGATATGTGTAGTTTAGACTAATTTCCATTTCTGTGTAATTGCATGTTGTTTTTTCCATTATTCAAAGTGTTTTCAGTTTTCTTGCTGCATTGGCATCTATTTCCAAGTTTTTGTCATGTGACCTGTTGGCTGATAATGTTGTTCCCTTCTTTCATCTTGTCAGGATTGAAATTCCTTAGCTTTTTTGCTGCATACTTCACACCGATGTCACTTTTTGTGTGGAAGCCTTTAGTCTTGGCCTGGGTGAAGAGAGAACATGGAAAAAAACTGCAGAAAGAGCAAAAAATATTTTTGGTTGTATTTACAGGTCTTTCAAGCTGCAATTTTTCACACTGCTAGGCCTAAACTTGTGACAACAAAGGTATTACCGATACCACTGGGGGGTGTTATCGCTTTTGAATGCGCACTCACTTTTTACTTTTGCTTTGGAATTCGCAATCACACAAACTTTGTATATGACGCTCAGAATCTGTTGCGCACCTCCTGTCAATCATCTCTTCTTACTCTCGTCATGTGATAAGTGAAATCTACTCAGAGCTATTCATGTCCTCGGGCCGGAATATATGCCTTTATATGGCAACACAGCGGTCACTGAGAGCTCTCATTCCCAGCTTTCAAGTTGTAATTACAAGCTCTACATGGATGTAAATGCTCTTTATAAGCCGAAATCTTGACACTGCAGCTCGTGCTGTTAACACTCTAAAAAATGCTTTAAAAACTATGGAAGTACATGTGTAGGAATATTCAATTTAAAATGTAATAGGCAAAATAGCATTGCAATATGTAAAATGGCAATGCATTTCTGTATTTAAATTTACATTTTCCATACCATATGTGCAATGTTTGGAGCAAAATGATCATTCAAATTCAATAATATAATTTACATTTGCTGTTTCCTACACTAGTTTTAACATATAATTTAAACATATATTTTAACGCTTTATAAGTTGCAAAATTAAAATGAACATGTATTACAGAAATGATTACATATGTTTAAAATGTTCAAGCAAATATTGTTTTGAAAATGCCGATCACGTCCCCGCCTCGCCCTGTCAATCATTGCGTCAAATCGGGGCCAGGTGTTGGAAACCATTGCACTGCCATTTTGCATATTACAGTTTAAACTGAATATTGCTACACATGTGCTTCCATAAAAAACAACCCAAGTTGGGATTAAAATGGACAAACCCAGCGGTTGGGTTAAATAATAATCAGTAATGTAATTGTGTAAGGCCAAACACCATGTAAAACACTGACTACCGCAGCAAGCCTACTGTATATTAAAGAGTTTTATTAGTTTTTCTCACCACTCCAGCCAAAGTGATGAGGGTACACTGGACCTGGGTGTGGTTCATGTCCTCAAAAAGGTCGTTGGCCTCAAAGATGTCATATGGTTTCAGACCGTATTCACCAATGGCTCGCACAAAGTGAGTGATATTCTCCAACTAAAAGAGATTGAGGGGATAGATAAAAATGACTGAAATAAATAGGGATAGATGCATCTCTGGGTGAAGTCCAAATTTCTCCCAAATCTTCTTCCCTCAGTATCACAGACAAGGCTTAAGCTAGTCCTAGACTAAAATGCATGTTCGAGCAGTTTTAACTGAAAGCAACTTGTACTGATATATCTTAAAATATTCCAGTGCCATTGTTTTGTCTCAAGATGCACACTAGTAATGTTTATAAAAGCTACTTAAATGTCCTAATTGATCTAAGGCCTAATCCTGGCTTAATCTGAGCCCTGTCTGTGAAACCAGGCCCTTGTCTCATAGATATGCCATGTCCGGGAATATAGTATTTGTAGGCCAGTTCCACAGTTGAAGTACTTTAAACAGACTAAAGTTAATGAGGTAAAATAGTCCATTCATCAGATGAGTTTGACTCTTGTGTTGCATTCCTTGTAATGTAGACTACTCTTAATTGCATGTTTCTTTTATCTTCTATTACTGTTTGCACTGTAAATCAATAACCACTTTGACAGTGCCAAAGAGGAAGCCAGTCTGTGGCTTTTTTTTTTTCAGTTGCCTTCATCTTAACTCTCACTTCTGTACACTCTTCCAGTGTCTACATTCCCTGCATTTCTCTTAAGTTCTTGAAACGGCAAAAATGTGGCTAATGGTTTCCATTTCATAATATGAAACCCGAGAAGTCGCCCTTAAACATAGTATGCACACAAATTTGTCAAGGAGCAATGCGAGCGATGCCTCAAAATTCAAACATTGCAGATATACACACTACCTTGTGCCAGTTCAGGTCTGAATGATTGACCTTCGGAACGGATCCAGGTTGTAGTTTGTTGATCAGCCTAGTGGACGAACACCATATAAGAGCAATTATGCCAAGCTCAAAAATGTTGTGAGAGCAGGTCTTTGTGTGACCCTTGAATTTTTACTTTTGACTTAATATATCCACTTTAGTTTTGCTTTTATTTGTTTGTTTAATCTCTCTCAATTATTATTTATAATTATGTGTTTTTGTGATAATTATCCCTAAATATCCTTCTTTGTGACGTTTTTTTTTTTTTTCTGCTTTCCTGGCGAAGAGATTTTTCTCAATGAGTCCTTTTAACTGGTTAAATAAAGCGTACTAACTATCTTTCACTGCTGAAACTTACTCGCACAGGATCACACCGTCTTTGAGTCCCTGCATGAAGTCATCAGGAACCGTTCGACCTGTGACCTCATGGATCCAAATCCTCAGGGCCTCCTCTGTCTGAGGGTCATACTTCTGTGCCAGCTGCCATGTCAAGTGATGAAAAGGTAAAATAAGTGCTTTTTAACAATTTAACTTGTTACTAACCTAATGCTTTTCTAACATTATGTATGCAATCCATTTGAGATAAAAAACTCCATTATGCATTTTTAGGCTAAGGTAACAGTTTTGCCATTCAGAATTTTGCAGCACCAACAATATAGATATTATTGTCTATGATATCAGTAAATAGATATTGTCACCAAAGCTTGATTAACTATCTGTGAATCATCTTGTAATGACAAATTTTTCCCATTAGATTTTGACATAAAAGAGCTTAAATAACAAAAATATAGAGATTTTAGATAGATATAGTTTTTTTAGGATATTAGGTTGAACAACAGTAATAGGTAGAACACCATATCATCACAGATCAGGAAGAACATTGTATGCTGGCTTCCAAGATTATTGCATTTGTATTATAAAATGCACATACCTTATTCCTGACATCAGCAGAGAGTCCAAATGTGGGTCCTTTGCTGAACTGGGTGCTCATGGTCTCTGCTGTGGAGTTGAGTCCTGTAGATGCTCCTGTGATGAAGGAGTTCGGCTCTCCATCTTTTAAATGCCCCTCTGTCCATGTGTCATTTTGTACAAGTCTGCAGCTCATTGGCTGCTCATCATCTGACCAATCATGAACATGAATGTACTACTGCAGGGGTCAGATGAGTTCTAAAGGAGTAGTATAATAACAAAAAATATAAATTATTGTCTCTCTGTTATGTCATTCCAAATGAGCATACAGGTTTTTTATGTGTTCTTTGCTCCATTTGGTTTAATTCAAAAGAGCATGTTAAATATGTTTTTATTTTCTGCCCTAATTTCAATATTTTAAGACAAAACATACACTTTTCTTAAGTAATAACAAATTAAGCAAGGAGGGCAGGAAGATGATGGAGGGTAGGGAGAGGGAGAGAGAGAAGGAATTTGAGCACTTTATTTGGTCATGACGGTCCTACAGCTGTCATGTGTTTGTAGACATTTATAACAGAAAGAATCCACAGTGAATCTGAACTGAATTGAGACCATCACATTAGTGACTTTCTGTGTCTGTATATGGAACATTGACGATAAACAAACAAACAAAAATTTTTAAAAAATGTAAACATTTTTTAAAGAGGTTGTTAAGCTGTTTGGTGTGGTTCCTAAGCAGCTGCTAGACAGACAGACAGACAGATAGATAGATAGATAGATAGATAGACAGACAGACGGATAGAGATAGACAGACAGACGGATAGAGAGACAGATGGACAGATAGACAGACAGATGGACAGATAGACAGATGGATAGAGAGACAGACGGACAGATAGACAGACAGATGGACAGATAGACAGATGGATAGAGAGACAGACGGACAGATAGACAGACAGACGGATAGAGAGACAGACAGATAGACAAACGGATAGAGAGACAGATAGATAGATATACAGACAGACAGATAGATAGATAGATAGATATACAGACAGATAGACAGACAGACAGACAAATGGATAGAGAGAGAGACAGACAGACAGATAGATAGATAGATAGATAGATAGACAGATAGGCAGACAGACAGACATAGATAGATAGATAGATAGATAGATAGATAGATAGATAGATAGATAGAAAACTCTTTTCAGTTAATTCTGTCTCAAATGATTGCAACTGACTTACTGATCTCTCTGGACCAAAATTCAGTTGTATTTCAAAGAATTAGAGTACATATGTGAATTCTATAAAAGTGGAGTGCAAAGGAAAGTTCTAAGCTTCCATGCTTGTCAGGATAAGGGAGAGTTCCCTTTAGTTCAAATGGACATAATTTGGTTACATAATTGATACAAATGTGCAAGTGAAATCGCTTTATAAAAAGCAAATGAAAAATGTTACCAATTGTCCCAGTAACAACCATAATTTTCCACCAGGTGGCAGCGTGACCATAAACCTATGACACTAAACTCAAGGGTGTTGGCAACATGGGCCATACATGCTTTTCAGAGGAAGATTATGTACTCAGACTTGTTGTCCTATTAGTAAAAACTTTAAACACCTTGGCTACCCCGCCATTAGCTCTTCACTCTATGCCAGTGGTTCTCAAACCTGCCATGAAGTACCACCAGCCCTGCACATTTTGTATGTCTCCCTATATCTAATCTGACACCCATTTCAGGTCTTGCAGCCTCTACTAATGAGGTCATGAGTTGAATCAGGTGTGATAGATGAGGGAGACATACAAAACGTGCAGGGCTGGTGGTACTCCAGAACAGGTTTGAGAACCACTGCTCTATGCCATTATATCATATTAACACTGCAATTGTGCTAGTTCATCAACAGGAGGCACTATCACAACCATCTTTCAGCTGTCATGCAAAACCAGCTGGGCTACATACCACAGCATAATTTTAAACAGAAGCACAGGCTGTTAGGAATTGCATAGCATATTATTCTTAATATTTCTGTCATATGCATTATATATATCTTCAAAACTCATTATTTGATCAGACTGTCACAAGCTGACATAATTATATATACACAACCCCATTTCCATAAAAGTTGGGACATTTTGTAATGTCAAACAAATCTGTGATTTGTCAATTCTCTTGAACCTTTATTTAACTGACGAAAGTACAAAGAAAAGTTTTCCATTGTTTTTACTGACCAAATTAATTATATTTGGTAAATATAAACAAATTTTGATTTTTTTGATGGCTGCAACACTCCAAAAAAGCTGGGACAGAGGCAATAATAGTGAAAAGGTTACAGAATATCCATGTTCAACTGTTCTTAAACAGTCCACAATAAGCAGGTGAATTAGTAATAGGTGAGGGTCGTGACTGGGTATAAAAGGATCATCTCAGTCTTCGCAAGAAAAGATGGGTCATGGCTCACCACTTTGTGCCAAATGTCATGAGAGAATTGTCAGACAAATCAAAAATCACATTTCTTAATGCAAGTATTTAGGTCTTTCACCATCTACCATACATAATATTGTAAAAAGATTCAGGGAATCCAGATAAATCTCAGTTTGCATCATTCAGCACGTGCTACATCAGAGTGGTTTCTAGACACTCAACACCAGCGGTCGGCAATAGGCGGCCCGCGGGCCAAAACTGGCCCGCCAGCAATGATATCTGGCCCGCGCCCGCAGACAGATTATATTTATAGCGGCTGGTCCTGAAATAGGTCTTCGTCTCATGGTGCCATCTAATATTATCACCGTGTCTACACCGGACGCTACTTTTTTCAAACCGACCATTGCAAAGCACTTGGACTATGTCAGAAACAGAATGGGGGATCCATTTACTGTCGGGAATGTGTTATGTCACGTGATTCGCGTCGCACCGCATCCAGTGTAGTCAATATCATTGATTATAATGGGTTCTATTATCTTTTGACACGTCGCATCGCGCCGTTTGCGTCCAGTGTAGACACGGTGTTATATTCTTTGAAAACAGCGACAACTTTGTTGCAGATAAGACACACCGGCTTTGCATTCACAAAACTAGGTAAGAATGCATAGTTGTCTTTCTGTTCTTCTTTGTATGCCCTATTTTCACTGTCAACTTTCCTCTTTAGATAGTGCCATTTTCTCTCACCAGCTAGCTTAAATGTCAACATCTCATCTCATAATTCTGTGTAACAGTAGGCTACGTCAAATAATTATTACAGTAAGTTAGGCTCCATTGTGTAACAAGAATGAGACACATTTACTATTCACAATATGGAATGAGGAAATAAAACAGTTTGTTAAAAGCATGACTCAAACATGCCATTAATGGGCTTATTCAAATCCAGTTATTTTTTATCCATTACTCATCTCCCACATATGTGTGTTTT
This sequence comes from Hypophthalmichthys molitrix, assembly GCA_037950675.1. Lineage (NCBI taxonomy): Eukaryota > Metazoa > Chordata > Actinopteri > Cypriniformes > Xenocyprididae > Hypophthalmichthys > Hypophthalmichthys molitrix. Next base: position 9,662,663 of record CM075492.1, on the reverse strand, counting down.
AGCAAGGCGGTCTGTGTTGCAAGTTGGTGAATGAAGATACTTGCCAGGTTACGTGTCACAACCCATCTGTCTCCTATAGAAAATGTACGGCCCCTCATGAAAAGGAGAATCAGACAAGGATGACCACGGACTGTTGAGCAGCTGACTTATAACAGGCAAAATTGGGCAAAAATTTCACTTGTAAAACTTCAGCAATTAGTATCCTCAGCTCCCAAACAATTAAAAAGTGTAATTAAAAGGAAAAGTGATGTGACACAATGGTAAACAGGCCTCTGTCCTAACTTTTTTGAAGTGTGTTGCATCCATCAAAATTTGTTTATATTTACACAATACACTTAAGTTGGTCAGTGAAACCATTAAAGTGAAGTGAAGTGACATGTGGCCAAGTATGGTGACCCATACTAGGAATTTGTGCTCTGCATTTAACCCATCCAAGTGTACACACACACCGTGAACACACACCCGGAGCAATGGGCAGCCATTGTTGTGGCGCCCGGGGAGCAGTTAGGGGTACAGTGCCTTGCTCAAGGGTCTCACCTCAGTCGTGGCATTGAGGGTGGAGAGAGCTGGACATTCACTCCCCTCACCGACAATCCCTGCCGGACCTGAGACTCGAACCCATGACCTTTGGGTTACGAGTCCGACTCTCTATCCATTAGGCCATGACCGCCCCTGATTAAAACCACAGATTCTAGATTTTAGTGCATTTTACAAAATGTCCCAACTTTTCTGGAAATGGGGTTGTATGTATTTTTAAAACCGTGGTAGGGCGAAAAACCGTCTTGATAGCCCCCAGGTGGCTGGATGCAGTATGATCATAAACCCCGCCCTTTCCATGTAATGTAATGATTGTGAGACAAACTAAATTTCACGTCAAATATTTTTTCTTCCAAAGATGGTTTCTGTCATTTTAGGCAGTTTTTATCACGCTCATGTTAAAGTGTTCTTTCTTTAAATAAGTTTGGGTAACACTTTATTTTACAGTGCCGTAGTTACACGTTACTACATGTACTTACTATAGTAATAACAGTAAATTATGCATAATTACAAGTAACTAACCCTAAACCAAACCCTAACCCTAACTGTAACTCTATAGTAAGTACATGTAGTTAATTAATAGTACTGAGTACTTATTTGAGTAATTACAATGTAACTACGGCACTGTAAAATAAAGTGTAACCTAAGTTTGTTTTAAGTTAGTTATTTGATACCAAAAAAAAACACGGGTTTTGACGTCATGATTGACAGCTGAGATTACAGCTTCTCTGAGCGAAGTTGTCACTGACTGAGGCATCAACAGACTTTTCTCTGGATCTTTGGGAGGAGATTGGAGCTTTAACTTTAATTTCTACATTTCCAGAACTGTTTATTTCACACCGACATAGCGTGTTGTTCTGAAGTATTAACCAGTTTTGCTGGAGTGTGGGCGGGACCTTGATATCGCGGCTCCACTTTGTGCTCACTACTGCTCAAACTCGGGCTCCAAGTTCACTATGCGCAGACTTGAGACTCAAGATGTCATTGATATTGGGCTCACTGGCGGTTTCAGTTACTACAGTGGAAGAGAGTGAAGGTGCGTCGTCCATTATTTTTTTACAGTCTAGGGCTGAAACACATTAGAAAGACTGTCAACTATATAGTATGAATTGTGGAGTTAGACCGTTAAACAGTTTTTCACCAATTCTGTGTTCAGGATTTTTTGGGCGGGACTAAAACGGTGGCTCGATGACACACTGGAGCCACCGAGCATGGCCCCGCCCCTAACACTATAGTAACTACAGCGTATCAGCATCAGTGGCTCACCTGCTCAATCGCGAGTTACTGTCATTACCGTTACTTACTACAGCCTACATTTTGCTAGCTAGCTATGCCTTCGTCATGCAAATGCATATTATCTGGTTGCGATAATATACAAAACAACTCGGTTTACTTATTTAAATTTAAATCTCCAACCTTGGCCTTCATCCTCCCGTCCCGGCGACAACCGATGATATGGGGCCAGACAGAGTCTCTCCCATCCCGGCCTTCATTCTCCCGTCTCCCGGCACCCGGGAGGCTTCTCTTGCCTTATGCGCTGTTTCTCCTCCTCCGTTTCCCTCAAATAAGCAAGGAGTAAGCACCTTTGGCGATAGAAATGATTGTAAATAAGCATAAGCCCTGTACGGTCTGCCATGCTGGTTTGTTTACACTCAGGCAGTTTGGCATGACTTGCCTGGAACTCTACAAAGTCGTGAGTCGTGGTTTGAAGTCGTGACTTACGGCCTCAAAAACCTGCCTGGAATGCAGCATAAGTTTCCTTGTGTTATAATTAGTAGGCAGTCCACAGTAACTCTACTAAATTTTGTAACCCTCTAAGGTGATTCTTTTGTTTATATGCATAAGTATGTTTGACTCATTAGACAAGTAGGCTGAGAGAGACATGTTTCTCATGAGTGGATGTGGTGTCAGCGCCGACAGCGGACACGCCCCCAGCGTTTGAGAGCAGAGAATACTGATTATTTTTTTCATGATTTTGATAACTTTTTTCATTTACTTGGCAGTTTTTTTTAATCATTCAAATTTGGCTGGGTGGTTAATAGCACATTTTTTTCTGAGGTGTGACAAACTCAACACATATTTTAATATTGCTTTACACAGACTTTAACGAATGGTAGGCAGTATAGATTATATACTTCAGAGTAATCATTATGCTAGTATTGAATATATGCATAATAATAACAATAATATTTTTCCAATTAAACCAATTTTTCACACCCCTTCATATCCCAACATTCCAATTCAGAAACACTCAAAATCAAAGTCCCTGAGCTTTGGGTCAGATCTGTGCAATACATACATCACATTTATTTAGCAAGCATGTAGAGTATCTGCCAAGTAAGCGATAAATAATTTATGCTGGATGAGTCGAACAGTTTCGCAGCACTGGAGTTCATGTGAGGACACTTAAACTGTGTGTGAAGGAGTTTAAAACATGCACTTTGTCAACTAAACAGTAACTGTTTAAATCACTTCAGGGTTTCTTACCTATACCACCTTGTAACATATGGTTATAATCAGCATAAGACAGGGATAATTAATGGTCAAATATTACGTAATCCTGCTGTGGCTTCAAAGCAGGTTTGGAATAATGACAGAATGTTGCCCAGCAGCTCCAAGAATCCAGACTTTAAGCTTTACCAGGTACTTGTCTTTCAGACAAGAAAAACTGTTCGGTTAATTCTCTAAAACTTTAATTCACTTGTCCAAAAACAATTTTTAACAATAGACAAAGCTAATGGCACGAGGCATCAGGAATCTAAAGTCATCTGTATAGAGATCCATAAATTCTGCACAATTTGGACTACATAACCTTGACTGCCATGTGGGAAAAGAGGCATAGTTTCCAGCCCAGATTAATGTTCCTCTGCCATTATTCTTCTCTGCAGAGGCCAAAGGTTACTCATGATTAAAATACAGGGTGTTTTTACACTTCATGAACTGAGTGACAGAGAAGCCAACTGGGATTCACACAGTGTCTGGCCCTCAGCATCTTCTGGTTCAGTTTAGCTGTGAAAAATATTACACTACCATTCAAAAGTTTGGGTCGGTAAGATTAAAAAAAAATTTTTTTTGAAAGAAGTCTCTAATGTTCCCCAAGACTGCATTTATTTGATAAAAGATACAGTAAAAACAGTAATATTGTGAAATATTTTCTATTGTAATATATTTTTAAAATGTAATTTATTCCTGTGATCAGAGCTGAATTTTCAGCATCATTACTCCAGTCTTCAGTGTCACATGATCCTAATCACATCTAGTCACATCATTCTAATATGCTGATTTGCTGCTCAAAGAAACATTTCTTACTATTATCAGTGTTGAAAACAGTTGTGCTGCTTCGTATTTTTGTGGAAACCATGAGGGATTCATGGTTTCCACATTCAGGATCCATTCAGAATTCTTTGATGAATAGAAAGTTCAAAAGAACAGCATTTATTTAAAAAAGAAATATTTTGTAACATTATAAATGTCTTTACTGTCACTTTTGATCAATTTATTGCATCCTTGCAGAATTAAATGACTGATTTCTTTAAAAAAAATACCCAATGTTTTAAACCGTAGTGTAGGCCCTATATAATATTTTATAAATAGTATTATTATAACTGTCAGGGTTGTGTTTAGTTTTGAGTTTGTTTCCCTGTTCTATTCTGGTATGAGTTTGTTTTATCCTTAGTCACGTTCTCCTTTGTTCTCAGTTTTCCTGCCACCTGTTTGTTCCCATGGTTACCCTCATTTGAGTTCATTTGTCCCAGCTGTGTCTGTTTACTTAGTCTCCTTAGATTCTCTGTTCTCTGTGTATTTAAGCCCTGAGTTTGTTCTGTTCAGTTGTGAGTTTTACGTTGTATTTACCTGGTTGTTCTGTTTGTTTTCCAAGTCAAGTGTTTCTGTATTTAGAGTTTGTGGATTAAAGTAACTGCTGCACTAAGATCCTGACGTTTCTCCTTCATGCTGCAACCAGGACTGTGACAATAACGGGTGAAAAACATTAGTGGAAAAAAATAGTGAAAATAGAAGAAAAACCTTTTTTCCCTTACAAATTAATATTACAGGATTAGTTCACTTCAGAATTAAAATTTCCTGATAATTTACTCAACCCCATGTCATCCAAGATGTTTATCGTTCTTTCTTCAGTCAAAAAGAAATGATGGTTTTTGGGAAAACATTCCAGGATTTTTCTCCTTATAGTGGACTTCAGCGGCTACCAACGGGTTGAAGGTCCAAACTGTAGTTTCAGTGCAGCTTCAAAAGGCTCTACACGATCCCAGACGGGGAATAAAAGACTTGTCTAGCGAAACGATCAGTCTCTAAAAAAAAAAAAAAAAAAAATAATAATAATATACTTTTTAATCACAAATTCTTGTCTTGCACTAGCTCTGTGATGTGCCACGCATTACGTAATCTCATTGGAAAGGTCACACGTGACTTAGGCGGAAGTACTGAGCAAATGTTTACAAAGCGAATGTGCAAAGATTAAGTCAAACGGCCTTTACACAGTTTTGAACTTTGAAGAGAAAATGAGATGGAGTTTTTCGCCCTACCGCGGTACTTCCGCCTACATGTCACGCACGACCTTTCCAACGTGATTACATAATGCATGGCGCATCGCAGAACTGCATTTGTGATTAAAAAGTATATACATTTTTATTTTTATTAAGAAAATTACAGATTGTTTTGTTAGATAAGACCCTTATTCCTCGTCTGGGATCGTGTAGAGCCCTTCGAAGCTGCAGTGAAAGTTGGAAATATTTCTTCTTCATTGTATGATTTTTCTTTGTTTTACATTTATTCAAAATGCTAAAACTCAGTTTTGGACCTTTTGCACCCTACTCTATGCATGTTGTCATCGTCTTTACATATACTCCTTCAGGGAACCTCATTCAGAATGAATTACAGTTTGCATTTGGCAATCATTACATTCAGAGTACAGTGAGCTGTGTTGTAATATGGGACACGTGACCCTGTTCAATACTTTATTGTCCGCACAATTCAATGAACGTCTTTCCTTTCAGCATGTTTTTAATTAATCTGTCTCATGGAGACATTTCATGAAATAATATATTAAAAAAAAATCGTGTTGTACCAGTTTCATAAAGACTACATAGTAACAATAGGGCACTGTATTCATCTCAATATGTTCAGCCAAAAGCTGAACTCATACCAACTGGCCTGCTTTCACAGAAATGAATGACCATGAATGGCCAGATGTGTTTATTACTGATAAATAAATCAGTGTCGTATAAGATCTCCCTCACAGACTGAGCCTCCCAAACGCTTTTTAAATTCCAACCACTAAGTATAAAGATCTGAATATTTGAGTTTGAAATTAGATTATATATTTTATGTTGCTATTACAGACACTTTGAGTCTAATCCTGCAGTTCCTTCTTCACACACTGCCCCCATCCCTCCAAACCTCACATAAAACCTGTCAATATATTATTACCTGTTCCGTCAACTCCGTATTGATCCCATACCTCCATCTCTTCTCATTTATTGCCAGAGTTATGCATCTATTCTGGCCAGCCGTGGTGAAAACGACTCTAAAACCCTGACAGTACAGTTTCATTGATTTCTTACATACTGAGACGCTCTGCACTGCTGCATGATTATTTGCAAGTGTTCTGGATATTAAATGGCCGTTAGACGGCTGACTATAAATGTGTGCTGCAGAATATATTGCATCATAACAGTTTATCTTCATGTATATGTATTGAGGTACTTGGATTCAGATTTAATGTGACAGATCTGATTGATGAAGATTGCATTTGTCTTGTTGGTATGATAACAAGACGTGTGTGATGGATAGATGGGCTAAAATCCTGATTCTGAAATATGAGATATGATCTTATATGATTATTTATAGCATGGATTTATTAAGTATTGTTACTTAATACTTAATAAATACTTATACTTAATAAATATAATACTTAAGTATTTATCATGTATTGTTTGTCTTATATATTTTTATATATAATTTTATTTAATTTATTGGCTTTATGCTCCACCCAGTAGAGTCAATTATAACATTTTTAATTTTATCACACTTTCTTCTTCAAACTCGTCCTAAAACTTATTTCATATTGACCCCTAATTTGAGTCAGGTCGTATTCTGACTACAGGTGGAAATCTGTTATATACCAAAACGTTCGTAGTAAAACACACAACAAAATATGATGACGAGTAGGCCATACAAGCAGTCAGTATCTTAAGATTAAATGTATTATAGGCTACTTGGATGTTGACAAAAGTTTTTTTTTTCCTACACTAAAATTGGCTTACTTGATAAAATCAATCCTCCATGCAAGAAGTGAGGTTGTATTTTGTCATTTTTGTTTATCACTGAGCACATACTGATACTGACATGAAACATTGTCTGAACTATTGCTATAATTCAGATAGTACTGCGGAAATGTGATTATGGCATCACCTACACCTAGGGATTAAATGTAAGCATGTTCATGTATTAATCACTTTTTTTTTTTTTTTTTTTTTTTTTTTTTATTATTGAAAATGTGTGTAAACAGCTTGTAACGAAACTTAAAAAATGAGACCTTCCCCAGCTTCCTAGGTTGTCTATGAAAGCCTGTAGATTGATTTGAAGGACTCGGGACGTTTTTGCCGGGAAAATCAAAAGGTTGTGACGGTTACTAACGCGCTGCCGAGACCCTCTGTACCGTTCTATGACACATGAAACGAATGCTTATACAATTTTCAGGATAATGAAGAAAGTGCTGTTTTGTACTGTAATGTCAATATGTCATGCAAAGAAAATGGATTAATTAAAACTATATAGCCAGATCTACTTTATAATCAAACTATCATAACAGTGGTTTAAATTACCTCAACTGTCGACATGATGCTGGTGAATTGCAGAGCTCGTGCAAACATATACACATCGCTATGATCAGATGCTTGCTGCTTTCTCTGCGCTGTGTTTATTTTGTTATCGCGAGGATATTCACATTCATTTAACGTGTCTGGATTTTGCAAAGGTATTTCCAGCTTCTTTTTATTTTTAAGCAAGAACGAAAAAGAACTTCACCGTGTTCATAAGGACAGAGACATTCAGTCTCTTTTGCGTTGTGTGCACTTACGAGCACGAGCAATAAGTTGCTTGCTGCAGTTCCCTTAGCGGCCATAGGTGTCGCTAATAACAAGGGTTTTTGAATTCTACATAAAGCCACTTTAACTATAGTCTTTAATTTCTTTTCTAAAATCACCACCGACATGCTATGTGTTATTTTACCATTATTTATCTACTATTATGTATTAATATTTTAAATTAGTGCTCATTTATTTCAGTTTTCATTTAATTTTAGCTCTTTTTTCTTTTTTTCCATTTCAGTTCCATTAGCAGGTGTTCTAATCTAGCTTACACTTAAAACCTTGTGTACTGTTGGCTCTTATAATAAAAACACTTATAATGTTCCTCATTTGTTATTCACTTTGGATAAAAGTGTATGCTGAATTAAAAACTGTAAATCTTTTCATATTTGGGTTCTTGTTGCGCATATCTGTGTCTGAAGTTGTAAAATGCTCCATTAAAATACACTGACTGAAGGAAAGATTCATTTTGAATGTGAGTCTTTTTACACGCCCAAGGGAGGAAGTCCGAATGTGACTATCCTGTTACCTTTTCTTGATCGGAATAAAGCAGGTGGGTTTAAATTTGAGACTGGAGCAGGACACACAGAAACACACATTCATGAGGCCTTCCTACCATACAACACCTGGCTGGGGTGAGTTAAGAATTCACAGCAGCCATCTATTTACTGCGGAGGAGGGAAGTCAAGTGCTAATCAGGTTTTGTTTGAAGCGGTCAAATTTCTGAGCCAGTGAGCATTTAAAGTAACACTCCATTGTGCTTCAAGCTAAAACGCTCTGCAATCTATTACTTATGTTTCCTCTACATAGTCATTATCTGCTCTGTGATGTTTGTGAGCACCGAAAACACGTCACTAAAATTCAGCATGTCTTTTGACTCGCAGTGCACCTCGTCTTTATTTCCACTTCACAAAAATGTTGTTTGTTTCTCAAAACCCATCATCCCTAGTTTGCTTGCTGCCAGCCTCAAACAAAACTATGAATCTCTTTCAAAGACTAAACTAGTAATCTGGTAAACCTTTTGCCAACATTTTGTTTTGCATTCTGATGTAAACATGCACCCCGCACTCTTCAAAATAAAGCTTCTTTAATTGCATCAGTGGTTCCATAAAGTACCTTTAACATCCATGGAATCTTTTCATCCCATAAAAGTTTATTTATAGTGGAAAAAAAGGTTCTTTAGATGCTTAATATGTTCTTTACTGAAATGTTCTTTGGGGAACCAAAATGTTTTTTTTTTTATGGCATTGCTGTGAAAACTTGTTTTTAAAACCTTTATTTTTAAGAGTGTAACTACAATAAGTTGTGTTGTTGTTCGATTATCTGATTTTTTGATTTTCGGTTTTGTGTGCAACATACATCAGACGTTCAGTGATCAGACTCTGGGCGGTGCGTTTGTGTTCCTTCTGAGACTAATATAGTAATGACTGTAAGTATGATGGCAAACAGCTTCAACATCTGAAAACAGGCGTCAGAATGGAAAGAGAGGATGGAAAACTCCAACTTTGGCTCTGCTCATGTCCATCATGTAATGCATTAGACATTGCATTACTGTATTTTATACATTCATGCACAAGCTGTCTGAAGCACTCACTTATTCACAGAGCAAATCCCACATAGTTAAGTGAGTGAAAATATGTGAATCTGGACACCAAATGATGTTGAAACGGAGCTGTAACTGTGTGATTTTGCTTTTATACTGCAAAATGACAGATCTACTTGAAACCCAGTTAGACCATTTGAAATGCATTTCTAAATTCAGGGTTTTATTTATTTATTTTAGTCTAGGGTTGGTGAAATTTTCAAAAGTCTCTTCTGCTCACCAAGGCTGTATTTATATCACAAATACGGTAACACTTTACAATAAGGTTCATTAGTTGACAAGGGCCAAATTGTGATGGCTAGATGACTGGGTCAGAGCATCTCCAAAACTGCAGTTCTTGTGTGACCCTGTTGCTGGTTCACCACTGTTCCTTCCTTGGACCACTTTTGATAAATACTGACCACTGCAGACCAGGAACACCCCGTTCCTGGTCTGCAGTGGTCAGTATTTATCAAAAGTGGTCCAAGGAAGGAACAGTGGTGAACCAGCAACAGGGTCATGGGCGGCCAAGGTTCATTGATGCACGTGGGGAGCGAAGGCTGGCTGTGTGGTCCGATCCAACAGACGAGCTACTGTAGCTCAAACTGCTCAAGAAGTTAATTCTGGTTCTGATAGAAAGGTGTCAGAATACACAGTGCATCGCAGTTTGTTGCGTATGGGGCTGCATAGCCACAGACCAGTCAGGGTGCCTAGTGGAGTCCATACCTTGACGGGTCAGGGCTGTTTTGGCAGCAAAAGGGGGACCAACACAATATTAGGAAGGTGGTCATAATGTTATGCCTCATCTGTGTATATATCAACACATGAACTGAACATTCTAACCACTGCATTGTGTTAGATGTATCAGGGGCAGGTGTACGTTTTCTGTAGCGGGTGTAGTTTGTGTAAGTTGAGGAGTGTAGAGCGCAGGATGTGGGGTAAGAGGGGTTAACGGGCAGACAGATAAGATACAGCTGGCCAGCGAGAGGTACCGCTGTTTAATTCAGGAAAACACACTGAGTGACCACAGAACAGGGAAATGAGCGTCTTTAGGGACCTGAACTACTCACTCATGACCACAGAAACCTCTGACGCACACATTGTCCCTGCCTGCTCACTTTTTAATGAATCTGAGTAGTCTGCCTGCCTGTCTCCTGTTATCAGCCATGCCATGGCTTTCAGGCCAAAAATGGCTTTTGATATAAGGTCAGAGGTCATGGAAAGCATCTAGAAGCTTCTCCACCCCTGGTTTTGGGTCACTTCACATCAACAGTGCATTTGCAACAAAATCACAGAACAGCGTGTCTGGTTGGAGTCTCTATTGGCGTCCACTTGTATGGGTTTAGTTTAATCTCTTTTCCGTCATAGTTCACTTGGTAATGGAAAGTCATTTGCAGCGTATTGTTGTCACTTTTAACTATCTGTATAAAGTCTTATCCACTTTGTGGCATATTCTAGCCAGAATATGCCAAATGCACACTATGACACATACATGAGAAAAAGCAAAGCATTGGATGTCATACACTAGCGTCCAAAACTTTAAAAAAAAAAAAAAAAAAATAATAATACTTTTATTCAGAAAGGCTGCATTGAATTGATAAATAGACACATTAAAGAGATTTTTCATATTACAAAATGTTTCTATTTAAAATAAATGCTGTTCTTTTGAACTCTCTATTCATAAAAAAATCTTTAAAAAAAATTCAGCACGGTTTTCAACACTGATAATAAAAAGCAATGTTTGTTGAGCACCATTCAGCTTTGCCATCACAGGGATAAATTACATTTAAAATATATAAAAAATATATTAAAATAGAAAACAGTTATTTTAAATTATAATATTTCACAATATTACTTTTTTTGTAAATAAACTGTATTTTTGATTAAAGATACACAACTTTTGACCCTCTAGTGGTTAAAAAACTGCATGCATTTTGTGGAAGAACATTGTTTTGGTTGTGCTTTGGCTCTGCGTGACTGATTATCCTACTGCTCATAAAAGATTCACTACTAGACTTAAGAGGTAATAACCAGTTTAGATGAATGTTCAAAATTTTGCTGCTCCACGTCAACCTTTCTCACTCATTTGGACAACTAACCAATGCCACTCCCACACCATTCATGCGTCAGAGTAGCCGGAGCAACTTTTTTTCTATTTACAGATATGTCGAGACACACACAGGTGAGTAATGCATGTGTGCAATTTCCACGAAAACCATCTGAAAATATAACACTTATAATAGGCTTAACATAGTGAATCAGGGTAAGACAAAATCATGTTTTGGAAGAAGGATTAATGAAGTATTCATTCATTATTTAAATTGTGTTAATTTTGAAAAAAATTTATATAGTGTACCTTTAAATAAATACAGCCTTGGTAAGCATAAAATACTTCTTTTAAAAACATTACAAAGTCTTACTAAGCCCAAACTTTGAACAGTAGTGTATATCATGTTAGTCATGTGGTATCTCATGTCACACTCCCACACAGGCTACAGGCATCAAGGAGCCAAATAAGCACCACCCAGTGTGTTTCACTAGTGCACATTACCAAACCTACGTAACATTCATGAGCAGATGCATCTCTTAAAGCAGAACACAAACAAAAAATAAGCCTAATGATTAAATATAATGCATAGGGCAAAATGTTTCTATAACAGAAACGGATGTTTGGTTGTTCTTGTGATCAGGTTTTTATAATTACAGAGGTATGAGTGCAACTGCACCCATCAAAGGAATGCATTTTCTAACCCACCAGCACTTTTTTTGTTTTGTTTGTTTATAGTGACTACTCATTTCTGGATGGAAACCTTATAAAATGTACAGTGAGTGTATTTGTTTGAATGTGGAATCCAACACATGCCCATTTATGAAGAGACAACATGAAATAGAGCCGTTCTGGATCATCAAAAGTTCCAAATTCTATTCCAGATGGCAGCTGTGGTCCACACTATATAGGGAGTTCTGCTGATTTGATCATAATGTAGCTGGAAGGTTTATTGGGTGTTGGAAAGGAAAGACCAACCCTCCCACTTCAGAGATCTTGGAAACAATTTGTGCTTTTGTCAGAAACAGCTACTTCAGATCTGCTATGGTGCCAGATCCACCAAACAGCTAATGCAATGGGTCAATTGGTTATGAGAGGTATTTGGAAAAATATTGCAGATGGTATTGTTTTATTCCTTTGAAATGACTTCAAGTCAATATTAAATGTTTCTGGTCTTGTTGTGCTTTCATCTGGCAATTATTATTCCAAACCTAAAACATTTGTTTAGAATATTTTATCAAAGTCTTTTCATTCTATTTGTCAATAGTTCACATTTCACTCAATTTATGATGAATAAAATCAAGTCTCTCATTTATTGTGTACAATTGTACAAAATATTTGTGTACAATATTTTTTTTTTCAGGATTCTTTGATGAATAGAAAGTTCAAAAGAACAACATTTATTTGAAATATAATCTTTTGTAACATTATAAATGTCTTTACTGTCACTTTTGATCATTTAATGCATCCTTGCTGAATAAAAGTATTAATTTCTTTAATTTCTTTTCAAAAAAAATAAAAATAAAAATTCTTACTGACCCCAAACTTTTGAACAGTAGTGGATAATGTTACAAAAGCTTTGTATTTCAGATAAATGCTGTTCTTTTGAACTTTCTATTCATCAAAGAATCCTGAAAAAAAAAGTACACAACTGTTTTCAACACTGATAATAATCATAAATGTTTCTTGAGCAGCAGATCACATTACAGCACGTTAGAATGATTTCTGAAGGATCATGTGACACTGAAGACTGGAGTAATGATGCTGAAAATTACACAGAAATAAATTACTTTATAAAATATATTCAAACAGAAAACAGTTATTTTAAATTGTAATAATATTTCACAATATTACTGTTTTTACTGTATTTTTAATTAAATAAATGCAGCCTTGGTGAGCAGACGAAACTTCTTTTAAAAACATTAAAAATCTTACTGTGTCCAAACTTTTGACTGGTAGTGTGTATATATATATATATATATATATATATATATATATACACACACACACACACACACATAAACGCACACATATAATATATTTTAAAACAATTGTTAGATGCGATTAATCGTGATTAATTGATTTGACAGCACTAATAAAATTAATGAAAACTACACTGTAAAATCTTTTTGGTAACACTTTCCAATAAGGTTCATTAGTTTAACATTAGTTGATGTATTAACTAACATGAACTAACCATGAGCAATACATTTGTTACTGTATTTACTAATCTTAGTTAATGAAAATACATTTGTTCATTGTTTGTTCATGTTAGTTCACAGTGCATTAACTAATGTTAACAAGATTTTAATAATGTATTAGTAAATGTTGAAATTAACATTAACAAAGATTAATAAATGCTGTAAAGGTGCAGTTCATTATTAGTTAATGTTAACTAATGTAGTTAACTAATGTTAACCAATTAACCTTATTGCGAAGTGTTACCATCTTTTTTGATTTTAATAAACTAAACTTAACATACTGTGTTTATCCAATTGATTTGTCCAATGTATTTAAATTGAGGGGGGAAAAAAGAAAAAAGTTATCTCAACTTAAAGTAAGTAAAGCAATGAAGTCGTCTTGAAGTTGAGTTATCATGGTCATGTCAGCGAGAGAGATTATAATGTGAACATATCTGTTAGAGAAGATGAATCTCGGCTGATGACCAGTTCTCATCAGCACTGACATGGCTAACGAGAGGGGTCAGAGGTCAGCAGTAGGTCCTTTCTCAGAGAAACAGGCACTTGTGCTGATCTATGGCCTGCTTCAACTGGCCAAACTCGATCCTATGTATCATTACAACAGAAATCGAAGATCTCTGAAGATCAGAACACTCTAGCATCATGTCAGCAAATTTTGCACAGACAAACAACTCAAGTTTGGTTATAGATGTAATTTTGTATTTTTAAAATTGTATTTATTTTTAAGATCGTATGAATGTTGTGGCTCCTGACGCTGTCAAAAAAATGTGTGTCTAAAACAGGTGATTGTATCTAAATCATCGATACCTGCTGTCTCTAATCCATCAAATGTAGTAAACCAACACAAGCCGAGCAGCTGAACGTCACTCTGAGAATAGTATGTAAGCAGGACGTGAGTGGAGGTTTGGAATACACTTTCCCCTTTGACCTCAAAGGTCACCGTGACACTCTCGGCCCCCGTGAAGGAGGGAGGATCACGTGGCTGTGTGGGTGGTGTTTTAGCTCTGATGTACATTACTTTGCATGGCATATCCTTGAAAGGAATAGTTCTGCCATTATTTACCCTCCCTCATATCGCTCCAAACCCTCATGCTGGTATTTCTTCCTTGGCACACAAAAGAAGTTTTGAAGAATGCACATTCTGCAATGATCTTACATGTTTATTTAGATTCCAAGCTCAAAGCTATATCTTTTTTATATAAAATTTAAAAACAAAATGTAAAAATGAGGACAAAATAATTGGGTATTTATATATATACATATATTAAAGAAAAATAACAGCAAATTGCTTCTTTTTTGTCTTTAGGTGGAGGCTTTCAATAAGCCCTAATGGGTTTTCTGCCTCTCCCTGCATATGGAATGCATTTTCTTGCTTTTTGTTGTATATATTTATTGTGCAAAATGAACTAAACAAAGGTTCCTATTCTTCATACTGACAGCTGAAAGAAAAAACAAAACAAAAAACAGATTACCCTCAAGTATGCTGATGGATAACTTTTGTGTGGTTGTCAGCAGGTATATCAGGAATGTCAGTGTGTTAGTCACTTAAGAGACTCTCCAACACTTGAATACTGATCCTTGACCTTTAGTTTCAGGGTCACCGGTTGTTCTTTTTTTAGTACAGAGGTGGAAAGTTTTAATCTGAGGGAGATTTTATAACTAGTCTAATCTCGCTAGAGTCCAGAGCTCTGACAGCAAGAAAGGTCTAAACGTCAGCCATGAAACACAAAGAGGGAGCTGAACACACACACACACACACACACACACACACGAGTCTGATGAGATGAAGAGGCCAAAGCGAAGCCTGTTTGCATTTGAATGCAGGCAGTCAGCTGCAGAACAGGATAACATCTCAGCTTTCGCTGATTTGGTGCTGGCCACAGGGATACAAAGAAGACTTTACAAGAGGGAAGCACTCAAAGACATTCCTCAAGTCCATTTCAGTAGAAAGACAGAAGACTGGGCTTATGTTTCAAGACAGAAATTGCTGTTGTATTTTTCTTGGGTGTTGATTCCTGTGCCACTGATTTGAATGATGCTCTTTTTATTCTCCTCTAGCCAACCAAGTGCTCTTTAATTGACTGTATTTGCATGTCCAGCTTTACAAAGAACAACCTTCCACCTTTCTCAAGAACATCAGAACGTCACTTCAGATCCCAGGACTGTTTTATCCATTTGGTCACATTCTCTGAGACCACACATCGACAGCCATCATCCTCAACTTTTGATATTTTCAAATTGCTTCTTATAAATAGTCACCTCAGGTAACTTCAAACTAATTTTTCACAGCAAGAAAGACATCTGCGTGTGTTTTCACCAAGAGTAAAACAGAAATATTGTGAAATATTATTACAATTTAAAATAACTTTTTTTCTATTTGAATGTGTTGTAAAATGTAATTTATTCCTGTGATCAAAGCTGAATTTTCAGCATTTCTGATTATTATCAATGTTGAAAACAGTTGTGCTGCTCATGATAATTTTTTCAGGATTCTTTGATGAACAGAAAGTTCAAATAGCATTTATTTGAAATTGAAATCTTTTGTAACATTATAAATGTTTCTACTGTCACTTTTGATTAATTTAATGCATACTTGCTGAATAAAAGTTGAACAAAATTACTTTCTTCTTCTTCTTCAAAAATATCTTACTGACCCCAAACATTCCCAAAAATCTCCAAAACATTTTTTGCTTGGTTACAGGTGGATAAACATATAATATTTAAGAAATACCAAAGAGGAGATCATATGTCTTTTAAGTAGATTAAAATCATAGTTTAAGCTAGCCACGTCTTCATATAAACCCACACAGGCCACATTAATCTATCAGGATTTGGAAAATGCTGTAAATCCTCCATTAAATAGCATTTTATGGATGTTTGGAAGCGAGCAGCACTCGATCTGGATTAAATCATGGTGACGGGGGACTAAATGGATGATGGCACACTGCAGTGGAACTATAAACTTAAACAGACAATTATTGATTTTGATATTTTTTTAGGAATGAAGAGGCTGTCTCTAGATTGGTAACATTAATGCAGCGGGAGAAAAGGGTCTGTCTGGCCAGCTTTGGTGGTCAGTGCTTTAATATGGCATGGCGTGGGAGGTCATCCAGGTGTCAAGGGTCAAAGATTACCATCCTAAAGGTCTCTATGACCCTTGCAAATTGATTGCTTACACATCAGAAAGATTCAGCTCAGAATGTTAACTTCACATTTAGCCTGGTTGACAGCTACACTCCTTTACATCTTTCCATTTACTCCACTGGTATACTGAAGTTATAAAAACAGGGAATACAAATGTGTTTCCTACTCATTATGTATACTCTATACACTGCTGTAAAATTAATTAGCCATTACAAATCTCAGCAACATTTGATCACAGAGAACAGTAAAATGAATGTGTTTATACACTGTTCCTATCATGTTTATTTATTATAATGTTTGTAGAAAAAAAGCTGCTCATTGATTTCAATATATATTTGGACACTGACAGATCAAAAAATCTTTACATTCATAAATATAAATAATAGCAATTTACAGCAGAAGCAAATCTTTCAGTCAGCAGATATTGTCTTAAAAATAATGCATAGTCCAGTATTCATCCCTGTATAACTTCTTGAATAATTATTGAGAAAATAAACTATTTAAAATAAGACAGGGTTAAATAGCTAATTCACTATGAAAACATATCCTAAGAGAATAACATGAATAATCATCTGTAATAAAAAAACAAATATGTGGCAAAAACAATGCATGGTTCAAAATCTAAACCAAAGAGTACACATTAAATAGCTAAAGTCATTGTTTTTACTGTAATCTCTTGTAAAATGCCTTTTAATGAGCAAAAATACACAAAATAAATTAATATAGCACATTTCTATTGCTTTCCTCCCTGTCTCTTATTTCTTTCCTCAGTCTCATGTCTGTTACATAACAGTGGTTGAATGACAACTTCCAAGTTTTGCTTTTTTTGGCTGCAATAAATCACAAAGAACAAATGTGTTTTGAGCTGTATCATTATGGGCATCTGAAATAAGGGACCGTTTAGGCAGCAGACATTAGAGCCGTTATTCTGTTCAGTTTGAGATCATTCTCAGCTGAATCAGACGCAAAATGCATTTTAAAATGCAAATATATACTGGAAAATGCCTGTTTTAAATGTATTTGATGAGGAGGAGTGTTTGGGTGATGAAGTAAAAATGTTTCAATGCATTAATTTGGGGTTTCAATTCGACTGCACTGATCATATGAGAACAAAACTTGAACTTGAGCTGAGGCTGAATAATGACACTATTGACTGTCATCTGTAGAGCTGCTTATAGCTGAACTGAACTCATTTCATAATGAGTAACTTTACACAGTAAACTTCACACACAACTGAACTGAATCCACACTGAAATGAATTAGGCTTGACTGAACTAAAACACTGAACTGAATTGAGCTGAATAACGACACTATTGTCTTTGTAGATGTGCTTTACAGCAGAATTTGTTGCATATTTGTTTGCATCACTGATTCTGTTATTCTCTTTATTACTGTGAAGCTGTTTTAAAACAAGCTGTATTATATAAAGCGCTATATTACAGAGCTATGGAAGCTTGTTTCCGCCACTGAATAAAAAATAAAAAAGTTAATTGTGACTTTTTTTCTCGCAATTGTGACTTTTTTGTTCTCAGAATTGATATAAACTCGCAATTGCGAGTTATAATGTCAGAATTGCGTGATATAAACTCGCAATTCTGAGAAAAAATTCAGTCTTTTTTTCCTCAGAATTGGACTTTATAACTCGCAAGTGTGCGTTTATAACTCACAATTGTGAGAAAAGAAGTCAGAATTGCAAGTTTATATCTCACAATTGCGAGAAAAATTCATTTCTTGTAATTGTGAGTTTATCTCACAAGAAACTTTGCGAGTTTCTCAAACAACACAAACATTTTGCGAGAGAACGTAAAAGCATTTACATATATTTTTCCATCCCCATGTCCCTTTAGGGGCTATATAAATAAAAGTGACGACTTAATCTGCGAAATTCAAAATTATTTTTGTTTCTCGTTGTCTTTCTGGACCAGTACACATTATATGCACTGTGAGCTTTGACTGTGCATACAGTGAAAATCAATAAGACCATTTCATAGCTTTCTGCATTATCAAAAAGGGTCCTGGCTGCAACTCTTTAGTCCCAGCCAAAGTCCTGCCCAGTCATCTGGTAGAACTTCATGTTAAAAGGCCTGTAGAAATCCCTGAGTCTGTGCAGCACCTCCGCCGGTATGTGCGGATGCGGTCGCCCTTTCGTCTTCCCCAGACATCGTGGTCTGCTGCTTCCTTCCGGCTTTTTGAGGCAGGGAAAGCCTTTAGTCTGGTTAAAGTAGAAGTGCTTATTGGTCACCACCCGTTTGAGTCCCAGAAAGTCCTGCACCCTGCCCATTTCTCCCGCGGGGTCCGTCACCAGCTTCTCGCCGCTCACGAAGAGAAGCTGTCTGAGTGGGAAATACCTGAGCCAGTTCTCCAGGTGTTTAGCGTAGATGCCGATCCTCACGGCGCTCCAGGATGTGTCGATCAGACCCGTGGTGGAGTTCTTGAAGACCAGATTCTGGAAAGACGGCAAGCCGGGGTTTTTGGTCAGAGTCTGAGTATAGTCCGACACGGCCCGGGTCACGGGGTCACGGACCACCACGATGAGTTTAGTGCTGCGGCTCATGGAGAAAACTCGGGAAGGGGCTTCACGTGTGATGAAGTAGCTGGGTGTCTTCTCCATGGTGATCTGGCCATCTAAAGTACGAGGCATTAGATTCCTACAAAAAAGAGAAAGTGAATATCAGTCATAATGGAGGTCACTTCTATCAGAAATCTGTGATCAAACATGGTTTGTAAAAGAGTTTTAAAGTGCTCGTATTATGCTCATTTACAAGGTTATACGAATACATTTACATTATTTTTCTCATACTGTACATTGCTGCAGCACCTCTTTTCACCCTCTGTCTGAACGATCTATTTTAGAGCCCGTCACACGGAGACGCAAAATTATATTATAGCTGTATACTTCAAAATTTTGTATTGTATCAGCGTTTCGTCCAGACGGATCCGGCATTTTAGGAGCCTGAAACCTCTATTTTTTTAACTATGCTGTTGATACTCAAAGTCCATACAATGTATTTTGCCCTTGCAGTGAAAAAATACCCAACTTTTCCAAATGTTTTTGGAGGATGGGCCAGAGTTGCCAGTAGGCGGGCATTATGCACGTGTTTGTGAAATGAGCACGAGAGACTCGACTCACAATTGATTCCAATGGAGTGCAACATTAGGATTCCAGAAGTAAAAATCTCATTAATTTTCTCTTTTTAAACCATAACTTATAAATCATTAAAGCCAGACATACTCTGAGCTACAAGGTTGTTAATCAATGGTATATGCTTCGGTATAAGCCATCAGTTATTTCAACTTAAAATAATTGTGTTTAAAAATGTAATTCTTAAGGAATAACTACATTACCCATGATTCTGCAAGAAAGAAAGAAAAAAAGAAATGGGAAAAATGCTTCCAGAACCAAGGCCGCTAAAAAGTTGGGCTAGTACTTTTGGCACTCTATAGAGTCTAATAAGGCACAATACTCTAATAAAATATGTATGCATTATGGGATTGTCTTTTCTTTTCACCCAAACATGAAGATTCTGATTTACTCACCCTCATGTTGTTTCAAGCCTGTATGACTTACTTTTTTTCTGTGTAACAGAAGTCATAAATAGTCATATATGCTTGGAAGTGGCATGAGGATGAAAAAAATGATGACAGAATTTAAATTTTTGAAGAACTGTGCCTTTAGGAATACAATGGTGCATTAGAATCAGGCCAAAATCAAATTATGCTGTTTTTCAGAACAGCATTTGCATTTGGAGTGCACATAAATGTCGTCTAAGTAGGCAGCTCATTGGGTTTTGGGACAGAAACTATGTGTAGCTTCACCTATGTCGTCCAAACAAAATATTGGACTGCAATTTTAAGCAATAATGCAAAATGAAAACTTTATTAAAAGTGACTCTGGAGACATGATAATTGCCACCATTTCAGCTCTTGCCAGGGGATGAAGCTGTCACAAGTGTTCTGCATTTCAGCTCATTATGATGAAAGATGTTCTTTTTATTATCAGATATAAAACAAGCACTTCTCTGATGAGGTCACTGTTGAATTACTCACTCTGTCCTGAGTAATGCAAAGTGTTGTTAAATAAACATAAAAGTTGACGTTATTAACAACCAGCCTTGTGAAATGAACGAGAAGGGAGGTGGTGAGTCGCTATAAAAGAAAGAAAAACACGAAACCATACAGCTCTTAGCAGTCATTTCCTGATAAGTTTTGTCCCTAGAACGTCTGTCAGATGTGTCTTGATCTCTCCAAAGCATATTTCATGCTGATTTTGTGAGATCTTCATTTAAAACATGAGGTTTGTCTTTACCACAAAGTGGAATGAATGCAGTTGTAATGTCACTGTAAAAATTTCACATTTAATTCAGTGTTACTTGCCATTTCTTTGTAATTAAATGTGAGTGAAATTTGTTTTAAAAATCATAATTACTCTGCCTTTCTGAATAGCATTTGCATTTATAAATACATTTTATAAATAAATACATATAAACAAGTATAGATATATTATATTATTAGGTTCTTGTTGGTTATAAGGTTCATTTAATCTCCTCAATGAATGTCCAATAGCTTCAGCATCAAATGGAAAAGACTCTACACTAAGTCTCATTATTTCCATAGCGAACATATGTAGTAGATTAACTCTTCATTGGTCTGGGATGGCGTTTGGAAAGTGGTCGCTCTCTCTCTCTCTCTGTCTTTTTCTCTGAGGCTGGCCATCATCTCGTGAGGCTAATACTGAACTCTAATAAGAATCATATTCCTCTACGAAAGCTTTACCACAGAGACAAGAATCAGAGGAATCAGGACGACTGGTTGTTTAGTGCCATTGGCCTGCTGACAGTGAAACAGACTGAAGGATAACATTGAAATTGAATTTACCATATCATTTGACCCGCAATGCTCTTAAAGGAACAGTTCACCAAAAAATCACAACATTTTGTCACTATTTATCCACTCTAGTATTATTCCAAAGTGTATTTATTTTTTTAACGAGAATTTCTGAGGAATCTTCATGCATCGCTTGTTAAAATAATGATAATTTTTAGTTTGTTAAAGTCAACATGAAATCAAAATAGACAATTCTTGAGTTTTTAATGGAATATTGTTTCATGCTGACTTTAAGCTCTAAGAAGGACCAAAAAAAAAACATTAAAAAATCACCATAAAATTAGCCCATGCAACTTCTAAAGCCATACAATAACTGAAATGTAACTATTCCAATGATGCAGCATTTCTTTAAAAGTGTTTCAAGTATCTTTTTTATATGGTGCATGTTCCCAGTGCCTGCTTTTAGAGATGTGATCTTGAAGCATTACATGCAAACCTTTAAAATTGGATTCACAATGTCATGGTTAATGTCAATGTTGTCATTCTCACCGTGCATTTGAAGTGCAAGCACTGTTTGGCTATGTACACACAGCTAAGTGCATGTTTAATTCAGAGTAATCAAGCTAATGGAAGCCATAATGACACTGGCCGTGTCTGCTGACATCATGTTTGTGCTGGGGAGAGCAAGCTGGTAATCAGTGAATAGTTTGGGCTTTTCTCAATTCACGCCAATGGCCCACACAGTCTGGTCCATCCATTTGATCTCCAAAGAAGCATAGCAAGATAAAGCTCTCATTTTGACCAGATTTGCAAACGCAGCTGACTAGCGACCTCTGACAACCTTTGATCTCTCGCCAGTTGTGTGCTTGTGTGTTTTGTTCTTTATCGGGAGGCTTCGAAGCAGCTGCTGTTACCTGTGCGGTTGTCAAGGTGATGAAGCGGCTAGCATCCATGCTGTTTGTTTTGATCACACCTAGCGCAGTGTTAGTAGTTAGCATCTGGACTGGGAATGTGGGAGTACATGTGAGCTTATCAGCTCAGAACCTGGCAACAATTTATTTCTGTTTACTAGTACAGAAGGCACGGCTGCGGGTGGCCTGGTGCAAGAAAGGGCCTCTAAAAATATCAACAAACTCAATTTGTTTGGTTATAAAATAAGCCTTAAAATGTTAAGAAAAAATACATTGTAGCATTGTTGTCCTAACATATCTGAACATCCGTACAACAAAATAAATTCACCTGATGTATTTTGTCACTGGTAGAAATCATAATCACATGACCAACTACATAATCAACTATTTCTAGATCAAAAATAGATAGATAGATAGATAGATAGACAGACAGATAGATAGACAGACAAACAGACACAGACAGACAGACAGATAGATAGATAGATTGACTGATTGATTGATTGATTGATTTTTTATCTTTAATTTTATTTATTTTCAATTTTATTCATTTATTTATTTTTACTCCCAAGAAAAATCTGCATCATTTACAGTACACAATAAAAATCTGTTTTATTGTAAAGACTATAAAAAATATTCCTGAAAAACTATTAACAAAAGAACATGGTTTCATACCGGACACCACACAAATACACTGACTGACCACCACTGTTTGGTTTAGGTTTCTGTGGGGTACTTTTCAAAATATTCAAATACATTTTTGAACCAAAAACATGCTGAACTATAAAAAAAGAGACAATAAACAAAGTGCGGTAAGTCATGCCTGATTGCACGACAAGCTCTTCCTATTTTACCTCTTCCTCTTAGCTGTTTGCATTATACATCTCATAACAGAGTGGGATCTTCCCTCCCTCATTTAAATGAACCACCAGATATAACCTTTCTCCCATTATCAGAGGAAAACATCCAGACAGAACACCCCCTGTGTCTGGCAGCAGTGACCCGGGATGTTCCTGTATGATCTCTGCCACATCTGGCAGCAATAAGTCTCAGGGAGGAAGTTGCTTCCCATTAAGGGCTCACCATGGGCCTGAAACGAGTCTCTGAAATGTTGATTTGTCCAATATTTGAATTGACAAAATTAAAAAGTTATCTCAACTGAAGCAAGTAAAACTCAAAAAAGCCCATGCAAAAAAAGAAACAAAATATATTGAGATGTAAATTTTACAAAATACATGTTACAAAGATCTTTTATTGTACATTACCATATACAATTATCATCTTATTTTAATTTTTTATTTGTATATTTTATTTTTGCAACACAGTGGTCAGTTGTTGAGTTTATTTGTGCTCTATAAATTGACTAATTGAATGACTGATTGACTGAAATGTTGAAAAATTACATTTTTACATTTTACTGAAAAAAAAAAAACTAAACTAAAAAAACAACAATTAATAATTAAAATAATAATGTAGATTAAAATAATTTTAGATTTTAATAATTTTCGGTGGTATCTGAGTGGTAAAAACAATCTGTCAGTGGGGTAATTAAAAATTACTTGCTTGTTTTAAAAACTAAAAACCCATAATACATATCCAGAAACCACTACACGTGACATAAAATATTCTGTGGTCCCACACTCTTGAGACTGTTTGAATGCACCAAAAAACCTCAAAAACAGGTTGTACTGTATATAGACACAGCGCTCAGTTAAGTGCACACCGTAGCGAGGACAGCAGGACCTCTTATTGAGAACACATTGAGGCTTGTCATTACAGAGCAAATGGGAGCTTCTAGAAACTGTGGGAAGCAATTAAATGTCAGCTGGAAATAACAAGTAAAGCACCATAAAACTGCTCAAACATGAAAACGGACAGAAAACAAGAGATAAAACACAACCTTAGGGAAGAAAAATCACAGAGGAGTCCTCTTGAACGTTTCAATTGTTTCTTTTAGACATCAGTTAGATTTAAATAGAGACTTCTTCTCAGTTTTATCTCCTGAGAACAGATCCTAGTGATCTCACGTGTCTTCTCTAGACTTTCTGTCACACCTTACAAAGAGTTGAATATGAACTCAAGACCAAATGATCTGAGCTTTTCTCCAAATGACTGCTAGAGGAAACATCTGAAACAAAGTTGGTACTTGAGCTCTTTATTAAGCTCTGAAAGAGAAACATCGGAGCAATAAAATATTTTAATTTTAGAAACATTTAGCCGACTCTGAAACATCAGGTTTTAACTCTGCATGTGTGGCATAGCAGGAAAGCCACAGGTCAAAGGAGAAACCGGGATTTAAATGCTGACATCCTCGAAAGAGAGGGAGGTCCCGCATTAACAGGAAACAGACTAACGGCAAATCAGAATGTGTGTGTGTGTGTGTGTGCTTGTGAGAGAGACAGAAACTAATTGCCCTTCCTATCATGTGGGAAAATCAGCAGTGCTGCTGTGAGTGTGTTTGCGTGGGTTTATCTGTGAAGCAGCACCATGATGACCACACCCAAAGATGAAGATACAATAATGGTAAAGACAACTACAGTTGTATTTAAACACTGCCTTCTTAAATTCCATCTGAAATAGGTATCGATTCTACCTTATCAGCTAGTTGCATCTGTGGAGAGCAGCCAAACCCAAAATCAAAAACCCTCATACAATTTTTGTGAACTACTGTACATTAAAGGCACAATATGTAAGATTTTTGGATTAATATATCGAAAAACCACTACAACAGTGTTATATATTTTGTTGACTTATGTACTTGTATCCAAGATGTTTCCATGTTTAAATCCAGAGAAATAAGCAATTTTAACCAGGACACGGAACGTGTCCGTGAGTCGCCTATCAATGACATCATACCTGTGTTACCGTCGGTTTTATTTAGTAAAAACCATGGAAACACCAAAGACATATATTGATATTCTAATATCAATATAATATTGATAATACCGTGTGTCGCGCTCATCTCTCATTAGCAATTGCTCCAGCGGCCTCATTCAGCTCCCACAGAACTCGGTCCTGCTCTGCTTCATACTACAGTAATGTTAACCCTTTTACACATAAGTTTAAAATATTCTGGTTGATCCCCCAGCATGAGTTTTTCAAGGCGACCGTTATTCAGAATGTATCACTTTATTGTTTCCCTGGTGACGCGTCATTTCTTGTCACGTGACACACCGCAGCCACAATAGCGCTGTATGACTGAAGATCTGCTTTTATTTAATTTTTCCTTTTTTATTCAAAATATTCACAAATTTGTTAACTATAGCATGGAATATCTGATATTCTGATATTGCCGAATATGTTTAAGTGGATGTGTTTTGTTTTGTTATTTGAGCTATACGCGCGATGGGCGCCGCCATGTTTGTTTACGCCGCAGTACAGAAAATCGAATCTGTTGGATTTACAACACGTGAATTAATCCACTTAACCTGCAATACATGAAAGTAAGTGAGCCGGTGAACTGGGAGAAGAAAAGAGTAAACCTTAAAGTTACACGATGTGTATCTTACATGAGTTGTATAATAATTTTGAAAATTATTGTTATTGCCGTTTCTATAGATATCAGTGTGTATTTTACAAACTCTCAATGTATTGTTTTGTTAGTACTTATGTGTATTTAAATGTCTGAAACCTAAAATAAACATTATGTGGTTGAAAACACTGCATATTTGTGACATATGAAAATTGCTGAGCGGTTCGTCTCTGGCTCACCGCCAGCCAAAGCGCGCAAGCACATTTGAATTTGGCAGCTGATCATGTGATGCACTGAACGTTCTAATCACACCGGTGTGATCGTACGCATTAAGGGTTAAAAATCTCATCCATGAACATGATTTCTGATAGAGTCCTGTCAGATTCTTTTCCTCAGGCTGGGGTGAAGACGACATGATTCCACCATCAATCTCGGCGTCATCAAGCTACGCCTTTGTTTTGAATAGGCGACCTCTAGTGGTGAAAAGTTACATATTGTACCTTTAAGTAATGAATCAAATCATTTTATAAAATGTATAATATAAAGAGCTTTTCCTCTAAAGGGCTCCCAATTCCCAACTGGAACATGCTGCCAATTGAAATAGAAGTAGTACATGACATGATATTTAAAATATTTTAATAATAATAATAGATATCAATTATATATTTTTATTAGATTTTTTATTTAATTATAATAAAAGTATGTAATTAAATACTTAAAAATTATTTAAATTATATATATTAAGATTTTTATTGGAAATAATCATTTTTACCATTTATTTACACATCATCATTCTTAATTCTTGCACAAAAAACACAAATTTTATATTTCTAAAACATCAAAACACTGAACGCACTGCAAAATCCACCTACATCCTCCTGAATAGTCTCTGAAGCCCTGGCAGGATGTGCTTCCTTTTCTTCCTGCTTTTTAATCTGCTTCCGAAGCTCCTAATTATCTAATCAGGCTGGCTGAAAATTTTAGATATTGAGTGTTTGATGTTGTGTTAAGGATCAGTCACAGGAAACAACAAGGAGGAAGAAGTCCTCGGCTGCAGATCACCGGTGGTCAGAGTGGATGTTTTGGTAATGACCGTTCCTAATGCCGAATGATATACTATTACTGGTGGGCAGCAAAACTGGTCATAGATTTCGGAAATCTGACTGCAGATGGTACATACAATATTGCTGGTAAACAAATAACATATTAAGGTTAAACTTGAAATAAAGCTATAAAACTTGGTTGCATCAAGTTTTGCACTAAAAGGTATGCAGCAATTAAAGTACTGTACCTTTAATGCATCTGAGATTCAGGATGTGTCACAGTTTATGGAAACAGTCCAGTATCAGGACATTGCTAAATGCCCACAAACGCCTGACATAAATTTACGGTATAAATTTGGCAGGAGGACCCTGGGAAAAAAGACCTGGCACATTATTCAATGAACTATATGTTATGGTGGTGTGTGCAGTGAATACTGTTTCTGTGACAAATGTGTAA
Organism: Hypophthalmichthys molitrix; assembly: GCA_037950675.1. Classification (NCBI taxonomy): domain Eukaryota; kingdom Metazoa; phylum Chordata; class Actinopteri; order Cypriniformes; family Xenocyprididae; genus Hypophthalmichthys; species Hypophthalmichthys molitrix. The sequence goes on along the minus strand of CM075492.1, from coordinate 9,635,342 downwards.
TTGCTGACTGAACTGAAGCCAAAGAGCAGAATTACATTTATAAAACCGATGTAAATTTATATGTGACCAGATAGCATCTCTAGCTAGAAGTTACAATGCACACATGAAGGAATATAAAAGTAAAAACAGATCGTACAATGGAAATCTGTTCAAATATGCACCACACAGAATTTTAAGTGACTCAATATGGAGTGTGTAGCAGCATAATGAACCTTTAAGACCAGCCTAGAGGAAACCACATCCCTGGCTTGGTTAACAGCCCACCGTATGTGCAGCTTTAACAGTCAGTCGCAGAAGAACAACTGCAGCTGCAGAATTGGGAAGTTAGTATGATTAGTGTCTTCAAATACTTTTTTTTTTTTTTTTTGCCTGATTAATCATACTTTTCTTGTTGGAAGTATTCAGAAGGAATAGACTGGGCTTTTCTCTATAGCATGTCTGTATTTCAGCAGTAAAAGACTAGGCATTTCTGCTGAGAAGCCATGCGTCAAAAACAACTATCTATGCCGTTGTGGGTTGGTGAACAGCTTGGGACAAGCCAAGGCTTTCTTTCTCTTGGCCTAGAATTTAACTTACCCACTGAATACCTCCAAGTTGTTTCTTAGGAAATGATTATCCAGCTAACCTCATCATAAAAAAATAAAAAATATATAAAACATCACAAGCAAAGCAAAGCTAAACACGTTTCTCACAGTCAGGTGTGTCCATGAAAGACACAGAAAGTCAAAAACAAGCGCTATAGTCAACTAACTAGTTTATTAAGCCTGCCAATCAGAAACCGTCTCTGCCAGTCATGATTTTGCATATTCAGGTTTGCTGACAGGAATGGCTTAAATATGTTTGGAGGGCGGGGTTTGAAGAGAGGGCATGCCGATAAAATGAGCAAAATAGTGGAAGCTTATAAAGAACCTTTTCCAGTGATTATCAAATTAGTAAGTTAATGAAACACTCTTAAAAACCAAAAGGGGGGTTTCCCAGAAATACCATAGAAGAACCATTTTTGGTTCCCAAAAGAACCTTTCAATGATCAGAACATATTAAAAATCTGAAAAACCTTTTTCCACTATAAAGAACCTTTTGTGGAATGGAAAGATTCCATGGATTCTTCACAAAACCATCGATGCCAATAAAGAACCTTTATTTTTTAAAGCCTCCCACCTAAATGCAATTACTTTTTATATCTATCTGAGATATCTGAGATCTATTAAGATTGTTTAGTGACACATATAAGCAGATCTTCTATAGATCCTGCATTTGGTGCAACAAATTGTTTTAATCATTTTCATCAGTTGCTTCCTCCAAAAATGACCTGACTCTTATTCTTCATTACGAGGCTGTGCCTCACTCTGAGGATATAGATAACACATCTATCTCTGTACTGCACCGTTGATGTGTGCCGTGATGGTTTCTTCCACACCACTACCCTCAGCCCTGATCAATCAATGGCTAGTTTAATGTTAGAGACCCGGGTCATGTGGGAAATCAAGCCTGTCAAATCGGCTCTCTGACATCATGAAATGTATGGCTTTAAAATCCAAATTGAATGTGTAATGCGAAATGTAAATGTATTCATTAACATGAGAGACAGGTTAACTGCAGAAAAATTTGCTTTTGTGTGGAATGGATTGAGTGCTAATGCTTTTTCTAAGACAATTTGTTAGAATCCTAGTTGTTTTAATTCATTTTTATGACAAGTTTGCATAAAATAAATAAACAAACAAATCTTTCTATCTAAATTATTAAATAATGAAATTTACTAATTATATATATATATTCCATCAAATTACTTTGACCTCCTTTAGCATAAGTATGATGTCAACACTTTCTCTGAAGCCTACTTTTGTCTGCTTTAGGGATCAATTTCAGTCATTTAAATATCTCTCCTCCTCATTTCTAAGGGCCTTCTGTTACACAACACTCACAAGACAACAAGGAGGTAAACCTATCTAACACAAAAAGGGAGTATTCTCTTAACACAGGTCTTAAAACATAAACCTTTATAGCCAAGCACCTTGGAACATCATAAAGAATCTCAAGAGCTGAAAAGGCAGCAGCAGTTTGTCAGAAAGATTGAATATGCACAGGTTAATTAACTGTCTCTATGCCTAAGTGCAATAAAGTTGGTTAAGGAAGAATCGATAAGCAGCACGTCATTGATTGGGAGGTGACTTTTATTCCACATGGTGATTTATGGAGTCATGAAAAGGTGCTATCAGAGTCAGGTGGGGGAGGAAGAATTATTATGGATTACTGAACAGAATTAAAGAACATGCACGGACATGTTAATCAGAACATATTAGCAAAGAAAAAAATTTAAAAAAAAAAAAAAAAGAAAGAAAAAAAGAGAGAACTGATCTTCAGTTTATAGAACTAGATTACAATTCTTTATTAAATTATGCAATCCTGAAATTAATTTATATTTATAATTGTATTATATATTTATATATTTATTATTATATTAGAAATTATGAATTTATCAATTGTAATTAATTATAATTTAATATTATACTTTTAAATAATTATTTATTTTATTAAATATATTATATAATTATTTTTTATTTAATTTGCATATAATACAAATTAATATTTACTTACGTTACTCATAATTAATACTTAATAAACATATTTTTTTAAATACAATGAAAAGCATTTATAAAATGTTCACTTTATTAGAATACTATTTATCAAAATTGTAAATTAAAATATAATCAAAATAAAATCTTTGACCAAACACCTGTATGTAATGTACAGTATACAATATTTGTAGGCTATAATGTAGCAATCATTTGTACAATATTTCACATGGGCAACAGTCATGACCTTTTAATAAGCAAAGTATATGAGCACCTGGTCACTTACAAAGGTTGTGTGCTTTCTCTCTCTCTCTCTCAAAAACACACAGTGGCCATGTGACAAAGCTCATCCATGTAGGGCTTCCAGCTGGCATGCACAATGGCTCAGCTGTCATTACACATCTGCACACACACAGGATACCCATGGTGTTGACAAGGCTGATATTGAATTATACGTTACAAAAACCCTGTACATGGGTAGTTTGTTTACATAAGGCTGTCACCACATGCTGGAACAAATGTGTGTGCAAGAGCGAGAAAGAGAGAGAAATCATCAAACTAAGCCTCAAAGTCGCTTCGCGAGCTATAGCTGTCTTCAGCAGAGAGGAAATGCATCATAAACGGCCTATATCCATGATTATCAAGGGAATATTTTACTCCATAATAAAATCTCTATCATCTCATCCTCATGTCATTCCAAACCCATAGATGTTCTCTGAAAAAATAACAGCATACGAGTTTGTCTGATTTCAGATTGGATGACGTGGAGATGAGCGACAAACAGATGAGAGAAAGAGAGAGACAGTCAATCCACAGACATTATATTGGCAGAGGGCTGAATGTCCTGCCAATGAGACATGGCTCTAAACTGGCTAGGTTATTGACAGGTGATATTAATGAACCAAGTGGCATTAAAGTAGAGAGGACGATATATAACTGCTTGACGGACAGTCTAAACATGCAGTTTTTAAAGAAGTCTCAGTGTGTAAACTCTTTTGAGGAGTTAATTAAACCAATGATCTCTGCTGGAAGACTTTACGACGAGCTCTGCATATGCATTTCGGTCTAGATAAATTACAATGTCTGTTATAAAACTGGGCTGCTGTGAGATGAAACATCTGGTAGCTCGCTTGATTACCACTCTTAGGATTTTAAGTGGGTATCTTGGATAAAGAAAATTGCAGTCTCCAAGAATCAAAATCATAGGCAGAGATTACATAGACAGATAAGACTATTTTTTGTGATTGGTTTGTAACGCAGTACAGGTGTTGTAGCGAATTTCGACCTCCTGCCAAATTATTACCCCCCGTCATTGAATTCGCTACCTGATTGCCTAATTCTAACCCCACTCCTAATCCTAAACCAATATGGGGGGTAATAATTTGGCGGGGGTCAGAATTCGGCACAATACTGGTGTTGTGCCGAATTTCGACCCCCTTCCAAATTATCACCCCCTCATTGCCTGATTGCCTAATCTAAACCCCACGCCTAATCCTACCCACCCACCTACTCCTAAACCTACCAATACTAGGGGGGTAATAATCTGGCAGGGGGTCAAAACACAACACCGGCACTTTTGTTTTTTAATGTGTAGCATACCTTCACTTTTCCCACACTTCCCACTTCAACTCTGGTGGTACTAGAATGGTTGGTTGCCAAGGCTTTGGTTGCTAAGGAGTGGTTGTTAGCACGTTGCTATGCAGTTACTAGAGGAGAGTGGTTGCTATGGAGATTAGTTACATGCTGCCCCAAGTCAAATAAATAAATAAATAACAAACCATATTTCTCATGCTTCAACGCAAAGTGGTTCAAAAAAGTATTTAAACGCTTAATAAAGAAAATAAAAAGGTCACTGTATTAGATGCAGCATATCAGAACCATATAGCATCTGCAAATATACCTTTATTTCTTTAAGAAAAATGCCATTATTCTGGTATTGCAAAGGCATTTATAAATTTACACGTGCCTTAAGTATCCATGCAACATGATATTTTATGTCTGTATAATGAAGTTGCACACTTAATTTGAACAGATTTAGGGGTTTTGATAATCCCTTGCCCTATATAGTAAAAGCGATACTATTATTCACAACTATTAGCAGACGACCTACCTGTACCACTGAAGACCCTTCTCATAGAATCTGTCAAAGAAGTGCGGCTCTGCGCCCACGGCTCTCACGTCTGGATGAATGCGCAGGAACTCCAGAAGCGCGCGCGTTCCCCCCTTTTTCACGCCGATAATAATCGTCTGAGGAAACTCTTTGGTGCCAAAATTGTTTGACACAGAAAGATTGTTGTAAGTGTCATAGCCTAAGCCTCGCTGCCTCTTCTCATCTTCCACGTCTGTCGCATCTTGATCGGGGAGTTCGCGTACGATGGAGCCGTTCCAGTGCGCGTCCGGCTGGAGTTTCTTCCCTTCCTTTGGGAAAAGTTTGCTTCTGAAACTTTGATGGACGTACAGTGGACTCGGCATGGAATCGCAGTATCCAGTGAGACAGTAGAATAAATAGGTGAATATAAGGAGCATGGTAAAGAACACGGACACCTTGGAATGCGCTTTCAGGTGTCCGAAGTCGAAACTCGTTGTCCAACATCCCATGAGTGTCTTTGCTTCGCAAGAAATAACACGTTAAACGGAGGAATCATGCCGTATTAAATGTAAAAGAATAACTTTTCGTTGCAAGACTAAACATTTAGTGAGGTTAACTGTTTGTTTGTTCTTGCGCCTCAAAAACACTAAATCAACTGCACGCCATATTTGCACGATCATGTCTTATACATTGAAGTATCATAACGAATTATAACTTGTCATGTTCTTTTTGTTGGACTGATATGACTTCTTTGGTTTGGTCTCTCGCAGTCGTGCAGCTTCGGGTGACCAGGGTTACCCATTCATCTCCCACCCGTCTTTGGTGTGAATCCACGCCCTGCATTCTGAGTCCCACCCCTTTTGCTCAAATTACTTTTATGACTTTCCTAAGCAGTTACAAATCCATTAAGCACTATACAATCGATGAGAGCTAGAGAGCTTATTTTTTGCGGATAAGAAAAGAACAGGTCAAAGTTCACAGCACTTACTGCATAATAGTGAAATGTTATCTCAGGTATTTTTATGGCATGTACTTTCCTACATAGGCTGCAGTGTGAGGCAGTACAGATGAAGAGGTCAGTGAGTGAGCAACACCTGTCCTGGAGGCCACACACTCAGCGGAGACGGTCTGTTCCTTGATCTGGTCTCTGTAGACTTAAAACTAAGGAAATCATAATCACCTCAGTTCATGCAAACACACACACTGTAAAATTCATTTTAAAGTACTTTATTGGCATGATTGTGACTGTAGTTGCAATGAAATAAATAATAGCAGATATTATTAACACAGAAGATATTTTGAAGAATCTAGGTATAACAAACAGTTGAAGACCACAGACTTCCATAGCATGGGGAAAAAAAAAAGAAAAAAAAAAAGAAATTCATAGAGGTTTGGAACAACTTGAGGGTGAGTAAATGATGACAGAATTTTCTTTTTTGGGTGAACTCTCCCTTTAATTGTAGTTTGGAACTTTTGCTGACTTGTGCAGCTTAAATATGGGTTTTGGTGCAAAAGATGAACAATTGCCCTCACAATTATTGATACTTTTCTGTCAATCTCGAAATTGTCAGAAAGAAATGATTTTGGCAACACAGTCTTACTTTGGTTGACAATCTTTCCTCTTGTTAACGCTAGAGGACAGGTGTCATTATAGTCCAGACTCTACGGAGCCTGCAACAAGGCTAAAAACAACACTGCCTGACTGTGGCCAAACAGGACCCCCGTGTCAAACTCAGGATTATGTCATAAAATGGGATCATTAAGACTTTACAGCAATATCGAACAGTTCTAGACTCAAAACACTCTTCAAATGTTCCAAAATCCTCTTCTAGCTCTATAAAGTTTGTTCTTAGACCCGGCAATAGCATGTTGACTCTACAAAAACCATGAAATTAACAATATCGGGTAATTGTCCCAGCTTTGCAATAATGTACACATGATCTAGTTACTCTTGTTTCCTGGCTTTTTGACTCAGCATCATTTTGGAAATGCAATCACACGGGTCTACAACAAACTTCCTAGACCTACTCTCTTAAAATTAAAGGTTATTTATTGGCATCTATGGTTCCATGAGGAACCTGTCCATTGCACAAAAGGTTCTTCATAGTGAAAAAAGGTTCTTTAGACTTTTAAAAATGGTTACTGAAAAGTTTTTTTGAGGAACCCAAAATGTTTCTCATTTGACATCGCTACACCGCCCCTTTTTAGAAGCTTTATTTTTTTTTAAAGTGTAGAAAAGGAAACGTTAAATGAGGGTTTTAGTTCTATTACCTTTCTAAGCATCAAGACATAAGAAAAATCATCAAATATTTACATTTAAAGGAGACATTATATTTCTATAGGGACCATAATTTCAGAGATATTAAGAAGGCTCTTTTAAAGCTGTCCATAGCATTCACCCAGATTACAATAAAGTTTTGTCAGTTTGGGTTATTGTAAACAGTAGTGCCAAATGAAAATCCCAAGATATTGTTCATCATGTGCCCCAAAGCTGCATGAGATAATCGTTGTCTGCAATAGAAAAAATAAGACCACCAGGGAGCTGCCACCCACAAACATGTATCATACGCATGACTGATGATCTGACAACCTTTCCACTCAGCATCTATAGTTCAAGCCAAAATTATTTCATTATCTTGTGGTGCAACATGTCACACAAAATAAGCTCAAGCTTAATCCTGCTGACAGAAAACATACCAGAGCTGTCACTAGAAAGACAACAATTGAAAAACAAATCATATAATTATTTAAAAGGGGTTTTATTGTACAAAAATGTATGTAGCTTCAAGCTAGACACAGTATATTTGATACTGTATATCTGAAATAAGCAATGCTAATCTGTAAGTAATCAGTTACAGTTGATATACAATAACGTGTGTCAAAATTTGAACAACAGCTACCAAACCAGTTTGTTAACATTGAACTAAAGTGACCTCATGGAGCATCTCAGTATTATGTTTGCATGCAAAGCTATGTACCACTGCAGGTCAGACTGGTTGCACTAGATTAAAAATAACATCTTCTTTTTGTCTGTCAAATTTATTGAAGACATGGTATTTTGCCTCAAATTAGCAGTTTTTGTGAGGTTTTTTTTTTTTTGAGATTTAAAAATGCTTGACCGGGTACCTGTACATACCATTTAGCAAATGCTTGTCAATCACAGCAACCTTCTGTACCGTATGCTAATTGCAGGAAGTGTTCACTGAAATAACCTGAGGTTATGTGCTTTCCTTTGGGTAAAAGTCATCAAGTCAAGTCACCTTCATTTATATATCGCTTTATACATTACAGAGATTGTTTCAAAGCAGCTTTACAGTGATAACAGGAAAATGATTCAATGATGCAAAAAGTTCATTTCGGGTGTACAGCAGCTCTAAAAGAAAACAGTGTTATTCAGCTGAAATCAGTTCAGTGTTGATTCAGTTCTGTTGTAAAGATCATCATTTATTAAATTAGTTCTTTTAATCTATAAATCAGTTCTGCAGAAAACAAGTGCATATTACATAAAAACAGTACACACACTTTAAAGGGTTAATTCACCCAAAAATGAAAATTATCCCATGATTTACTAGGTGTATATGACTATCTTCTTTCAGATGAACACAATCGGAGATATATTTAAAAAATATCCTGGCTCTTCCAAGCTTTATAATGGTAGTGAATGGGGGCCCGATTTTGAAGTAAAAAAGTGCATCCATCCATCATAAAAGTACTCCACACGGCTCCGGGGGGTTAATAAATGACTTCTGAAGTGAAGGGATGTGTTTTTGTAAGAAAAATATCCATATTTAAAACTTCATAAAGTAAAATAACTAGCTTACGCCAGACGACTGTATGCATACTGTACAAGTCGACTTGCGCCAAATAAATAACCCCTGATGCGATGTATGACGCAGGATGTAGGAGCATCGTAAGCTTAGACGCCTCTCGTGGTTTAAACAAATAGGGCTGGGCAACAAATTTAAGCTCCTCTACTCTTATATCGAAATCCTCCAACATTTCTCTTTAAAATTTCTCAATTTAGACTTCTAATTCATGACTGGTGTTTTGTTTTGCTCTATCCTCTGTGCTTCTGCTTTCGTCATTTCGTCATGCGTCGGGTCAGAGGTCACGCTTCTGCTGCAAATCGAGGCGACCGGCTGTCTGCCTTAAGGTAATTATTATAGTTAATAATGTTTTAAATGTGCTTTTTTTTTATTTATTTTTTTTTTACAAAAACACATCCCTTCACTTCCGAAGGCTTTATTAACCCCCTGGAGCTCTGTGGAGTACTTTTGTGTACCCCCATTTGTGTACCCCCATTTGTGTACCCCCATTTAATGCCATTATAAACCTTGGAGGACCAAAGAAAATTTTAAATATAACTCCGATTGTGTTCGTCTGAAAGAAGATAGTCATGTACACCTATGGCTTGAGGGTGAGTAAATAATGGGATAATTTTCATTTTTGGGTGAACTATCCCTTTAACTCACTGCAGACTTGTATAACAACAACAAACAACAACGAGGAGCTCACAGGGTGGACGTGTCGCTCATGGCAGATTGTTTAATGGCATGTCAGTTTGAACAGGACTAACACGAACTGGGGTTATTTTTAAAGGCCATTTTTTAGTGTAGAAACACAAAAGGCAAAAACAAAAACCTGCTATTGGCCTATTTCTATTTTCTACAGGGCAGGTTAATGCATTAAATATATAACTTAAATTATTTATTGTTCATTTTTATTTTGTTTAATCTACTGCATTAACTAATGTTAACAAAGTGAACCTTATTGTAAAGCGTTTCCATGTTTTTTGCCAATGTCCTTAATCACCTTCAGCCAGATGTGGCATTTGTTTTCACAGCTGGGGAGGAGTTTCTTCAATATTGCCTGCCTGCACATACACACAAACACACATACACATTACACTGACACTCAAACACAATTTAATCTGCGTGCACAAACGGTAAAGGGTGAATGAGGGCAGATCGCATCACGCTAATGGTTAAAAAACAACAGCACATGTGCAGAAAATCACCTGCCTCACAATGCAGAGGAGATAAGTACCTATTCTGCACAACACCTGGATATTGTGGCAACTTAGAGATGCCAGCTGAGGATCACCCACAACAGCTAGATGTTAGTCTAACACTTTGAAGATTTCGGAAAGAAAAAAAAGTGTCTTTAGCATTTATACAAGTGAAAATACACTGCTGCGAGTGCCTGAAAAACACTGCGCCTTTGAGCGTGCCTTTCTTGGACCTCAGCACAGTGTTTGCACATGAAAGCTGAAGTCTATGGTGGCAAAGCCAGTCTTTCTACAGTGCATGGTATGGAAGGCCTGTGGTTAGCCTTAAGTATAGGGAAGACATGAATTACATTACAGTGGATGGGTGTAGCAGTCAAGAAAAAGAGGAAGGAGAGAAAAGTAGAAAGAGACAGACTCAAAGGGATTTCACTTGGCATGTCAGGGCAGGACATCTTGCAAAGCACCTTGGAACCTTAAAGGTAAAGTTTGTAATTTCTGTGGCGGAAACAGAATTTCAAAAGTAATCACTGTTTTCTAACAAGTTTTGAGTTTGGCGCTGCTAGTTGCACAGAAATTACACACTTCACCTTTAAAGTCAATGTGAAACGCTGTTTATTTCACTCTGCTGTATTTGCAAGTAAAATGGGATATTAAAAAAAAAAAAAAAAACATTAAAACTTGACTGGAAAATGACTGGAAAAAGTTGCTCTTACCAGAATTGGGCAGAGGTGTTGAAAAAAATAAAAGTGATTTATAATGTCACCTGAAACAAAATGACTTCTGAGGCAAAGGAAGTTATTACGTGATTGAAGAATAAAAAGATAAAGATTATTTTCTTTGGAATGATCTGCACTGATGAATTGTTCACAATAAGACTCAGAACATGTATTAATAAAAGTGAATTTTGAACACACATGGTGATTCTAAGGTGCAGAAAACATTTATTAGAATGGAGATGTTAAATGAGACAGCAAACAAGCAACACGGGCATGTACAGCACAAGATCCATAAATCTCTGACTCCAATAAATATTTTTTTTTATTGCCGTTAACTGTAGTAAAGTGCTTTTTTATTATCCAATAAATGTCAGTTGTTTTAACAGCTTTAATAGTCATCAAAGGATTCCTTTTTTTTTGTGCTGCCATATCAATATTTCCACAATTTAAAAAAGCTTCTTTTAAAAAAAAAATCAACATATGCTGTTTTAGATGTGTATAAAAGAAAGGAAAAAAGAATCATGTTCCTTGTTGTAAAACAACAACAACAACAACAACAACGAACAGGAAGTTCACAAGCCACAGGATACTAATTTGGACTTTGAATTCAACCCAGTCACATAACAGGAATTTCATTAGTTTTGCCACCAAACATAAATAATTACTTAATTTTGACTACACTGTAAAAAATGACCATGATTTAAAAGCTAAAAGACAGTTCTATATACGGCGAATAACTGTAATAAATGTAAATGTAATTTTACGGTAAAATACTGTTAAATTTACAGGTTTTGAAAAATAACAAGTCATTGTATAATTTACAGTGAAAAACCATAAATTGACATTCCCATAATTCCCTGCGTGACACTTCACATTTGATGTATTTTCTTTGAAATAATTCTGTTTCTTAGTTTTTTCTAATCAGTTATGTACATTAGGGTTTTATGTTACATCTAATGTTAAATTAATGTCTGTTGCAATTTTAAAATTTCATATGTGTTACCATGATGGTGTTTAGTGTTTGTGTGAATGACACTGTGTGCACCTTCTATATAATAGTATTGTTCTTCTCAGCTTGTGATGAGCTTTGACTCATCATGTGACTCTCATTACCACTGTGGTTGGTGGTTGTCAGAGTATTTCAAAGGTACAAAACAAATATTAGTACTTCAATCGGTTGATAAATTAACATTATATCAATTAATGAAATACAGTTTTTTTACCATAAATTTTACAATTTTTTTTTACAGTGTGTAAAATAAACAGTTATGAAGCATAATATTACAATATAAACCTTTAAATTATACGGTTTGAACTGTTAAATAGACAGTAAACTAAGTGCTGTCCCGTAAAACCTAAAACGTTGCTACAGTATTTTTTACGGTAAAGTTCTGGGGCTTCATTTATAAAATGTTGCGCAGAAACCGTCCTAAATTTGATCTTACGATCATTTCTCAGATGTGCGTACGTGTGATTCATAGAATGAACGTACAGACAGAAAACGAGCGTACACCTCTCTTTCAGAAGTGAAATCTATAAATCGCAAATGATCTTGAACTTGCGCGCAGCTGAATGGTTTCAGCCCTCCGCTTTGTAAACGACACCTAATTAATGTAATTTACATATAAAAATCACCAGTCATCGTCCAAATCCTTTAATTTAGAATGGCGAGTTGCAAAAATAGCTTAGATTTCCAAAAACCTGCAGTAATCTGACCAGGAAAAGTGCGTACGTCTGCTCAGACCCTGATGTGGCGCTAAGCACTTTTCCACGTCAAAGACCTTTTTTATAAATATGAGCACTGGCGTGGATTTAAGCGTACACACACTCTATGATCAAATCTGTGCATGCGCACGCTTTGTAAATGAGGTCCCAGGTACCACAACTGAATTTTTTTTTACAGTGTAATTATGCCTATTTATTCCATTATATGTAAAATAGCTTCCTCAACGGATTAGACCGATTTCTATCAAATATGAATATGAAGGACATCATAAAACTTAAATAAAACTTATATAAACTTTACTTCCTTACTTCTTAGTGATTCATCTTTTGCCATTCACAAGAGACTGTCCATGAATTTTCTTGGTGATGATTTCTCCAGTTGCCAGGTCTTTCCCCAACCCTCCCCATTTCAAACTTTGACTATTAATATATATTTAATGTTAAACTCTCAGCAGTTTCAGAGTTTAACGAGACAACTTTTTTAACACTGATTTTATCTAACAAGGCTTTCTGGCATCTTTACAGACTGACAAAATCTATTTCCTTGCTGGCACATCTTCCCTGTTATCACTCTCAAAGAGCATATGTTGTATTCATGTTTTTGTTTATCAGAGATTCACATCTGTGGCAGGTGCTTCTTCAAAACAATCCTGCTTTAAAGTGCAACATCACAAAAAAAAAAAAAAAAAAGTGTTTTTCTATGACTTGTGTTGGTAGAGCATGGATTAGACTCTAATATGCTCCACCAACACAAGACATAGAAAAAAGTAACACTTCACCTATATGGCTAAAGTGTCTCTAATCATTATCTGCCAATATACAGAATCTTTACCACCAATAAATTATCTATATTTTGCACCAGCTTTATTAAAAATCAATTTTGTACCTTTTAAAATGAGATTATGAAATTAAATAAAATGATTAAAATAGGATGATTTAGTTGTTTTTTTCTTTATGACATCCAAGGTCATTGTGTCACTCACAGCATCATGTCTCTAATAGGAAAAACATTTCTTTACATGCATGTTTGGTGGCCTAAGTGATTATTTACTCACCAAAGCCAAATTTGAAACACTTTTGGCACTTAGTAAGAGTTAATTTTGGACTCTGCAGGGAATGGGGTGAATTTAGCGTGACTGGGACACTTTCTGTCATTGAGATGACCTGGAAAAAGTGTCCCAGTAAACTGGAATTCACCCTACTGTACATCATGATAGGCTCAAATATCTGAATGCACAGAGGCGGCATACTGATCACACGGTGTTGACAGAGATCTTTATATAAACCTGATGCCTGAGAAGTAACGATTTGTAGTAAATAAAACGCCTACATAGTCAAATGTCACGATGAAAGGAATGTCACAATGTTCCTGTGTTACATTCTTCGCTGTTGAATAACATTGCACAACCAGTGGTATCACCGTCACAGCCAATTACTGTGAGATCTGGTTCAGTGGCATGTGACACATTCCTTATGAGTGATACTTAAATGTAAGCTTCTTTGTGTTGATTCGTTCTGTATTGTGATTAATACAGGTGTGCATGTCAAAAATATGCTCAGACAAGTAAAGAGCTGTCATTATCATGTAAAAAGCCAGGTTTAGGTTTGCATTAATCTCCAACCAGTATTAGTATATTACATAGAAATGCCCTCAAGCTCATTTGAAAAAAGGCCAAGTGGGTGATATGAACACATACAAACAGGAAACAAGATAACAAAAAATAACAAAAAACAAACACACAGAAAAAAACAAAACAAAACAATCCACGTTCATTTTTTGTTAGAATTTAGTAATAGGCAACACACTCTCATGGCAATTTGTAATCAGTGTTGGGGAAAGTTACTTTTAAAAGTAATGAATTACAATATTGTGTTACTCCCTAAAAAGTACAATATTGTGTTACTTGGTTACTTTGTATGAAAAGTGATGCATTATATTGCTTTTGTGTTACTTTCTCACCTGGGCTGGGCTTGCTTGCTTGTTTTTTATTAACAACAAAAAAAGGTTCTATTTTTGGCAAATGTTAAGGCACTTTCACACCAAAAGTTAAATGAATAAGCCTCAGGCTGAAGGGAAAGTAATCTAATTACATAACTCAAGTTACTTGTCATGCATTACCCCCAACACTGTTTGTAACTATTTAAGGTTTTGGCAAATTGGTTGCTAATTTAAATGAATTTGAACAATCTCATTCATATATTTGCGCACAATTTGCTTACGCCTCACTGATGGTTAGGTTTAGGGGTGGACCTTCATGCTTGCTTTGTTCGAAAAATCATATGTTTTGTGGTTGGTTAGGATAATACATCAATAAAATAGCATTGCAATTTTACCACACAAAATTACCAAAATTTTGAAAAATCATAAAATACATACATTTTATCTAGGGAGGAATGGGAAAAGGATTGAGGTTGGAGCTGAAATTTGGCTTAGGGTTGGAGCTGAAGCTTTAACAATTCGTTATCCTATCATTTTCTTCTCATTTCTCTACAATTTATGGATTGGGTTGGGAGTTAGGGATTAATATACATGTCACTTGGTTGGCCTGCATAGGCTACAGGGTGTCCAGTCCTGCTCCTGGAGGCCACTGTCCTGCAAAGTTTGGCTCTAACCCCAATTAAACACACCTGAACCAGCTAATCAGGGTCTTACTAGAAACTTCCAGGCAGGTGTGTCGAGGCAAAGACTTTATATATAGAAAGACGGTGCACTCGTATTATTATGAATTGCAGAAATTGCAAAACGCAATATGGCAGAATAAGTCTTGCCTTCTAAATAAGAGGCAATCACTGCAGCGGCCGTTAGAAGCTCCAGTTCCTATAGAAACAGACGCACGCTTCCTATAGAGACGCGCACTTAGGAATGAGCATGTGCATTAGCTTGATCCAGCCTGAAAAATGCAGTTTTTATTTGTCATGATTTGAGCATTTAGAAACAAAAGTATGAGACAGTTGTTGTTGAAAAAGCTTGGCAAACAGCTTTGGAGAATTTGATGTTTCTCCACTCAAAGAGATAGGAGCTGCACTTGCATGCTCGATAGGCGCTTCAAAGAAGGCCGTCGAGTGAAATGACTTGTCTTTAATGGACTTTGGACACCCCTGGGCTATAGAATACACCCCTCCTCTTCCCCCACATTTGTCAGTGCAAGACATTTGCGAGTGAATGCAAAAACTTTGAAATATTTTTTTCCTCATAACATCGTGACATTTTTCTGTCACCATGTCCCCATAGGGGTTCCAAACTAGCACACTCAAAACTATTTTGCATTAAAAGGTTTATTTTTAAAATAATAATAACAAAATAATAAGGATGGCCACGTACAGTGCTCAGCGTAAATGAGTACACCCCCTTTGAAAAGTAACATTTTAAACAATACCTCAGTGAACACAAAAACAATTTCCAAAATGTTTACAAGACTAAGTCTTATATAACATCTGTTTATCTTATAACATGGAAGTAAGGTTAATAATATAACTTAGAGAACAAAAATTTCAGTTTTACTTAAATTAGGGTGATGCGAAGATGAGTACACCCCACTGAAAGTCTTTGGAGCAAAAGCTATAAATTTTAGACTACAAATGTCTAATTCAACCACAGGTGAGTCTAATTATTCATTACACAGGTGTCCAGCAGACAGTTGACTATAAAAGGGTGTTTAAACCCCTTCCCATTTCATGCTGTCAGCAATGGCACCACATGGAAGAGAAATTTCACAAGACCTGAGAAAGAAAATAATTTCTTTACACCAGAAAGGTGAAAACTACAAGAAGATCAGCAAAACTTTACTTATCAGTCAGAATACTGTAGCAAAAGTGGTAAAAAAAATTTTTTTTAAAAGATGGAACTGCAACCATCTCACAGAGACGTCCAGGTCGTCCACAGAAGTTAACACCTCGACAGGAGCGTCTTCTGATGAGAAGGGTTGAAGAAAATCGGCATGCAAGTTCACTGCAGTTATCTAAAGAAGTAGAAAGCCAAACTGGGGTGACTATTTCCTGTGACACAATACGGCGTACACTGCAGAGGAATGGCATGCATGGGTGCCGTCCATGAAAGAAGCCTTTCCTAAAGCTCAGGCACAAAAAAGCCCACCTAGAGTGTGGGGCTGCATTTCATTGATGGCATCATGAATTCACAGATGTACTGCTCTATACTGAAAGAGAAGATGCTACCATCACTCCGTGACCTTGGTCGTCGTGCACTTTTACAACATGACAATGATGCTAAACACACATCTAAGGCCACTGTTGGATTTCTGAAGAAGAACAGGGTGAAAGTGATTCAGTGGCTCCTGATCCGAACCCAGTCGAACACCTATGGGGAATTCTGAAGAGACAAGTTGAGCATCACTCTCCATCCAGCATCCAGTCTCTAAAAGAGGTCATTCTTGAAGAATGGAAAAAGATAGATGCTGCAAAATGTCGCCAACTTGTTCATTCCATGCCTAGAAGACTTGGTGATGACATTAAAAATCATGGAGGCCATACAAAGTACTAGATGTAGTAGTTTTTGTAGTGGGGTGTACTCATTTTTGCATCACCTTAATTTGAGTAAAACTGAAAAATGTGTAATCTAAGTTATATTATTAACCTTACTTTCATGTTATAAGTTAAACAGATGTTATATTAAACTTAGACTTGTCAACATTTTGGAAATTGTTTTTGTGTTCATTGAGATATTGTTTAAAATGTTACTTTTCAAAGGGGGTGTACTCATTTACGCTGAGCACTGTATGTCAAGCTCTTTTCTGGTTCTTAAGTGTGGTTTTTATTCTCATGGTCTTTTTTTTTTTTTTCTTTTCCAAATAAGAATCCTTTTAATCTTGACATCAAATCCTAATTTAAAACCAATACTCAGCATGTCTGCCATGATGATAGCCATCTCTTCCTTGTTAACAGTGTGGTTTTCTGAAACTCCCAAACACCCCATCCTCAAAGCTAAGTAACCTGTTCCTTTCAGCATCGGAACTTGCTCGCAGTCATGAACTATTCATCACAGAATACAGCAGCCTATTTAATGGGTTTTGACAATGTGTATGATGTACATACTCTATGTAACGCATTTAATCTTGATAAATGATTTTTATTATTTATTTATTAGCACTCATACTTCAGCCAATACAATTAATTTATCAAACAAACACTGGACCAGATATTGTGTTAGTATTGTCCAGATTATTTTATAAGTGTGTGAAACTACCAAGTTTGATGCACAGCCTTTGACGTCATAAACAAAAAAGGTCATGGAAACAAAGCATTTTCTCCTCCCTTTTAAAGTTGATAAGCCTGTTTATTTTAGTATGAAAACTATGCTAAATGTAAATATTAAAGAGCAACTAATAGATGTGTGCTTGTGAAATGTAATAGTTTGCTACCATTTTTGTGTCAAGACACACCATTTAAGAACCACTTGGTTATAATACATTATAGCACTAAATTTAGAATTTAGTCATCATCTCTATACCCATTGATACTCATCTTGTCTTTCACTTCTGTGGTAGGTTAAATAGGGTGGAGTGGGTGTAGTGGTTAAGGCTGGTAAACACAGGGTTGAATGGAACTTTATGTACTGGTTTTTGGAGGGGAAACCTGTGGGCTTATGCAGCTGTAAGGAGCGCCATAGGTTTTGAAACAGCCTTTGTATCTTTAATCCAGTTCACCTACTGTATTTGAAAAAAAAAAAAAAAAAAAAAAAAAAAAATACTGTGGGAATTTCTTATGTAACATCTAGCTGTGTGGTGAATTTAATTATAAGTGTAGCTCATCAAGTTTTATCTTTCACATTTGACAGTTCTTTCTAAATGAAAGAGAAAGTAGTTTATTCTAATGCTTGAAAGAGAGAGAAAGAAGTTTATTGTAATGCTTGAACAATTATTTGGCCTTTTCTATTAATGTTATGACAAGCTATGTATCACACCCACTCAATTATACTGTGTACTGTTTTGTTAGGTAACTTAAAATATATATCCCAAGCTAACCGCAACAAAAACTTTCTCCTGGTCATGACTGGATCAACCTTCCTGTAAGCTAGCCTACCTTAAAAATGGTTCAAAATGTCAAGGGGTGGTCACACACACAGACACACACAAAAACTGTTGCTCAAATTATTTTTGAAAACATCCTTCTTTATGGCGTTTTTGACAGCTGCCTGATACTTTTCACAGTACTGTACATTTGCAAGTTGGTTGTTCCAAGCATTTTAAAGAAGTTGCCACAGTTCTTCTATAGATTTAGTCTGTCTCATTTTCTTCACATGCATGCATCGTGCTGCTGATGAATACTGAGCTGGCGTTCAGACGTAAACACAGAAGCTCTCCACTGCATTCACTGCGTACGAGTCTGACAGGGTAGAGAAAAAAAGTTGTGTCTTTGCGCACAAATACTATACTTGTCGCTTCATAACATCAACCCTTAAATAGGCAACGTGTACTACAGGATACATACTCTTTAGTCTCTTTTAGGAGGCATGAGAAATAATTTTTCATCCAAATTCTGTTATCATTATCATAGTTGAGTTGAAGTTTGAAGTAAGTGGGTCACATAATTTTCTGTGCTCGTTTTATCAGTTTGACCTAAAGCCAACATGTCCGCCCATGGTGCTGGACATTCTGACTTTGTAGAAAGTAGGCATCTATTAATCTTACTTTTTTCAGCAAAGAAATGTAAAACAACTGCTAATATTAATTATGAACATTGTCTTAAGAAAATTAAGTTATATGTGTTATTTGCTGCATTTTGAAAAGTATGTATCCCCTGACATTGCCCTATGTCAATACTGTGGATAATCCTTTTTTTTATACCCTAATAGGGCAACATATCCTGGGAGATACAACTCAAAATCCAAACTACATCAAATATTTCAAAAATTCCTTTGGATATGTTTTACAGAGTCCAGATGATATAAAAAGTGACGTGAAATCATTTTCTGCTAATCATTTTCCACTCTTGCCTGTTTAAGATTTAATAAAACATAATTTATGAACAACAGCAGAACTTATTTTTATTGGTGTACTGGATCGTGTCGGAGGATTATATGTTTGTTCAGAGAATTTGACAGCAGATAATAATGAGTTTGCAAAGAAACTTTTGTTGACAGATGACGCAGCCAACTGTATTTGATCTGACAAATCGTAAGTAAATGATTTCATTATGCTTTGTCTGTAAATGGTTTTATATGGATAATGTTTTCAAAACGCTTACATCGTGTTACAATAGCGAGTAGGCGTTGATACCGTTTCCTATGCAAAGACGTTAGTCAATCATAACGGTGGCCGTTTACTGACAATCTTTAAAGAAGCCGACCCATAAAACATCATTTCAGACAGAGGGTCAGATTATGGGTTGAAACTAATTGTTTTTCCACATATTTATTTTGTTTTTGTGTGCGAAAGTGAATCATAAAGAACATATTAAAATAATAAAAAATCCATGTCATGACCCCTTTAACACATATCGGTTAGGTTTAGGGCCGGGTTTAGTTAGGCTACATTATTTTCGAAAGCAATAGATCAATAAACTTATAGCGCCTTTCATCGGACTTTGTATATTGTAAACTGCCGCGATATACGTACAACAACCAACATAAATAGTAATCAGTTTCAAATTCATCTGTTTTGGTTAAAACTGAACACGCTTTTAGCGCCACTCACTGTATATTTTAATTTGAAAGTGATGCAAAACGTGCAAGAAACAACGTAATATTTATCATTTTGCACAAATGTTATGACAGGCATCTTTTGGGCTTACAAAATTTAGAGGCCTGAAAAATGATCTCTCTGTGGTATATTATATCAGCATCAACTTCATAAGTCAGAATTTAGTCACCAATTCTCCATAATCTTAAAATGATATGAAAGAAAAGCTGCAAATTTGTGCCCTGGGGATTTATACATACAGTGACAGAACTGAAGACAAAAGAGATCATTTTACTTACCTCATGTTATCATGTTAAGTACAAGCACTTCACATGAATTAAGCTTGTTTTGTGATTTTTTTTTGTGATGCCAAGAATGCCACTGTAAAATGTCACTGTATGTAAATCAATGTGACCTATGTGACGTCCAGAGGCAGTTTGGTTAGACCAGTCTGTCTGCTTCCAAGTCAGTGAAACAAACACAATTATTATGACTAATTTCCAAACTCTTAAGCGAGCGGCACCTTTCTATGAAACTGGCACCTTTCTCACTGGCATGTCTCTCTTTGTGTTTTTGGTTTTTACTTCTTCCTGCTAAAGGTTGAGACATCTTCATGTTGCATATTGTACTTGTCTTTTACTTGCTGCGTCACCTAACTTAAAAAAAAAAAAACCTAGTCATTTAGAACAAATTTATTTCTCATAATTTCTCAACCTTTTTTGGTCTGCAATTCACATACCTCCACGCATGTCAAATTTACAGGCGTTATAATATGCTTTAAGTCAGTGGCTCTCAACCATTGAGCCTCAACAAACTTCCAAGGAGGCCTCAAGATGACTTAAAATTGTTTAAAATAAGACAAACAAGCATGGAAATAAGCTAAAACAACTAAAAAACAAGGTACTTCTTATTTGGTTATTTTTATAATAAATGTCTAGTCATGCATAGCTATGCATAAGAGGGGGGTCTATAAGTGGCATTTTACATTTTACTATTTGGCCAATTTTATTGTTTTCTATCTTAACAGGTATAATTTGGACACCCCTTCATTGGAATGCTACCTGTCTAATCGGAGGCCTACACCTGTGTGTCATCTTTTTCAAAGTCCATCTGAAAGCACATCTCTCATCTCTGCTGTTTCTGATATGCTGATAAAAATACACAAGTATCCTGCTTGTCAAGTTCTATATAGTTTCTTGTTATTTTAAATAATGAAAACAGCAACAATACAGTAGAACTGAACTTCCTCAATGAAATGCCAGTGCTTGCAAAATGCAAAAGTGCCATTCCTGAGGAAATGCGTCATGAGCGTGACCGCGAGGATGACAATTTTGACAATCCTATATCTTTGCAATGGCTTGCTGCGTGGGAATGTGCTGAAATTGTTGCTATGTTGTTATATGAACGTTTCAATAAACAAAGTTTCCTCCAGGTGAGATACATCCTGTAAACCATTTTGTCATGAATTAACTGATAGTTTTTAATAGATGTCTTGTAAAGAGCTGCAATTCTTTACTTTAAATATGCATACAAATTAACTTTCTGCATATTAATACCGTGGAATGACTTCCTGTTGACACTGGCTGCGTCCGAAATCGCATACTTCCCTAATATATAGGTGATAGTATATGTGACAAAATAAGTGAATTCACAGTACTCATAGAGTAGGAAATAGTACCCAGATGACCTACTACTTCTGGCGAGATTCTGAAGTGTGCATTCGATGGACACTTTACTGTCCTATGAGGCCGCAGGAGGATTTGTGAAATGCAATGAAGCGATACAACTGAGGCTGGTAGGTCACATGATAATGGAAACATGGCGAGTGTAGTATGTCCACATTAGATTCATATATACACATTCATACATACTTTTTTAACGGTCACAAAGTAATTCCTTATTCAAAATTTTAGGGTTTTAGGGTCTCGGTTTTTGAAAAAATGACTACTGTCAAATAAAAATAAAGAAAATAAGAACAAATAATCAGTCTACAAGAAACAGCACAAATAAATCCATAGAGCAAAGATACAAATAAATAAATAATGTTTTTCACGTGTCTAACAGTAGTTTTCAAATACAGAAATTGAATAAAGTAGCTAATCAAATGTAAAACAAGACTGCATATAATCTTCACTGTATGAATTAAATAAAGATTAATCATTATTAATTAAGTTACAAAAGCTATTCAGTCAAGAGCAATGAGTGATTTCCTTGTCTTTTGTTGTTTGATTACCATTAAAAACACATAGAGACAGCAGGAATATTAGGCTTCTTTGGGTTTAATGCACGATCCAGTACATTGATACTGTCAATTTGATTGTTTTTACAGTCTATGTACTGAAATGAAGCTCTAGTGTAAGTTCTGCCAGGAAGACTCAATTTTACGTCACTTATTAGTTTAGATCTAACCAATCATTATATAACACTTGGAGTGTAAAAGATCGGTACATATACATGTCTGAGTTCGCAGATGCTGACGCCAACCTTCACCTCCATCCTCCCCACCACCACCAGGATGGTCCCTGTCCATACCTCCCTGGGGGTCGGCTACGCCCCTGCCTTCATCTTCAGGCAGGAAATGCAGGGTCCGCAAACCTTTAGGACGTGAGCTACGGACGGGGCCTACGCCAAAGAACTTTATCTTACAATATTTTGCTTGCTATGGAGATTGTTAATAAATATCATTGTTACGTTTTCTTGCTTCCCGAGTCTTTCTGGTAGAACACGTGTTCTTTCTCAAGTGTTTAAGTTCACTTAAGACATACTATGTTTGCTAGAATACTCACCAAGACGGGCATGTTGACAATTTCAAGTGAAAGACGGACACAGATAGCAATATGTGCTGTTCAGGTCTTACCTGCGCTCGCACGATATCAACACCCGGGTGATGACAGCGTAAATGACTGCTCATAAAGATCTTACAGCACTCGCAGTGAACAAAGTTTAGGGGAAGCCAGAATGCTATCCATTGACAGAAACATACATTAGCCTAACTCTGTCTGTCAGTTTTATTTATTTTCAACAAACCATTTTATAGATGCATATGTGTCATCAGATATGAGATGAACCACGTTTTATTCTATTAAATATCTAAATGTTAGTGTGAAGAAGAAAAATGAAATATGCTTTTAAATATCAATCTGCATATGCGGGAGACATCAGTTATGCTCATCTTTGTGCGCTCCTTTTAAGTTATCTTGAATAAAACAGCTAATTTTTTCATGAAGCACATACAAAAGACCTATACCGGAAGCGATCTGATATGTTTTACAGAATACGGAAGTTAGATTGCGCATAACCCATATTTTGGATGTAGCCACTAACAAGGCAGGCAATGCAACAAGAAAATCAGGAACTAAACACAGGAAGTGAATACAGATGCTGCCTTCACATGCTATCGGAAATTTGATAATTCCCACTTCGAAATAGGAGGGCGTTCATGTGCAATTTTTTACCTAGGAAATTCGTATTAATACGAAGCCCCGGACATGACATGCACGATTTACTGTTTTGTTTCCATCGATTTACTAAAATGTGTGCACGATTTACTATTTTGTTCCCTCGATTTATAAATCATGCGCATTTTCAATTTTGAAAATTACCCTTCATGCTGTGTGTAATGTAGTTGTATGTGAATGTAAACAGTCTGCAAAGTTGTAAAGCTGAAAGTGCATCAGTAATAAAGTTATTGTCTCTCAAAAGAATCGTTGAAACGAGTCGTAATTCAAATCCCATTTCTGCGAAGTTCACGTCACAAGTTAATTCATTTGCATAATGCCAGCCTATGTTCTGCATGGACATCCCGTGAAAATTTGAACCCCTCTCAAATGCTGTAGCTCATTCGAGATGTGTGGATAACATGTCCACAAGATGCTGTGCTCTGCTCTGTGAAAGAAAATTTAGTTTATTTTCACTTCCAAAGGATGAGGCTGTGAAGAATCAGTTGTTAAAGGTGGGACAGTAACTTCTTTATTTGTACCAACTTGCTCCTCAGAATCACAAACTGTAAGTGTGATTAATTATGTATTTTATTCCGAGTGTTCAAAATAACACCGGCTAACTCATGTTATTACTGTGTTACTGAAAGACTTCTGCTAATCAGCTGTGGGCCAACATTACCTAAAACTGTGTCCATTACTGCAGATTGCCTTTCACATTGGTTTGTTGATGGAGATACACTTGTTGATGCTGATAGTGAGGAATTACAGTTGCAACATCTCACGATGAACATCAAGCTGAGTAGCGCATCACTGAGAAACGTCCTGCTCAAGTCGTCCTTGCTATGGAGGTTTGGGATGAATAACTAGTTCTTCCGATACCCTCAAAAAAATATTTCAGTCTAAACTTAAGTTTTATGTAATTGAATTACATTCAAATTTTCCATCCATTTGGATTACATAGTTTTTACATAAACAAACTAATAAACTTAATGTAATCCATATTTGTAAGTTATATGTAAATGAAATGGGTAAGATTTATGTAATAGTATGCAGAAAAATGCCCGGGTTATATAACACTGCTTAGTGTTCATGTGTGTGCGCACTACTGAGTTGAAGTACCATTGAAGCAGTGTCAGAGTTAATAAGATAATTAAGTGATGACTGAACATTAATGATGAACACCTGCTGTTAACAATCAGAATCGCTGAAGGAAAGAGAAACAGCTGACTTCAGTCACAGCCTTCGATGAAATCAATTGAAGATAAAAGACATTAAATCTTTCACCATCTGATTAAACAACTCCACAATCTCTACAAAACATTACCAGCTTCAATCATTACTAACTAGACTGATTTATTTCTGTCATACGTCTACTTAAGTTCTTTTGTGAATTAACAGAGGTTTAGATATTGATGATTTATTGAGATTCATTTGAAGTTACCATCTTTGAGGTCAGTGTTGGCTTTAATTGGGCTCTTGATTTTATTGCATCAGTTGTTCTTTGTCTGCTGTACCAGGGTGTTTATTAAACACATTTCTTATGGCATAAATGTCTGTGTGATCAGGTGAACAGATAATATGAAAAATTTTAAAACCAGTTTATGCATAAAAAAAAGATTTGGTCTACTGCATCATTCCGAATCATACAGATATGAAGAATCAACGTATGAATCACAACAAAGGTAACAGTTAAAAAACAAAACAAAAAACAAAAAAACACTTCATGCTGCAGTGCATGCTGGGTACTAACTTAGTACAAACTTCATCCATGGCTCCCAGTATGCACTGCAGCATGAAGCATTTTTTTTTTTTTTTAAACTGTCACCATTGTTGTGATTCATACATTGATTCTTGATGTCTGTATGAGTCTAAATGATGAAAAAAAATTCATATTACTGATTTACTGATTGTAACAACACTGCTGGATCTTGTGTCTTAGAATCACAGTCCTAATATAATAAACAGCACAAAGCTAATAATACATCACACATTTCATAATAGATTAAACCCCAAATAAGATCAGTACATCTGGTCACTAATTGACAACCATTTGAACCCATTTATGCCATAACAAATGTGTTTCATAAACACTCAGTTACAGCAGCCAGAGAAATCTTGAGACAATAAAATCAAGAGCTCAATTAAAGCCAACACTGACCTCAAAGATGGTAACGTCAAATGAATCTCAATAAATCATCAACATCTAAACCTCTGTTAATTCTCATAAGAACTTCTACAGATGTATGACAGAAATAAAGTCAATCTAGTTAGTAATAAGTGAAGCTGGTGATGTTTTGTAGAGTTTGTAGAGTTGTTTAATCAGATCTTGAGAGATTAAATGTCTTTTATCTTCAGTTGATTTCATTGAAGGCTGTGACTGAAGTCAGTTGTTTCTCTTTCCTTCAGTGATTCTTCTTGTTAACAGCAGGTGTTCATCATTAATGTCCAATCATCACTTAATTATCTCATTAACTCTGACACTGCTTCAATGGTACTTCAACTCAGTAGTGCACACACACATGAACACTAAGCAGTGTTATATAACCTGGGCATTTTTCTGCATACTATTACATAAATCTTACCTATTTCATTTACATATGACTTACAAATATGGATCACATTAAGTTTATTAGTTTGTTTATGTAAAAACTATGTAATCAAAATGGATGGAAAATTTGAATGTAATTCAATTACATAAAACTTAAGTTTAGACTGAAATATTTTTTTGAGTGTATTTGACCATTGGACTCACGCTCAGATTGATATGGTAAAATCAATGCAATTGTTACTGTCTTTACAGTGGGTACAACTGTAAGCTCTAGACCAATCACAACAGACTGGGCCATCTGGCCAATCAGAGCAGGCTCTGGGAAAGGAGGGATTTAGAGAGACTGATTCATCCGATGAGTTGTTTGAGAAAAATGTGATGATGTGCATTGTATATTATGAGAAAATGAAAGTGTTTTTGACTTTTGATGCATGTAAACCTGTTGTATAAAACCTTCTAAACAGAATTAGGAACCTTTCAAATAGCATAATAGGGGCACTTTTTAACATAAAAGACCTTAAAGGTCAAAATTACAGTTTCAGTGCAGCTTCAAAGGGCTTTAAATGATACCAGACGAGGAATAAGGGTCTTATCTAGTGAAACGATCGGTCATTTTATAAAAAATTAAACGTATATGCTTTATAAACACAAATGATCGCCTTGCGAGTGCTTCCGTATTCTTCAAAAAGCTTATGCTGTATGTCCTACGCCTTCCTTATTCAACTTACGGAACGAACGCGCCACCAGTTCCATTTTTTCCGTAAGTAGAATAGGAAAGGCGTAGGACATACAGCGTAAGCTTTTTGAAGAATACGGAAGCACTCGCAAGGCGATCATTTGTGTTTATAAAGCATATACATTTAATTTTTTAGAAAATGACAGATCGTTTCGCTAGGTAAGACCCTTATTCCTTGTCTGGTATCGTTTAAAGCCCTTTGAAGCTGAACTGAAACTGTAATTTTGACCTTCAACAGTGGAGTCCTTTGAAATGCACTATTAGGAGAATAATCCTGGAATATTTTCATCAAAAACCTTTATTTCTTTTCGACTGAAGAAAAGAAAGACATGAACATCTTGGATGACATGGGGGTGAGTAAATTATCAGGAATTTTTCATTCAGAAGTAATCCTTTAAGTAAGTATAAAGTGGAGGGTGGTTCACAGTAACACCTACCACACCCATCTATTCACTTCTAAGAGTTGATTGTAATTACATGAATGACAACTACTTGATTTACATTACTTGATAAGCAAGGTGACACTTAAACCCAAATGACCTGAAGACTAAACTTCTTTATTCTTATACTTTTATGACTAACTATATAGCTGCTTATTGCGTGTTGCATATTTAAATCAGTACCTATAACAAATATCTCAGAAATGTGTCCTATGATTTTAATGAGATGTAAACTCAGTAAGAAACTGACACACTAAATTAGAGAGTACCTGTGTGTTATATGTATAATATTCTAACTGGAAGACAGATATATGAAAAAATATCGCAAGTTAATTCAATACTAAATATGTTTCTACCCAATCAGCAGTAGGAGTTTATCTACTGAGAACTGAACCTTTCAAAATATATTTGGGAAATGTTCCCAGAAGCAGTGAATGTGAAGAATGCTTTGGTTAACTAGGCGTCTTTTGACATCTCGCATGTGTAGCAAGCATGAGCGTCTGACATAGGAAAAATAAACATACAAATGCAAATGTGCTGTATGATGATCTAAATTAATACATATATTCACACCTGACATAAATCCAACTCTTTCAGTTTTTAGTTGCAAATTATTGTTTATTGTTTAATTCTAAGAAAACGAAATGTAGGCTTGTAATTTGTCCTGTGTCATTAAATAAAGAATAAACTGGTTATCTCAATCATTATTCATCTTTATTATTATTATTAATATTGTTTTGTAATGTCCATACATTTCAAGATCATAAATAGAAAATGTACTTCAATCTCATTTTTAAAGTTAATCAATGTCTTTAGCTAAATGTATATAGATTTAGAAAATAGTAGATAGACTGAGATATGTTAATTTATCATTTAATTTGTACACATACTTTTTTAGTTGTCTTTAGTTACAAATAGATAAAAAAAAAAAAACTACAATGGTTATGTCTCAATTATAATGACAATCAGCAAACATCAAGTAGGAAGATAAGCTTCTGACTCACAAAAAATAAAACTATGTTAACAAAAACAACAACAGCAGCAAATTGAAAAAAAAAAAAAAAAAAAAAAAAAAACTCCAGACAGTAGTAATCTCAGGTTTCCATAACACAACATCATATGATATTGTCATGTTTTGATTTTTATCATCAACTTTTTGAAGACAGTGCTTCTCAAGTTGCTCAACAGCCTCTATTTATGAACCTGGCATTTTTCTTTAGCATCATCATCAGCTATAATAAATTGTTATGCAAACAATACATACTGTTGACAGACAATAATACAAAAAAAAAAAAAAAAAAAAATCACAGCCTCTGTCAAGAAGCATTCCATTGCTCAATTATGCATTTCAATAAAGGCCCCATGCAACCCCTTAGGACGTCATGCCATTCTCTTTAAAAGGCAGTATTGACACAGGTGAGCCTTAATTGCTAAAACTTGAGCACAGCACAACTTGAAGCCATTGAGCCAACAGTGGATTTACAATATTCGTTTTACAGTTCAGTGTTCAATATTTTTGCTCAAGAATTGGTAAGCACATTTTTATTAAAGATGTTTGTGGTAATTTTAATTTTAAGCGGGAAATTTTAATACTAAATTTATATAATCAGAAATAAGCTAAAAGGATAACAAGGCAAAAATAAATAAGGAATTGTGTAGATTTGCTGTAGTCTGAGACTTTTCAAGAAGTATGTAAAAAGTTGTTTAAAGAAGAGGTGTGTAGAATGTGTCCTTTTACTACTTGTATTTTGGAAGGTGCTCAAGATGAATTTCTTCTTATTATACACGGTCTTGAATTTTTCAAAACTATGTAACATTTTTCGCAGATATTTCATCCCCTTGGAATTATAAGGTTCTATCTGCATTCTGAACGGTTATGAGATATTGAGCTTCAGAGTTTTTGCATTCCATTAGACTTTGTAGACAGAACCTTTTTATTTTCTAAATAAAAAGTCCTTAAATGTACTCAATATTACCAAAAACATCACATAATCTAAATAAGTTGTCATAGATTAAGAATATGTGAATATACTCAATTTTGACAAAAATGTCAGACAGAACCTTATAATTTCGAGACTATTATTTCTCATGTTGTGTTAACTTTTGGAAAATTGTTACAAAATTAAAGTATTGTCTGTAGTTGCAGATAACAGACAGTTGTATGAACCGACACTGGTTGTTCCTCTATAGTTTGCAGTACTGTTTTTATGTGTTTGTGCTTTGTTTTCCTCCAGCATATCTTTAATGATGGAAAATGTGTTTGTGTATCCTCAGTGATATATTGCTTACTTTGCAGACTCTTTTCTTCACCACTTGACTTTTTCCAGGATGGAGAGGAGAGCTTTTATTATAATATGGATTTTTATCTGTAAGTGAATTATTATTATTATTATTATTATTATTATTATTATTTTATTGATTAAAAACAGCTGCAAGCAAAACTATTTTTGTTGGAATTTTTTTCTCATTTCAAAATCTGAAGTGACTTGCATATGCTAAGAAACTTATAGCGCCCTCTATCATCTGAAATGTAATATTTTGCATGTAATACTGTAATTGTCCGGTGTCCATGTAAACCAAGTTTTGTAAATGTTGGATATAGTGGTCACAAGGTACAGACATTTTATTTTAAAAAAAAAAATCAGCTAAATGACTTTGGTGTGTGTAGAAATTAAATCTGCTAAATAACTTTGGTGTGTGTGTAGATTTTAGATGCAAATTAATTTAGTGTAAAATGGATGAAAAGGTTATTTATATATATATATATATATATATATATATATATATATATATATATATATATACACTACCAGTCAGAAGTTTGGACACGGTAAGATTTTTAATGTTTTTAAAAGAAGTTTCGTCTGCTCACCAAGGCTGCATTTATTTAATTAAAAATACAGTAAAAACAGTAATACTGAAATATTATTACGATTTAAAATAACTGTTTTCTGTTTGAATATATTTTATAAAGTAATTTATTCCTGTGATCAAAGCTGAATTTTCAGCATCATTACTCCATTCTTCAGTGTCACATGATCCTTCAGAAATCATTCTAATATGCTGATCTGCTGCTCAAGAAACATTTATGATTATTATCAATGTTGCAAACAGTTGTGTAAGAATTTTTTTTTTTTTTTTTTGAAAAGAAATTAAAGAAATTAATACTTTTATTCAGCAAGGATGCATTAAATCGATCAAAAGTGACAGTAAAGACATTTATAATGTTACAAAAGATTATATTTCAAATAAATGCTGTTCTTTTGAACTTTCTATTCATCAAAGAATCCTGGAAAAAAAAATATTGTACACAAATATTTTGTACAATTGTACACAATAAATGTTTCTTGAGCAGCAAATCATCATATTAGAATGATTTCTGAAGGATCATGTGACACTGAAGACTGGAGTAATGATGCTGAAAATTCAGCTTTGATCACAGAAATATATTGCTTTATAAATTATATTCAAACAGAAAACAGTTATTTTAAATTGTAATAATATTTCACAATATTACTGTTTTTACTGTATTTTTAATTAAATAAATGCTGCCTTAGTGAGCAGAAGAAACTTCTTTTAAAAACATTAAAAATCTTATCGATACCAAACTTTTGACTGGTAGTGTGTGTATATATATATATATATATATATATATACACTACCATTCAAAAGTTAGGGACCGGTAGGATTTTTAATGTTTTTAAAAGAAGTTTTGTTGACATTACAAAATGAATGTTTATTTAGTACCATCCTGAATAAGATATTTTACATAAAAGATGTTTAATTTATAGAAATTATCCCGTTCAAAAGTTTACATACGCTTGATTCTTAATACCATGTATCGTTACCTGGATGATTTTTTTTTTGTGATGATTATTCATGAGTCACTTGTTTGTCCTGAGCAGTTAAACGGCCCAATGTTCTTCAGAAAAAATCCTCCAGGTCCCACAATTTCTTTGGTTTTCCAGCATCTTTGGCTTATTTGAACCCTGTCCAGCAGTGACTGTATGATTTTAAGATCCATCTTTTCAAGCCTCATACACAACTATTACAAGGTGAAAACATTCACTGATTTGGGCAGTTTAACTGCTCAGGACAAACTCATTAACAACCATCACAAAATCTTATTCAGGACAGTACTAAACAAAAAAATAACATGCATTATGTATGATCCCTCTTATTTTCTTAAAATAATTAACATTCTGCAAGGTGTATATGTAAACTATTGACGATGACTGTATATATTTAGGCACATTCAAAAATTAATAGACAAGAAGAATTTAGAGATTCTCCCATATTGTTCTTGAGATTGTAAATGTTATAATGCCACCTTGTGGCTGATTCTTGTCAAACGTATACAGCTTCAATTTTCTTAATCAAATAGTTTAATTGTTCCTCGTGCATGTCCTGATTTTGCCATATTAGACATGTTCCTGGGTGAACATATTTTGTTGATCCTGAAACAACATTACGGTCCAAAAATATAATCATTATCATATCCCTACCCATAAATCTAACCCTACCCATAAGTTATCCCTAAAATCAGACTGAAATGATAGGTGGGTAACAATGATGTCGAAGCACCTAACCCTGGTTGTCAGTTAAAACCTGACATAAACTGTAAACTTGTCCCTTAAATCTGATTGGTTAATTGCAATATTGTTCAAGAATCAACAAAGATGTTGATCCAGGAACATGTGGCACTTGTTGAAATTAGGTTCTGCATTAAGCATACTTAATGGAACAGTTATATATAACATTTAAAAAGAAGATTCTTACCAATTTTTGTTAGATTTCGATTTTGCTTTCCAAACACATAGGACAATTAGTGAAACATTTTATTGTCATGAAATTGATAGTTTTAGCCTATGATTAGTACAATTATGGTTTTAGCCTATGTTTAGTAAATTATTTAACATTGTTCATTAATTGACTTAAAGTTCAATATTTTTTGGGATTACTCACATGAAGTTCCATTGAAAGTAAACATTTTCTATCATTTTAGTAGGTACAGTAGCAACAACAGAATCAACATCAACCACAACAACTGAGAGCTCAACTGTTAGTACAAATGAAACAATTACACCAGCCACAACAACTGAGAGCACAACTGTTAGTACAAATGAAACAACTACACCAACCACAACAACAGAATCAACATCAGACACAACAACTGAGAGCACAACTGTTAGTACAACTGAAACAACTACACCAACCACAACAACAGAATCAACATCAGACACAACAACTGAGAGCTCAACTGTTAGTACAAATGAAACAACTACACCAACCACAACAACAGAATCAACATCAGCCACAACAACTGAGAGCACAACTGTTAGTACAACTGAAACAACTACACCAACCACAACAACAGAATCAACATCAGCCACAACAACTGAGAGCACAACTGTTAGTACAACTGAAACAACTACACCAACCACAACAACAGAATCAACATCAGACACAACAACTGAGAGCTCAACTGTTAGTACAACTGAAACAACTACACCAACCACAACAACAGAATCAACATCAGCCACAACAACTGAGAGCACAACTGTTAGTACAACTGAAACAACTACACCAACCACAACAACAGAATCAACATCAGCCACAACAACTGAGAGCACAACTGTCAGTACAACTGAAACAACTACACCATCCACAACCACTGAGAGCACAACTGTCAGTACAACTGAAACAACTACACCATCCACAACCACTGAGAGCTCAACTGTTAGTACAACTGAAACAACTACACCAACCACAACAACAGAATCAACATCAGCCACAACAACTGAGAGCACAACTGTCAGTACAACTGAAACAACTACACCATCCACAACCACTGAGAACACAACTGTTAGTACAACTGAAACAACTACACCAGCCACAACAACAGAATTAACATCAGCCACAACCACTGAGAGCACAACTGTCAGTACAACTGAAACAACTACACCAGCCACAACAACTGAGAGCACAACTGTTAGTACAACTGAGACAACTACATCAGCCACAACAACGGAGAGCACAACTGTTAGTACAACTGAAACAACTACACCAGCCACAACAACAGAATTAACATCAGCCACAACCACTGAGAGCACAACTGTTAGTACAACTGAAACAACTACACCAACCACAACAACTGAGAGCACAACTGTCAGTACAACTGAATCAACTACTCCAGCCACAACAACAGAATTAACATCAGGCACGACAACTGAGAGCACAACTGTCAGTACAACTGAAATAACTACACCAGCCACAACCAATGACAGCACAACTGTTAGTACAGCTGAAACAACTACACCAGCCACAACAACTGAGAGCACAACTGTTAGTACAGCTGAAACAACTACACCAGCCACAACAACTGAGAGCACAACTATTAGTACAACTGAGACAACTGCACCAGCCACAACAACTGAGAGCACAACTGTCAGTACCACTGAAACAACTACACTAGCCACAACTGAGAGCACAACTGTTAGTACAACTGAAACAACTACACCAGCCACAACAACTGAGAGCACAACTGTTAGTAAAGCTGAAACAACTACACCAGCCACAACAACTGAGAGCACAACTGTTAGTACAGCTGAAACAACTACACCAGCCACAACAACTGAGAGCACAACTGTTAGTACAACTGAAATAACTACACCAGCCACAACAACAGAATTAACATCAGGCACAACAACTGAGAGCACAACTGACAGTACAACTGAAACAACTACACCAGCCACAACCACTGAGAGCACAACTGTTAGTACAG
The DNA here is from genome assembly GCA_037950675.1 of Hypophthalmichthys molitrix. Lineage (NCBI taxonomy): Eukaryota > Metazoa > Chordata > Actinopteri > Cypriniformes > Xenocyprididae > Hypophthalmichthys > Hypophthalmichthys molitrix. Next base: position 9,601,649 of record CM075492.1, on the reverse strand, counting down.
CTGAAACAACTACACCAGCCACAACAACTGAGAGCACAACTGTTAGTACAACTGAAATAACTACACCAGCCACAACAACAGAATTAACATCAGCCACAACAACTGAGAGCACAACTGTCAGTACAACTGAAACAACTACACCAACCACAACAACAGAATCAACATCAACCACAACAACTGTTAGTACAACTGAAACAACTACACCAACGACAACGACAGAATTAACATCAGCCACAACCACTGAGAGCACAACTGTCAGTACAACTGAATCAACTACTCCAGCCAGAACAACAGAATTAACATCAGGCACAACAACTGAGAGCACAACTGTCAGTACAACTGAAACAACTACACCAGCCACAACCACTGACAGCACAACTGTTAGTACAACTGAGACAACTACACCAGCCACAACAACTGAGAGCACAACTGTCAGTACAACTGAAACAACTACAGCAGCCACAACCACTGAGAGCACAACTGTTAGTACAACTGAGACAACTACACCAGCCACAACAACTGAGAGCACAACTGTTAGTACAGCTGAAACAACTACACCAGCCACAACAACTGAGAGCACAACTGTTAGTACAACTGAATCAACTACTCCAGCCATAACAACAGAATTAACATCAGGCACAACAACTGAGAGCACAACTGTCAGTACAACTGAAACAACTACACCAGCCACAACCACTGACAGCACAACTGTTAGTACAACTGAAACAACTACACCAGCCACAACAACTGAGAGCACAACTGTTAGTACAACTGAGACAACTACACCAGCCACAACAACTGAGAGCACAACTGTTAGTACAACTGAAATAACTACATCAGCCACAACAACAGAATTAACATCAGGCACAACAACTGAGAACACAACTGTCAGTACAACTGAAACAACTACACCAGCCACAACAACTGAGAGCACAACTGTTAGTACAACTGAGACAACTACACCAGCCACAACAACTGAGAGCACAACTGTTAGTACAACTGAGACAACTACACCAGCCACAACAACTGAGAGCACAACTGTTAGTACAACTGAAATAACTACACCAGCCACAACAACTGAGAGCACAACTGTTAGTACAACTGAAACAACTACACCAACCACAACAACAGAATTAACACCAGCCACAACAGCTGAGAGCACAACTGTCAGTATAACTGAAACAACTACACCAACCACAACCACTGAGAGCACAACTGTTAGTACAACTGAAACAACTACACCAGCCACAACAACTGAATTAACATCAGCCACAACAACTGAGAGCACAACTGTCAGTACAACTGAAACAACTACACCAACCACAACCACAACCACTGAGAGCACAACTGTTAGTACAACTGAATCAACTACACCATCCACAACCACTGAGAGTACATCTGTTAGTACAACTGAAACAACTACACCATCCACAACAACTGAGAGCACAACTGTTAGCACAACTGAAACAACTACACCATCCACATCCACTGAGAGCACAACTGTTAGCACAACTGAAACAACTACACCATCCACATCCACTGAGAGCACAACTGTTAGTACAACTGAAACAACTACACCATCCACATCCACTGAGAGCACAACTGTTAGTACAACTGAAACAACTACACCAGCCACAACAACTGAGAGCACAACTGTTAGTACAACTGAAATAACTACACCAGCCACAACAACAGAATTAACATCAGGCACAACAACTGAGAGCACAACTGTTAGTACAACTGAAATAACTACACCAGCCACAACAACAGAATTAACATCAGGCACAACAACTGAGAGCACAACTGTTAGTACAACTGAAACAACTGCACCAACCACAACAACAGAATTAACATCAGCCACAACAACTGAGAGCACAACTGTCAGTACAACTGAAACAACTACACCAACCACAACCACAACCACTGAGAGCACAACTGTTAGTACAACTGAAACAACTACACCAACCACAACAACAGAATTAACATCAGCCACAACAACTGAGAGCACAACTGTTAGTACAACTGAATCAACTACACCATCCACAACCACTGAGAGTACATCTGTTAGTACAACTGAAACAACTACACCATCCACAACAACTGAGAGCACAACTGTTAGCACAACTGAAACAACTACACCATCCACATCCACTGAGAGCACAACTGTTAGTACAACTGAAACAACTACACCATCCACATCCACTGAGAGCACAACTGTTAGTACAACTGAAACAACTACACCAGCCACAACAACAGAATTAACATCAGCCACAACCACTGAGAGCACAACTGTCAGTACAACTGAAACAACTACACCTACCACAACCACTGAGAGCACAACTGTTAGTACAACTGAAACAACTACACCAACCTCAACAATTGAGAGCACAACTGTTAGTACAACTGAAACAACTACACCAACCACAACAACAGAATCAACATCAACCACAACAACTGAGAGCACAACTGTTAGTACAACTGAAACAACTACACCAACCACAACAACAGAATTAACATCAGCCACAACAACTGAGAGCACAACTGTTAGTACAACTGAAACAACTACACCTACCACAACCACTGAGAGCACAACTGTTAGTACAACTGAAACAACTACACCAACCTTAACAACTGAGAGCACAACTGTTAGTACAACTGAAACAACTACACCAACCACAACAACAGAATTAACATCAGCCACAACAACTGAGAGCACAACTGTTAGTACAACTGAAACAACTACACCTACCACAACCACTGAGAGCAAAACTGTTAGTACAACTGAAACAACTACACCAACCTCAACAACTGAGAGCACAACTGTTAGTACAACTGAATCAACTACTCCAGCCACAACAACAGAATTAACATCAGCCACAACAACTGAGAGCACAACTGTTAGTACAACTGAAACAACTACACCTACCACAACCACTGAGAGCACAACTGTTAGTACAACTGAAACAACTACACCAACCTCAACAACTGAGAGCACAACTGTTAGTACAACTGAAACAACTACTCCAGCCACAACAACAGAATTAACATCAGCCACAACAACTGAGAGCACAACTGTTAGTACAACTGAAACAACTACACCAGCCACAACAACAGAATTAACATCAGCCACAACAACTGAGAGCACAACTGTTAGTACAACTGAAACAACTACACCAACCACAACAACAGAATTAACATCAGCCACAACAACTGAGAGCACAACTGTTAGTACAACTGAAACAACTACACCTACCACAACCACTGAGAGCACAACTGTTAGTACAACTGAAACAACTACACCAACCTCAACAACTGAGAGCACAACTGTCAGTACAACTGAAACAACTACACCAGGCACAACAACAGAATCAACATCAGCCTCAACAACTCCTGCTGAAACATCCACCTCCAATGTAGCAGAAACATCTACAACATCAACAGGACTCTCAACTGCTTCTACAACTGAAATGTCTTCATTAACAACTAATGCAAATATAGTACCTGACAATGTGGAGCTAATAAAGTTGGAGTTCAGCTCTCCTGAGGCATTTATACAGGAACTCAGCAATTCAGAATCTCCAGTTTATATTGAAAGGGCAACGCTTGTTAAAAACAAAGTGAGTTAAAACCCATGTTGCTGATTCCATTTAATGACATATATTTCATGGTTTATAAAAAAGCGACTATTATAATCATTGATAATTACAATGTTTGTTACACCCAATTATAAGTGTGTGTTGTAACTGTCTATCATTTGTTACAGCTTGAACCCGTCTTCAAAAGCAGGTTTCCTTCCTTCTTAGAAGTTAGGGTCCTAGGATTCAGGTAAATATAGAATATTTTAATAGTGCTTACGCTCTCGGTCTGTGTGTGCGTGTGTGTGTGTGTGTGTGTGTGTGTGTGTGTGAGAGAGAGAGAGAGAGAGAGAAAGGAAAAAATTGCAATAAACCATTTAAGTAGTGGTCATTTTAAAATGAATTGTGTATTTCATTATTTCTTAAAATGTCTTAAAATTTCAGATCTGGGTCAATCATCACTGAAACAGAATTAGCCTTCAACTCTACATACCTGTACAACTCTACAAACAACTCTAAAATTGTACCATCAAGTAGTGAGATTGAAACCACAATAATGAATGACGCAAGTGTCAGTGACCTGAACATTACTGCTGGATCTATCAAAATCAGTGCAGGTAGGTCTGACAACACCTAAAAGGCAGGCTTTTACTTACTGTATGTGTATGTTCTTATATACATGGTTCATGAGAACACAAATGTGTATAATGACATGGGTATTACAATGTAAACATAGTTTATGATAGGGATGCACCGATACCATTTTTTAAGGACCGAGTATGAGTACCGATACTTTTTTCTGGTACTCGCCGATACCCATGCCTATACATTTATTAATTTCTCTCTCTCTCTCTCTCTCTCTCTTTTTCTTTTGGTGATGTTGCAGTTTTCCAAGCACAACACAGTGAGACTAATAAATGTTCTTTATTTTTACTCTAATGAAAAAAAGTAATAATTTTTATGTGCTCTCACAAACTTACAGAACAAAAATTTCACAGAGTCCAATAACCTTTAAAGAGCATAATTACCAATATTATTGTTGTTATATAAAAAGAAATTTACAAACAATACAACAAATACTATAGAGATACAAATTAAATAAACTTGTTTTTCAGATACAGTAGGATTATATACCATGTATACATTTATTTAACATATTTTGTTGTTTTATTAACATTAATGACAAATATAGGCTACGGTCCCTTTAAGACATCCTGTTTTCACCCGAATGTTTACGTCGACTTAAGCCATAACCGACTGTGTTTACGTGAGATACTCCACGTGATGGACATTTTGACAACTATGTGTGAATTTGACCATTCAGGTGCGAGGAGAACTGATCGCGCGCAAGAAAGAGAGAGAGCGCATGCGAGAGAGAGAGAGCGCTTCTGGTCTGCGTCATTCAGCGCGATTCCGCCTATCCCGCCTTCACTAATCGATAACGAAAGCATGCAGTTCGCAATGTGTGTATTGTCATCATTAATTTTGAAGTATTTCCACACCCCTGAGGCTGACATTGTTTCTGCTGCTGCCGCCGGTGTCTCTGTGCACGGAAAATTCTGTCAGTTACGTCACGTGAGGTATCGGTCTTTGGTATCGGGGGTATTTTTACGAGTACGAGTACAAGTACTTGAGCTTGGTGCATCCCTAGTTTATGAGGACACTTTCTGTGTCCTCGTAAACCAACTGGCTTAAAAAACAAACTAAACTGTGTTTTTTGAAATTCAAAAAATGCAGACAGTTTCCTGTGATGGGTAGGTTTAGGGGTAGGGGTAGTGTAGGGGGATAGAATATTCAGTTTGTACAGTATAAAAACCATTCCGTCTATGGAGAGTCCCCGTAAACCACATATACGTGTGTGTGTAACTTTACATTCCTTTCGCTATTAATTGTACAAATCCAGTGAGTTTTTTTGTATGCACAAGGAGTCTGACAACAGCAGGTATACTCCAAATGGAGATCGGATCTCACCATCATCGAGTCCCTCTGGGATTACATGAAGAAACAGATAGACTAAATCCAGAAGAACTGTGACAATGTTTCCAAGACACTTGGAGAAACCTACCTGAAAAACTATGTGCAAGTGTATCTTGGACAAACGCTTTTTCAAACGCAAAGGGTGGTCACACCAAATATTGGTTCGATTTAGTTAATTGAAGTTAATTGATAAATAAAATCTATTTATGACATTATTTTTGATCCTCACTTGACAGCATTTTTAAACAAATGCCAAAAACTTTTCACAATACTGTATCTTTGAAGGCAGGTTTCTTCAAGCGCCTTGGAGATGTTTCACAATTGTCCTGGATTAAGTCTGTCGCAGTTTATTTTTTTCTTTCTTAATGTAATCCCAGATGGACTCGATGATGGTGAGATCAGATCTCCATGTGGATCATACTAACTGTTGTCAGACACCTTGTGCATATAAAAATCTCACTGGATTATTACAATTAATGGCAAAGAGAAATGTTTGGAAATGTAAAGTGATATTTCTTGCTACAAAACAGCAAAGGATATAATTGGCTTAAATTCTAACATGCCTAAGTCTTTTCAACAGTACTGTGTTTGTAAGGGATAATCCACAGCTATCTGTGCATGACATGGAGGCAAAGAACGACCTGACGCAAACTGTTTAATGCATGATGTGGATTATCCCTCTGATACCTTGGTTATTTACCAGCAGTGACAACCTAAAGCTGTTATTAATGTTGACAATGCAATATTTGACCAGAAGGAAAAATGACAGTTATATGTTTATCATTTACGACTCGTTAGGTCTAGAATTCTGCCCGCTTTGAATCAGACATAGAGATATAGTGCGTAAGATTACATTTATTTTAATGAATGAATTACAGCATTTATTAGAATTCATTACTGAGAGAGAGAGATACGTATCTATATCGGTGTCTGTTCAGTGTCTCTCTATTAAGGGAGTTTAATTAGTTCAAAACTGTGTTATCCCAGACAGCTGCTGACAAATGTAGCAATTAAGTAGTGATTAGCAAAGCTATTTTATTAATAAGAGTTGTGGAGGAGCATTGATAACAAGTTTCTGTGCTCCTGAATGTTTCTGTGTGTGTGCAGCAGCGTGATCTCCAAGTGACGCATGAGTGTGTGTGCTTCAATGAAAACAGTGCATTAATATAGAACAGTGATTAAACTGATTTGGAACTACCTGTGCATTAAAAAGTTTTACTGCACACCTTCCAGCCAATGAGAATAGAGTATTTAGACAGACCATGATATATATATATATATATATATATATATATATATATATATTTCTGTATGTATGGTTGTGTGTGTGTGTGTGTGTGTATGTGTGTATGTGGTAATCATTTAGTTCCAATGAACCTGATCAACACTCTCTTATATCAGCAGTTGCACCAGTGGCGACCTCTACTGTTGAACCAACCACAGAACACACAAGTTTTGGGACTGAGACCACAACCGAGAGCACAGCAGTTGGTACAACTGAAACAACTACACCAGCCACAACAACAGAATCAACATCAGCCACAACAACTGAGAGCACAGCTGTCAGTACAACTGAAACAACTACACCAACCACAACAACAGAATCAACATCAGCCACAACTGAGAGTACAACTGAAACAACTACACAAGCCACAACAACTGAGAGCACAACTATCAGTACAACTGAAACAACTACACCAACCACAACAGAAACAACATCAGCCACAACTGAGAGCACAACTGTCAGTACAACTGAAACGACACCAACCACAACCACTGAGAGCACAACTGTCAGTACAACTGAAACAACGACACCAACCACAACCACTGAGAGCACAACTATTAGTACAACTGAAACAACTACACCAACCACAACAACAGAATCAACATCAGCCACAACTGAGAGCACAACTGTTAGTACAACTGAGACAACTACACCAGCCACAACAACTGAGAGCACAACTGTCAGTACAATTGAAACAACTACACCAGCCACAACAACTGAGAGCACAACTGTCAGTACAACTGAAACAACTACACCAGCCACAACAACTGAGAGCACAACTGTCAGTACAACTGAAACAACTACACCAACCACAACCACTGAGAGCACAACTGTCAGTACAACTGAAACAACTACACCAACCACAACAACAGAAACAACATCAGCCACAACTGAGAGCACAACTGTTAGTACAACTGAGACAACTACACCAGCCACAACAACTGAGAGCACAACTGTCAGTACAACTGAAACAACTACACCAGCCACAACAACTGAAAGCACAACTGTTAGTACAACTGATACAACTACACCAGCCACAACAACTGAGAGCACAACTGTCAGTACAACTGAAACAACTACACCAACCACAACCACTGAGAGCACAACTGTTAGTACAACTGAAACAACTACACCAACCACAACAACAGAAACAACATCAGCCACAACTGAGAGCACAACTGTTAGTACAACTGAGACAACTACACCAGCCACAACAACTGAGAGCACAACTGTCAGTACAACTGAAACAACTACACCAACCACAACCACTGAGAGCACAACTGTTAGTACAACTGAAACAACTACACCAGCCACAACAACTGAGAGCACAACTGTCAGTACAACTGAAACAACTACACCAACCACAACCACTGAGAGCACAACTGTTAGTACAACTGAAACAACTACACCAACCACAACAACAGAAACAACATCAGCCACAACTGAGAGCACAACTGTTAGTACAACTGAAACAACTACACCAGCCACAACAACTGAAAGCACAACTGTTAGTACAACTGATACAACTACACCAGCCACAACAACTGAGAGCACAACTGTTAGTACAACTGAAACAACTACACCAGCCACAACAACTGAGAGCACAACTATTAGTACAACTGAAACAACTACACCAACCACAACAACAGAAACAACATCAGCCACAACTGAGAGCACAACTGTTAGTACAACTGAGACAACTACACCAGCCACAACAACTGAGAGCACAACTGTCAGTACAACTGAAACAACTTCACCAGCCACAACAACTGAGAGCACAACTGTCAGTACAACTGAAACAACTACACCAGCCACAACAACTGAGAGCACAACTGTTAGTACAACTGAAACAACTACACCAGCCACAACAACTGAGAGCACAACTGTCAGTACAACTGAAACAACGACACCAACCACAACCACTGAGAGCACAACTATTAGTACAACTGAAACAACTACACCAACCACAACAACAGAAACAACATCAGCCACAACTGAGAGCACAACTGTTAGTACAACTGAGACAACTACACCAGCCACAACAATTGAGAGCACAACTGTCAGTACAACTGAAACAACTACACCAGCCACAACAACTGAGAGCACAACTGTTACTACAACTGAAACAACTACACCAGCCACAACAACTGAGAGCACAACTGTCAGTACAACTGAAACAACTACACCAACCACAACCACTGAGAGCACAACTGTCAGTACAACTGAAACAACTACACCAACCACAACAACAGAAACAACATCAGCCACAACTGAGAGCACAACTGTTAGTACAACTGAGACAACGACACCAGCCACAACAACTGAGAGCACAACTGTCAGTACAAGTGAAACAACTACACCAACCACAACCACTGAGAGCACAACTGTTAGTACAACTGAAACAACTACACCAACCACAACAACAGAAACAACATCAGCCACAACTGAGAGCACAACTGTTAGTACAACTGAGACAACTACACCAGCCACAACAACTGAGAGCACAACTGTCAGTACAACTGAAACAACTACACCAACCTCAACAACTGAGAGCACAACTGTTAGTACAACTGATACAACTACACCAGCCACAACAACTGAGAGCACAACTGTTAGTACAACTGAAACAACTACACCAACCTCAACAACTGAGAGCACAACTGTTAGTACAACTGAAACAACTACACCAGCCACAACAACAGAATCAACATCAGCCACAACAACTCCTGCTGAAACATCCACCTCTAGTGTAACAGAACCATCTACAACATCAACAGGACTCTCAACTGCTTCTACAACTGAAATGTCTTCTTTAACAACTAATGCAAATATAGTACCTGACAATGTGGAGCTAATAAAGTTGGAGTTCAGCTCTCCTGAGGCATTTATACAGGAACTCAGCAATTCAAAATCTCAAGTTTATATTGAAAGGGCAACGCTTGTTAAAAACAAAGTGAGTTAAAACCCATGTTGCTGATTCCATTTAATGACATATATTTCATGGTTTATAAAAAAGCGACTATTATAATCATTGATAATTACAATGTTTGTTACACCCAATTATAAGTGTGTGTTGTAACTGTCTATCATTTGTTACAGCTTGAACCCGTCTTCAAAAGCAGGTTTCCTTCCTTCTTAGAAGTTAGGGTCCTAGGATTCAGGTAAATATAGAATATTTTAATAGTGCTTACGCTCTCGGTCTGTGTGTGCGTGTATGTGTGTGTGTGTGTGAGAGAGAGAGAGAGAGAGAGAGAGAGAGAGAGAAAGGAAAAAATTGCAATAAACCATTTAAGTAGTGGTCATTTTAAAATGAATTGTGTATTTCATTATTTCTTAAAATGTCTTAAAATTTCAGATCTGGGTCAATCATCACTGAAACAGAATTAGCCTTCAACTCTACATACCTGTACAACTCTACAAACAACTCTAAAATTGTACCATCAAGTAGTGAGATTGAAACCACAATAATGAATGACGCAAGTGTCAGTGACCTGAACATTACTGCTGGATCTATCAAAATCAGTGCAGGTAGGTCTGACAACACCTAAAAGGCAGGCTTTTACTTACTGTATGTGTATGTTCTTATATACATGGTTCATGAGAACACAAATGTGTATAATGACATGGGTATTACAATGTAAACATGGTTTATGATAGGGATGCACTAATACCATTTTTTAAGGACCGAGTATGAGTACCGATACTTTTTTCTGGTACTCGCCGATACCCATGCCTATACATTTATTAATTTCTCTCTCTCTCTCTCTCTCTCTCTCTTTTTCTTTTGGTGATGTTGCAGTTTTCCAAGCACAACACAGTGAGACTAATAAATGTTCTTTATTTTTACTCTAATGAAAAAAAGTAATAATTTTTATGTGCTCTCACAAACTTACAGAACAAAAATTTCACAGAGTCCAATAACCTTTAAAGAGCATAATTACCAATATTATTGTTGTTATATAAAAAGAAATTTACAAACAATACAACAAATACTATAGAGATACAAATTAAATAAACTTGTTTTTCAGATACAGTAGGATTATATACCATGTATACATTTATTTAACATATTTTGTTGTTTTATTAACATTAATGACAAATATAGGCTACGGTCCCTTTAAGACACATCCTGTTTTCACCCGAATGTTTATGTCGACTTAAGCCATAACCGACTGTGTTTACGTGAGATACTCCACGTGATGGACATTTTGACAACTATGTGTGAATTTGACCATTCAGGCGCGAGGAGAACTGATCGCGCGCAAGAAAGAGAGAGAGCGCATGCGAGAGAGAGCACTTCTGGTCTGCGTCATTCAACGCGATTCCCCCTATCCCGCCTTCACTAATCGATAACGAAAGCATGCAGTTCGCAATGTGTGTACTGTCATCATTAATTTTGAAGTATTTCCACACCCCTGAGGCTGACATTGTTTCTGCTGCTGCCGCCGGTGTCTCTGTGCACGGAAAATTCTGTCAGTTACGTCACGTGAGGTATCGGTCTTTGGTATCGGGGGTATTTTTACGAGTACGAGTACAAGTACTTGAGCTTGGTGCATCCCTAGTTTATGAGGACACTTTCTGTGTCCTCGTAAACCAACTGGCTTAAAAAACAAACTAAACTGTGTTTTTTGAAATTCAAAAAATGCAGACAGTTTCCTGTGATGGGTAGGTTTAGGGGTAGGGGTAGTGTAGGGGGATAGAATATTCAGTTTGTACAGTATAAAAACCATTCCGTCTATGGAGAGTCCCCGTAAACCACATATACGTGTGTGTGTAACTTTACATTCCTTTCGCTATTAATTGTACAAATCCAGTGAGTTTTTTTGTATGCACAAGGAGTCTGACAACAGCAGGTATACTCCAAATGGAGATCGGATCTCACCATCATCGAGTCCCTCTGGGATTACATGAAGAAACAGATAGACTAAATCCAGAAGAACTGTGACAATGTTTCCAAGACACTTGGAGAAACCTACCTGAAAAACTATGTGCAAGTGTATCTTGGACAAACGCTTTTTCAAACGCAAAGGGTGGTCACACCAAATATTGGTTCGATTTAGTTAATTGAAGTTAATTGATAAATAAAATCTATTCATGACATTATTTTTGATCCTCACTTGACAGCATTTTTAAACAAATGCCAAAAACTTTTCACAATACTGTATCTTTGAAGGCAGGTTTCTTCAAGCGCCTTGGAGATGTTTCACAATTGTCCTGGATTAAGTCTGTCGCAGTTTATTTTTTTCTTTCTTAATGTAATCCCAGATGGACTCGATGATGGTGAGATCAGATCTCCATGTGGATCATACTAACTGTTGTCAGACACCTTGTGCATATAAAAATCTCACTGGATTATTACAATTAATGGCAAAGAGAAATGTTTGGAAATGTAAAGTGATATTTCTTGCCACAAAACAGCAAAGGATATAATTGGCTTAAATTCTAACATGCCTAAGTCTTTTCAACAGTACTGTGTTTGTAAGGGATAATCCACAGCTATCTGTGCATGACATGGAGGCAAAGAACGACCTGACGCAAACTGTTTAATGCATGATGTGGATTATCCCTCTGATACCTTGGTTATTTACCAGCAGTGACAACCTAAAGCTGTTATTAATGTTGACAATGCAATATTTGACCAGAAGGAAAAATGACAGTTATATGTTTATCATTTACGACTCGTTTGGTCTAGAATTCTGCCCGCTTTGAATCAGACATAGAGATATAGTGCGTAAGATTACATTTATTTTAATGAATGAATTACAGCATTTATTGGAATTCATTACTGAGAGAGAGAGATACGTATCTGTATCTGTGTCTGTTCAGTGTCTCTCTATTAAGGGAGTTTAATTAGTTCAAAACTGTGTTATCCCAGACAGCTGCTGACAAATGAAGCAATTAAGTAGTGATTAGCAAAGCTATTTTATTAATAAGAGTTGTGGAGGAGCATTGATAACAAGTTTCTGTGCTCCTGAATGTTTCTGTATGTGTGCAGCAGCGTGATCTCCAAGTGACGCATGAGTGTGTGTGCTTCAATGAGTTTTACTGCACACCTTAAAGCCAATGAGAATAGAGTATTTAGACAGACCATGATATATATATATATATATATATATATATATATATATATATATATCTGTATGTATGGTTGTGTGTGTGTGTGTGTATGTGGTAATCATTTAGTTCCAATGAACCTGATCAACACTCTCTTATATCAGCAGTTGCACCAGTGGCGACCTCTACTGTTGAACCAACCACAGAACACACAAGTTTTGGGACTGAGACCACAACCGAGAGCACAGCAGTTGGTACAACTGAAACAACTACACCAGCCACAACAACAGAATCGACATCAGCCACAACAACTGAGAGCACAGCTGTCAGTACAACTGAAACAACTACACCATCCACAACCACTGAGAGCACATCTGTTAGTACAACTGAAACAACTACACCAGCCACAACAACAGAACCAACATCAGCCACAACTGAGAGCACAACTGTTAGTACAACTGAAACAACTACACCAGTCACAACAACTGAGAGCACAACTGTCAGTACAACTGAAACAACTACACCAGCCACAACAACTGACAGCACAACTGTTAGTACAAATGAAACAACGACACCAACCACAACAACAGAATCAACATCAGCCACAACTGAGAGTACAACTGATACAACTACACCAACCACAACAACTGAGAGCACAACTGTTAGTACAACTAAAACAACTACACCAGCCACAACAACTGAGAGCACAACTGTCAGTACAACTGAAACAACTACACCAACCACAACCACTGAGAGCACAACTGTTAGTACAACTGAAACAACTACACCAACCACAACAACAGAAACAACATCAGCCACAACTGAGAGCACAACTGTTAGTACAACTGAGACAACTACACCAGCCACAACAACTGAGAGCACAACTGTCAGTACAACTGAAAAAACTACACCAGCCACAACAACTGAAAGCACAACTGTTAGTACAACTGATACAACTACACCAGCCACAACAACTGAGAGCACAACTGTTAGTACAACTGAAACAACTACACCAGCCACAACAACTGAGAGCACAACTGTCAGTACAGCTGAAACAACTACACCAGCCATGACAACTGAGAGCACAACTGTCAGTACAACTGAAACAACTACACCAGCCACAACAACTGAGAGCACAACTGTTGGTACAACTGAAACAACTACACCAGCCACAACAACTGAGAGCACAACTGTCAGTACAACTGAAACAACGACACCAACCACAACCACTGAGAGCACAACTATTAGTACAACTGAAACAACTACACCAACCACAACAACAGAAACAACATCAGCCATAACTGAGCGCACAACTGTTAGTACAACTGAGACAACTACACCAGCCACAACAACTGAGAGCACAACTGTTAGTACAACTGAAACAACTACACCAGCCACAACAACTGAGAGCACAACTGTCAGTACAACTGAAACAATGACACCAACCACAACCACTGAGAGCACAACTATTAGTACAACTGAAACAACTACACCAGCCACAACAGCTGAGAGCACAACTATCAGTACAACTGAAACAATGACACCAACCACAACCACTGAGAGCACAACTGTCAGTACAACTGAAACAATGACACCAACCACAATCACTGAGAGCACAACTATTAGTACAACTGAAACAACTACACCAGCCACAACAACAGAAACAACATCAGCCACAACTGAGAGCACAACTGTTAGTACAACTGAGACAACTACACCAGCCACAACAACTGAGAGCACAACTGTCAGTACAACTGAAACAACTACACCAGCCACAACAACTGAAAGCACAACTGTTAGTACAACTGATACAACTACACCAGCCACAACAACTGAGAGCACAACTGTTAGTACAACTGAAACAACTACACCAACCACAACAACAGAAACAACATCAGCCACAACTGAGAGCACAACTGTTAGTACAACTGAGACAACTACACCAGCCACAACAACTGAGAGCACAACTGTCAGTACAACTGAAACAACTACACCAGCCACAACAACTGAAAGCACAACTGTTAGTACAACTGAAACAACTACACCAGCCACAACAACTGAGAGCACAACTGTCAGTACAACTGAAACAACTACACCAGCCACAACAACAGAAACAACATCAGCCACAACTGAGAGCACAACTGTTAGTACAACTGAGACAACTACACCAGCCACAACAACTGAGAGCACAACTGTCAGTACAACTGAAACAACTACACCAGCCACAACAACTGAAAGCACAACTGTTAGTACAACTGATACAACTACACCAGCCACAACAACTGAGAGCACAACTGTTAGTACAACTGAAACAACTACACCAACCACAACAGAAACAACATCAGCCACAACTGAGAGCACAACTGTTAGTACAACTGAGACAACTACACAAGCCACAACAACTGAGAGCACAACTGTCAGTACAACTGAAACAACTACACCAGCAACAACAACTGAAAGCACAACTGTTAGTACAACTGATACAACTACACCAGCCACAACAACTGAGAGCACAACTGTTAGTACACCTGAAACAACTACACCAGCCACAACAACTGAGAGCACAACTGTCAGTACAACTGAAACAACTACACCAACCACAACCACTGAGAGCACAACTGTTAGTACAACTGAAACAACTACACCAACCAAAACAACAGAAACAACATCAGCCACAACTGAGAGTACAACTGTTAGTACAACTGAGACAACTACACCAGCCACAACAACTGAGAGCACAACTGTTAGTACAACTGAAACAACTACACCAGCCACAACAACTGAGAGCACAACTGTCAGTACAACTGAAACAACTACACCAGCCACAACAACTGAGAGCACAACTGTTAGTACAACTGATACAACTACATCAGCCACAACAACTGAGAGCACAACTGTTAGTACAACTGAAACAACTACACCAGCCACAACAACTGAGAGCACAACTGTTAGTACAACTGAAACAACTACACCAACCACAACCACTGAGAGCACAGCTGTCAGTACAACTGATACAACTACACCAGCCACAACAACTGAGAGCACAACTGTTAGTACAACTGAAACAACTACACCAGCCACAACAACTGAGAGCACAACTGTCAGTACAACTGAAACAACTACACCAGCCACAACAACTGAGAGCACAACTGTCAGTACAACTGATACAACTACACCAGCCACAACAACTGAGAGCACAACTGTTAGTACAACTGAAACAACTACACCAGCCACAACAACTGAGAGCACAACTGTCAGTACAACTGAAACAACTACACCAACCACAACCACTGAGAGCACAGCTGTCAGTACAACTGATACAACTACACCAGCCACAACAACTGAGAGCACAACTGTTAGTACAACTGAAACAACTACACCAGCCACAACAACTGAGAGCACAACTGTCAGTACAACTGAAACAACTACACCAACCACAACCACTGAGAGCACAGCTGTCAGTACAACTGATACAACTACACCAGCCACAACAACTGAGAGCACAACTGTCAGTACAACTGAAACAACTACACCAGCCACAACAACTGAGAGCACAACTGTCAGTACAACTGAAACAACTACACCAACCACAACCACTGAGAGCACAGCTGTCAGTACAACTGATACAACTACACCAGCCACAACAACTGAGAGCACAACTGTCAGTACAACTGAAACAACTACACCAACCACAACCACTGAGAGCACAACTGTTAGTACAACTGAAACAACTACACCAACCACAACAACAGAAACAACATCAGCCACAACTGAGAGCACAACTGTTAGTACAACTGAGACAACTACACAAGCCACAACAACTGAGAGCACAACTGTCAGTACAACTGAAACAACTACACCAGCAACAACAACTGAAAGCACAACTGTTAGTACAACTGATACAACTACACCAGCCACAACAACTGAGAGCACAACTGTTAGTACAACTGAAACAACTACACCAGCCACAACAACTGAGAGCACAACTGTCAGTACAACTGAAACAACTACACCAACCACAAACACTGAGAGCACAACTGTTAGTACAACTGAAACAACTACACCAACCAAAACAACAGAAACATCAGCCACAACTGAGAGTACAACTGTTAGTACAACTGAGACAACTACACCAGCCACAACAACTGAGAGCACAACTGTTAGTACAACTGAAACAACTACACCAGCCACAACAACTGAGAGCACAACTGTCAGTACAACTGAAACAACTACACCAACCACAACCACTGAGAGCACAACTGTTAGTACAACTGAAACAACTACACCAACCACAACAACAGAAACAACATCAGCCACAACTGAGAGCACAACTGTTAGTACAACTGAAACAACTACACCAGCCACAACAACTGAGAGCACAACTGTTAGTACAACTGAAACAACTACACCAGCCACAACAACTGAGAGCACAACTGTTAGTACAACTGAAACAACAACACCAACCACAACAACAGAAACAACATCAGCCACAACTGAGAGCACAACTGTTAGTACAACTGAAACAACTACACCAGCCACAACAACTGAGAGCACAACTGTCAGTACAACTGAAACAACTACAGCAGCCACAACAACTGAGAGCACAACTGTTAGTACAACTGAAACAACTACACCAGCCACAACAACTGAGAGCACAACTGTCAGTACAACTGAAACAACTACACCAGCCACAACCACTGAGAGCACAACTGTTAGTACAACTGAAACAACAACACCAACCACAACAACAGAAACAACATCAGCCACAACTGAGAGCACAACTGTTAGTACAACTGAGACAACTACACCAGCCACAAAAACTGAGAGCACAACTGTCAGTACAACTGAAACAACTACACCAGCCACAATAACTGAGAGCACAACTGTCAGTACAACTGAAACAACTACATTAGCCACAACAACAGAACCAACATCAGCCACAACTGAATCAACATCGGCCACAACAACTGGGAGCACAACTGTCAGTACAACTGAAACAACTACACCAACCACAGCCACTGAGAGCACAACTGTTAGTACAACTGAAACAACTACACCAGCCACAACAACAGTTAGTACGACTGAAACAACTACACCAACCACAACAACTGAGAGCACAACTGTTAGTACAACTGAAACAACTACACCAACCACAACAACTGAGAGCACAACTGTTAGTACAACTGAAAAAACTACACCAACTACAACAACTGAATCAACATCGGCCACCACAACTGAGAGCACAACTGTTAGTACGACTGAAACAACTACACCAACCACAACAACGGAGAGCACAACTGTTAGTACAACTGAAACAACTACACCAACCACAACAACTGAGAGCACAACTGTTAGTACAACTGAAACAACTGCACCAGCCACAACAACAGAATCAACATCAGCCACAACAACTCCTGCTGAAACATCCACCTCTAGTGTAACAGAACCATCTACAACATCAACAGGACTCTCAACTGCTTCTACAACTGAAATGTCTTCTTTAACAACTAATGCAAATATAGTACCTGACAATGTGGAGCTAATAAAGTTGGAGTTCAGCTCTTCTGAGGCATTTATAACTGAACTCCTCAATTCAAAATCTCAAGTTTATATTGCAAGGGCAACGCTTGTTAAAAACAAAGTGAGTTAAAACCCATGTTGCTGATTCCATTTAATGACATATATTTCATGGTTTATAAAAAAGTAACTATTACAATCATTGATAATTACAATGTTTGTTACACCCAATTATAAGTGTGTGTTGTAACTGTCTATCATTTGTTACAGCTTGAACCCGTCTTCAAAATCAGGTTTCCTTCCTTCTTAGAAGTTAGGGTCCTAGGATTCAGGTAAATATAGAATTTTTTAATAGTGCTTACGCTCTCGGTCTGTGTGTGCGTGTGTGTGTGTGCGTGTGTGTTTGTGAGAGAGAGAGAGAGAGAGAGAGAGAGAGAGAGAGAAAGCAAAAAATTGTAATAAACCATTTAAGTAGTGGTCATTTTAAAATGAATTGTGTATTTCATTATTTCTTAAAATGTATTTCAGATCTGGGTCAATCATCACTGAAGCTGAATTAGCCTTCAACTCTACATACCTGTACAACTCTACAAACAACTCTACAGTTGTACCATCAAGTAGTGAGATTGAAACCATATTAGAGAATGACGCAAGTGTCAGTGACCTGAACATTACTGCTGGATCTATCAAAGTCGGTGCAGGTAGGTCTGACAACACCTAAAAGGCAGGCTTTTACTTACTGTATGTGTGTGTGTTTTTGTATACATGGTTTATGATGACACAAATGTGTATAATGACATGGGTATTACAACGTGAACATGGTTTATGAGGACACTTCCTGTGTCCTTGTAAACCAACTTGCTTAAAAAACAAACTAAACTGTGTTTTTTGAAATTAAAAATTGCAGACAGTTACCTGTGATGGATAGGTTTAGGGGTAGGGGTAGTGTAGGGGGATAGAATATACAGTTTGTACAGTATAAAAACCATTACGTCTATGGAGAGTCCCCGTAAACCACATATACATGTATGTGTGCTGTGTGTGTGTGTTTGTGTGTCTGTAACTTTACATTCCTTTTGGCATTAATTGTAAAAATCCAGGGAGATTTTTGTATGTACAAGGAGACTGACAACAGCAGGTATGCTCCACACGGAGATCTGATCTCACCATCATCGAGTCCCTTTGGAATTACATGAAGAAACAGAAAACACTGAGATAGAATAAATCCAAAAAAACTGTGGCAATGTTTCCAAGACACTTGGAGAAACCTACCTGAAAAACTATGTGCAAGTATACCCTGGACAAACGGTTTTTTAAAACGCAAAGGGTGGTCACACCAAATATTGGTTCAATTTAGTTAATAAAAGTTAATTGATGAATAAAATCTATTCATGACATTATTTTTTATCCTCACTTTATAGCATTTTTAAACAAATGCCAAAAACTTTTCACAATACTGTATCTTTGAAGGCAGGTTTCTTCAAGCGCCTTGGAGATGTTTCACACTTCTTCTGGAATAAGTCTGTCACAGTTTTTTTTTCTTTTCTTTTCTTAATGTAATCCCAGATGGACTCGATGATGGTGAGATCAGATCTCCATGTGGAGCATACCAGCTGTTGTCAGACACCTTGTGCATATAAAAATCTCACTGGATTATTACAATTAATGGCAAAGAGAAATGTTTGGAAATGTGAAGTGATATTTCCTGACACACTACAGCAAAGAATATAACTGGCTTAAATTCTAACATGCCTAAGACTTTTCAACAGTACTGTGCTTATTCACAGCTATCTGTGCATGACATGGAGGCAAAGAACCACCTGACGCAAACTAACCAATGCATGATGTGGATTATCCCTCTGATACCCTGGTTATTTACCAGTACTGACAACCTAAAGCTGTTATTAATGTTGGCAGTGCAATATTTGACCAGAAGGAAAAATGACAGTTATATGTTTATCAGTTACGACTCGTTAGGTCTAGAATTCTGCGCGCTTTGAATCAGACACAGAGATATAGTGCATAAGATTACATTTATTTGAATGAATGAATTACAGCATTTATTAGAATTCATTACTGAGAGAGAGAGATACGTATCTGTATCTGTGTCTGTTTAGCGTCTCTCTATTAAGGGTGTTTAATTAGTTCAAAACTGTGTTTTCCCCTACAGCTGCTGAGAAATGTTGCAATTAAGTAGTGATTAGCAAAGCTATTTTATTAATAAGAGTCATGGAGCAGCATTGATAACAATTTTCTGTGCTCCTGAATATTTCTGTGTGTGTGCAGCAGCGTGATCTCCAAGTGACGCATGAGTATGTTTGCTTCAATGAAAACAGTGCATTAATATAGAACAGCGATTAAACTGATTTGGAACTATGTGTGCATTAAAAAGTTTTACTGCACACCTTCTAGCCAATCACAATCGAGTATTCAGACAGACCATATATATATATATATATATATATATATATATATATATATATATATACACATATATGTACATATGTATGTATGTTTGTGTGTGTGTGTGTGTGTGTGTGTGTGTATGTATATGTGGTAATCATTTAGTTCCAATAAAACTGATCAACACTCTCTTATATCAGCAGTTGCACCAGTGGTGACCTCTACTGTTGAATCAACCACAGAACACACAAGTTTTGGGACTGAGAGCACAACTGAAAGCACAACAGTTGGTACAACTGAAACAACAACACCAGCCACAACAACAGAATCGATAACAGCTACAACAACTGAGAGCACAACTGTTAGTACAACAGAAACAACTACACCAACCACAACAACAGAATCAACACCAGCCACAACAACTGAGAGCACAACTGTTAGTACAACTGAAACAACTACACCAGCCACAACAACTGACAGCACAACTGTCAGTACAACTGAAACAACTACACCAGCCACAACAACTGAGAGCACAACTGTTAGTACACCTGAAACAACTACACCAGCCACAACAACTGAGAGCACAACTGTTAGTACAACTGAAACAACTACACCAGCCACAACAACTGAGAGCACAACTGTTAGTACAACTGAAACAACTACACCAACCACAACAACAGAATTAACATCAGCCACAACAACTGAGAGCACAACTGTTGGTACAACTGAAACAACTACACCAGCCACAACAACAGAATTAACATCAGCCACCACTGAGAGCACAACTGTGAGTACAACTGAAACAACTACACCAACCACAACAACAGAATCAACATCAACCACAACCACTGAGAGCACAACTGTCAGTACAACTGAAACAACTACACCAGCCACAACAACAGAATCAACATCAGCCACAACTGAGAGCACAACTGTTAGTACAACTGAAACAACTACACCAGCCACAACAACTGAGAGCACAACTGTTAGTACAACTGAAACAACTACACTAGCCACAACAACTGAGAGCACAACTGTTAGTACAACTGAAACAACTACACCAGCCACAACAACTGACAGCACAACTGTCAATACAACTGAAACAACTACACCAGCCACAACAACAGAATTAACATCAGCCACCACTGAGAGCACAACTGTTAGTACAACTGAAACAACTACACCAGCCACAACCACTGACAGCACAACTGTGAGTACAACTGAAACAACTACACCAACCACAACAACAGAATCAACATCAACCACAACCACTGAGAGCACAACTGTCAGTACAACTGAAACAACTACACCAGCCACAACCACTGACAGCACAACTGTTAGTACAATTGAAACAACTACACCAACCACAACAACAGAATCAACATCAGCCACAACTGAGAGCACAACTGTTAGTACAACTGAAACAACTACACCAGCCACAACAACTGAGAGCACAACTTTTAGTACAACTGAAACAACTACACCAGCCACAACAACTGACAGCACAACTGTCAGTACAACTGAAACAACTACACCAGCCACAACAACTGAGAGCACAACTGTTAGTACAACTGAAACAACTACACCAGCCACAACCACTGACAGCACAACTGTGAGTACAACTGAAACAACTACACCAACCACAACAACAGAATCAACATCAACCACAACCACTGAGAGCACAACTGTTAGTACAACTGAAACAACTACACCAGCCACAACAACTGAGAGCACAACTGTTAGTACACCTGAAACAACTACACCAGCCACAACAACTGAGAGCACAACTGTTAGTACAACTGAAACAACTACACCAGCCACAACAACTGAGAGCACAACTGTTAGTACAACTGAAACAACTACACCAACCACAACAACAGAATTAACATCAGCCACAACAACTGAGAGCACAACTGTTGGTACAACTGAAACAACTACACCAGCCACAACAACAGAATTAACATCAGCCACCACTGAGAGCACAACTGTGAGTACAACTGAAACAACTACACCAACCACAACAACAGAATCAACATCAACCACAACCACTGAGAGCACAACTGTCAGTACAACTGAAACAACTACACCAGCCACAACAACAGAATCAACATCAGCCACAACTGAGAGCACAACTGTTAGTACAACTGAAACAACTACACCAGCCACAACAACTGAGAGCACAACTGTTAGTACAACTGAAACAACTACACTAGCCACAACAACTGAGAGCACAACTGTTAGTACAACTGAAACAACTACACCAGCCACAACAACTGACAGCACAACTGTCAGTACAACTGAAACAACTACACCAGCCACAACAACAGAATTAACATCAGCCACCACTGAGAGCACAACTGTTAGTACAACTGAAACAACTACACCAGCCACAACCACTGACAGCACAACTGTGAGTACAACTGAAACAACTACACCAACCACAACAACAGAATCAACATCAACCACAACCACTGAGAGCACAACTGTCAGTACAACTGAAACAACTACACCAGCCACAACCACTGACAGCACAACTGTTAGTACAATTGAAACAACTACACCAACCACAACAACAGAATCAACATCAGCCACAACTGAGAGCACAACTGTTAGTACAACTGAAACAACTACACCAGCCACAACAACTGAGAGCACAACTTTTAGTACAACTGAAACAACTACACCAGCCACAACAACTGACAGCACAACTGTCAGTACAACTGAAACAACTACACCAGCCACAACAACTGAGAGCACAACTGTTAGTACAACTGAAACAACTACACCAGCCACAACCACTGACAGCACAACTGTGAGTACAACTGAAACAACTACACCAACCACAACAACAGAATCAACATCAACCACAACCACTGAGAGCACAACTGTTAGTACAACTGAAACAACTACACCAGCCACAACCACTGACAGCACAACTGTTAGTACAATTGAAACAACTACACCAACCACAACAACAGAATCAACATCAACCACAACCACTGAGAGCACAACTGTTAGTACAACTGAAACAACTACACCAGCCACAACAACAGAATCAACACCAGCCACAACAACTGAGAGCACAACTGTCAGTACAACTGAAACAACTACACCAACCATAACGACTGAGAGCACAACTGTTAGTACAACTGAAACAACTACACCAACCACAACCACTGAGAGCACAACTGTCAGTACAACTGAAACAACTACACCAACCACAACCATTGAGAGCACAACTGTTAGTACAACTGAAACAACTACACCAGCCACAACAACTGAGACCACAACTGCTAGTACAAATGAAACAACTACACCAGCCACAACAACAGAATTAACATCAACCACAACTGAGAGCACAACTGAGAGCACAACTGGTAGTACAACTGAAACAACTACACCAACCACAACCACTGAGAGCACAACTGTTAGTACCACTGAAACAACTACACCAACCACCACAACAGAATCAACATCAGCCACAACTGAGAGCACAACTGGTAGTACAACTAAAACAACTACACCAACCACAACAACTGTTAGTACAACTGAAACAACTACACCAACCACCACAACAGAATCAACATCAGCCACAACTGAGAGCACAACTGGTAGTACAACTGAAACAACTACACCAACCACAACAACTGTTAGTACAACTGAAGCAACTACACCAACCACAACCACTGAGAGCACAACTGTCAGTACAACTGAAACAACTACACCAACCACAACCACTGAGAGCACAACTGTTAGTACAACTGAAACAACTACACCAACCACAACCACTGAGAGCACAACTGTCAGTACAACTGAAACAACTACACCAACCACAACCACTGAGAGCACAACTGTCAGTACAACTGAAACACCTACACCAACCACAACAACTGAGAGCACAACTGTTAGTACAACTGAAACAATTACACCAACCACAACAACTGAATCAACATCAGCCACAACAACTGAGAGCACAACTGTTAGTACAACTGAAACAACTACACCAGCCACAACAACTGAGACCACAACTGCTAGTACAACTGAAACAACTACACCAGCCACAACAACAGAATTAACATCAGCCACAACTGAGAGCACAACTGGTAGTACAACTGAAACAACTACACCAACCACAACCACTGAGAGCACATCTGTCAGTACAACTGAAACAACTACACCAACCACAACCACTGAGAGCACAACTGTTAGTACAACTGAAACAACTACACCAACCACCACAACAGAATCAACATCAGCCACAACTGAGAGCACAACTGGTAGTACAACTGAAACAACTACACCAACCACAACAACTGTTAGTACAACTGAAACAACTACACCAACCACAACCACTGAGAGCACAACTGTTAGTACAACTGAAACAACTACACCATCCACAACCACTGAGAGCACATCTGTCAGTACAACTGAAACAACTACACCAACCACAACCACTGAGAGCACAACTGTTAGTACAACTGAAATAACTACACCATCCACAACCACTGAGAGCACAAATGTTAGTACAACTGAAACAACTACACCAGCCACAACAACAGAATCAGCATCAGCCACAACAACTGAGAGCACATCTGTCAGTACAACTGAAACAACTACACCAACCACAACCACTGAGAGCACAACTGTGAGTACAACTGAAACAACTACACCAACCGCAACCACTGAGAGCACAAATGTTAGTACAACTGAAACAACTACACCAGCCACAACAACAGAATCAGCATCAGCCACAACAACTGAGAGCACAACTGTTAGTACAACTGAAACAACTACACCAACCACAACCACTGAGAGCACAACTGTTAGTACACCTGAAACAACTACACCAACCACAACAACAGAATCAACATCAGCCACAACAACTGTTACTACAACTGAATCAACTACACCAGCCACAACCACTGAGAGCACAACTGTTAGTACACCTGAAACAACTACACCAACCACAACAACAGAATCAACATCAGCCACAACAACTGTTACTACAACTGAAACAACTATTCCAGCCACAACAACTGAATCAACATCAGCCACAACAACTCCTGCTGAAACATCCACCTCTAGTGTAGCAGAAACATCTACAACATCAGCAGGACTCTCAACTGCTTCTGCTACTGAAATGTCTTCTTTAACAACTAATGAAAATATAGTACCTGACAATGTGGAGCTAATAAAGTTGGAGTTCAGCTCTTTTGACACATTTACAATTGAACTACTCGATTCAAAATCTCAAGTTTATATTGCAAGGGCAACACTTGTTAAAAACAAAGTGAGTTAAAACCCATGTTGCCGATTTCATTTAATGACATATATTTCATGTTTTATAAAAAAGTAACTATTACAATCATTGATAATTACAATGTTTGTTACACCCAATTATAAGTGTGTGTTGTAACTGTCTATCATTTGTTACAGCTTGAACCCGTCTTCAAAAGCAGGTTTCCTTCCTTCTTAGAAGTTAGGGTCCTAGGATTCAGGTAAATATAGAATATTTACGCTCTCGGTCTGTGTGTGTGTGTGTGTGTGTGTAAGAGAGAGAGAGAGAGAGAGAAAGCAAAAAAATTGCAATAAACCATTTAGGTAGTGGTCATTTTAAAATAAATTGTGTATTTCATTATTTCTTAAAATGTATTTCAGATCTGGGTCAGTCATAACTGATGCAGAATTAGCCTTCAAATCTGCAAACAACTCTACAACTGTACCATCAAGTAGTGAGATTGAAACCATATTAGAGAATGACGCAAGTGTCAGTGACCTGAACATTACTGCTGGATCTATCAAAGTTGGTGCAGGTAGGTCTGACAACAC
Organism: Hypophthalmichthys molitrix; assembly: GCA_037950675.1. Classification (NCBI taxonomy): domain Eukaryota; kingdom Metazoa; phylum Chordata; class Actinopteri; order Cypriniformes; family Xenocyprididae; genus Hypophthalmichthys; species Hypophthalmichthys molitrix. Next base: position 9,575,009 of record CM075492.1, on the reverse strand, counting down.
CTAAAAGGCAGGCTTTTACTTACTGTATGTTTGTATTCTGGTATACATGGTTTATGAGGACACAAATGTGTATAATGACATGGGTATTACAACAAAAAACATGGTTTATGAGGACACTTCCTGTGTCCTTGTAAAATCAACTGGCTTAAAAAACAAACTAAACTGGGCTTTTTGAAATTCAAATTTCTTTAAAATTCAAATTCTTGTGCATACAAGATTTTTGTATGCACAAGGAGACTGACAACAGCAGGTATGCTCCACATAGAGATCTGATCTCACCATCATCGAGTCCCTCTAGGATTACATGAAGAAAAAAAAAAAAAATGAGATAGAATAAATCCAGAAGAACTGTGGCAATGTTTCCAAGACACTTGGAGAAACCTACCTTCAAAGCTCCCTGAAAAACTATGTGCAAGTATACCTTGGACAAACGCAAAGGGTGGTCACACCAAATATTGGCTTGATTTAGTTAATAGAAGTTAATTGATAAATAAAATCTATTCATGACATTATTTTTGATAGCATCCTCACTTTACAGCATTTTTAAACAAATGCCAAAAACTTTTCATAATTCTTTATCTTTGAAGGCAGGTTTCTACAAGCACCTTGGAGATGTTTCACACTTCTTCTGGATTAAGTCTGTCGCAGTTTTTTTTTTCTTTCTTAATGTAATCCCAGATGGACTCGATGATGGTGAGATAAGATCTCCATGTGGAGCGTACCAGCTGTTGTCAGACACCTTGTGCATATAAAAATCTCACTGGATTTTTACAATTAATGGCAAAGAGAAATGTTTGGAAATGTAAAGTGATATTTCCTGACACACTACAGCAAAAGATATAACTGGCTTAAAATCTAACGTGCCTAAGACTTTTCAACATTACTGTGTTTGTAAGGGATAATCCACACCTACTGTATCTGTGCATGACATGGAGGCAAAGAACGACCTGACGCAAACTGTTTAATGCATGATGTGGATTATCCCTCTGAAACCTTGGTAATTTACCAGCAGTGACAACCTAAAGCTGTTATTAATGTTGACAGTGCAATATTTGACCAGAAGGAAGAATGACAGTTATATGTTTATCAGTTACGACTCGTTAGGTCTAGAATTCTGCCCGCTTTGAATCAGACACTGAGATATAGTGCGTAAGATTACATTTATTTGAATGAATGATTTACAGCATTTATTAGAATTCATTACTGAGAAAAAGAGACATATCTGTATCTGTGTCTGTTCAGTGTCCCTCTATTAAGGGTGTTTAATTACTTCAAAACTATGTTATCCCTGACAACTGCTGGGAAATGTAGCAATTAAGTAGTGATTAGCAAAGCTATTTTATTAATAAGAGTCGTGGAGCAGCATTGATAACAAGTTTCTGCATTCCAGAATGTTTCTGTGTGTGTGCAGCAGCGTGATCTCCAAGTGACGTATGCATATGTGTGCTTCAATGAAAACAGTGCATTAATATAGAACAGCGATTAAACTGACTTGGAACTACCTGTGCATTAAAAAGTTTTACTGCACACCTTCCAGCCAATGAGAATAGAATATTCAGACAGACCATGATATATACACACACACACACACATATATATATATATATATATATATATATATATATATATATATATATATATATATAGACACACACATACACACACACACACACACATACTGTATGTATGTATGTTTGTGTGTTTGTGTGTGTGTGTGTCTGTGGTAAGCACTTAGTTCCAATGAAACTGATCAACACTCTCTTATATCAGCAGTTGCACCAGTGGCGACCTCTACTGTTGAATCAACCACAGAACACACAAGTTCTGGGACTGAGAGCACAACCGAGAGCACAACAGTTGGTACAACTGAAACAACAACACCAGCCACAACAACAGAATCGATAACAGCCACAACAACTGACAGCACAACTGTTATTACAACTGAAACAACTACACCAACAGCAACAACAGAATCAACACCAGCCACAACAACAGAGAGCACAACTGTTAGTACAACTGAAACAACTACACCAGCCACAACAACAGAATCAGCATCAGCCACAACAACTGAGAGCACAACTGTTAGTACAACTGAAACAACTACACCGGCCACAACAACTGAGAGCACAACTGTTAGTACAACTGAAACAACTACACCAGCCACATCAACTGAGAGCACAACTGTTAGTACAACTGAAACAACTACACCAGCCACAACAACTGACAGCACAACTGTTAGTACAACTGAAACAACTACACCAGCCACAACAACAGAATCAGCATCAGCCACAACAACTGAGAGCACAACTTTTAGTACAACTGGAACAACTACACCAGCCTCAATAACTGTTAGTACAACTGAAACAACTACACCAGCCACAACAACTGAGAGCACAATTTTTAGTACAACAGAAACAAGTACACCAGCCACAACAACTGACAGCACAACTGTTAGTACAACTGAAACAACTACACCAGCCACAACAACTGAGAGCACAACTTTTAGTACAACAGAAACAACTACACCAGCCACAACAACTGACAGCACAACTGTTAGTACAACTGAAACAACTACACCAGCCAGTACAACTGAGAGCACAACTGTTAGTACAACTGAAACAACTACACCAGCCACAACAACTGAGAGCACAACTTTTAGTACAACAGAAACAACTACACCAGCCACAACAACTGACAGCACAACTGTTAGTACAACTGAAACAACTACACCAGCCAGTACAACTGAGAGCACAACTGTTACTACAACTGAAACAACTACACCAGCCACGACAACAGAATCATCAGCCACAACAACTGAGAGCACAACTGTTAGTACAACTGAAACAACTACACCAGCCACAACAACTGAGAGCACAACTGTTAGTACAACTGAAACAGCTACACCAACCACAACAACAGAATCAACATCAGCCACAACAACTGAGAGCACATCTGTTAGTACAACTGAAACAACTACACCAGCCACAACAACTGAGAGCACAACTGTTAGTACAACTGAAACAACTACACCAGCCACAACAACTGACAGCACAACTGTTAGTACAACTGAAACAACTACACCAACCACAACAACAGAATCAACATCAGCCACAACAACTGAGAGCACATCTGTTAGTACAACTGAAACAACTACACCAGCCACAACAACTGACAGCACAACTGTTAGTACAACTGAAACAACTACACCATCCACAACAACTGAGAGCACAACTGTTAGAACAACTGAAACAACTATACCAGCCACAACTGAGAGCACAACTGTTAGTACAACTGAAACAACTACACCAGCCACAACAACTGAGAGCACAACTGTTAGTACAACTGAAACAGCTACACCAACCACAACAACAGAATCAACATCAGCCACAACAACTGAGAGCACATCTGTTAGTACAACTGAAACAACTACACCAGCCACAACAACTGAGAGCACAACTGTTAGTACAACTGAAACAACTACACCAGCCACAACAACTGACAGCACAACTGTTAGTACAACTGAAACAACTACACCAGCCAGTACAACTGAGAGCACAACTGTTACTACAACTGAAACAACTACACCAGCCACGACAACAGAATCAACATCAGCCACAACAACTGAGAGCACAACTGTTAGTACAACTGAAACAACTACACCAGTCACAAGAACTGAGAGCACATCTGTTAGTACAACTGAGACAACTACTCCAGCCACAACAACTGAAAGTACAACTGTTAGTACAACTGAAACAACTACACCAGCCACAACAACTGAGAGCACAACTGTTATTACAACTGAGACAACTACACCAGCCACAACAACAGAATCAACACCAGCCACAACAACTGAGAGCACAACTTTTAGTACAACAGAAACAACTACACCAGCCACAACAACTGACAGCACAACTGTTAGTACAACTGAAACAACTACACCAGCCACAACAACTGAGAGCACAACTTTTAGTACAACAGAAACAACTACACCAGCCACAACAACTGAGAGCACAACTGTTAGTACAACTGAAACAGCTACAACAACCACAACAACAGAATCAACATCAGCCACAACAACTGAGAGCACAACTGTTAGTACAACTGAAACAACTACACCAGCCACAACAACTGACAGCACAACTGTTAGTACAACTGAAACAACTACACCATCCACAACAACTGAGAGCACAACTGTTAGAACAACTGAAACAACTACACCAGCCACAACAACTGAGAGCACAACTGTTAGTACAACTGAAACAACTACACCAGCCACAACAACTGAGAGCACAACTGTTAGTACAACTGAAACAACTACACCAGCCACAACAACTGAGAGCACAATTGTTAGTACACCTGAAACAACTACACCAGCCACAACAACTGACAGCACAACTGTTAGTACAACTGAAACAACTACACCAGCCAGTACAACTGAGAGCACAACTGTTACTACAACTGAAACAACTACACCAGCCACGACAACAGAATCATCAGCCACAACAACTGAGAGCACAACTGTTAGTACAACTGAAACAACTACACCAGTCACAACAACTGAGAGCACATCTGTTAGTACCACTGAGACAACTACACCAGCCACAACAACTGAAAGTACAACTGTTAGTACAACTGAAACAACTACACCAGCCACAACAACTGAGAGCACAACTGTTATTACAACTGAGAGAACTACACCAGCCACAACAACAGAATCAACACCAGCCACAACAACTGAGAGCATAACTTTTAGTACAACCGAAACAACTACACCAGCCACAAAAACAGAGAGCACAACTGTTAGTACAACTGAAACAACTACACCAGCCACAACAACTGAAAGTACAACTGTTAGTACAACTGAAACAACTACACCAGCCACAACAACTGAGAGCACAACTGTTAGTACAACTGAAACAACTACACCAGCCACAACACCTGACAGCACAACTGTTAGTACACCTGAAACAACTACACCAGCCACAACAACTGAGAGCACAACTGTTAGTACAACTGAAACAACTACACCAGCCACAACAACTGAGAGCACAACTGTTAGTACAACTGAAACAACTACACCAGCCACAACAACTGAGAGCACAACTGTTAGTACACCTGAAACAACTACACCAGCCACAACAACTGACAGCACAACTGTTACTACAACTGAAACAACTACACCAGCCACGACAACAGAATCAACATCAGCCACAACAACTGAGAGCACAACTGTTAGTACAACTGAAACAACTACACCAGTCACAACAACTGAGAGCACATCTGTTAGTACAACTGAGACAACTACACCAGCCACAACAACTGAAAGTACAACTGTTAGTACAACTGAAACAACTACACCAGCCACAACAACAGAATCAACACCAGCCACAACAACTGAGAGCACAACTTTTAGTACAACCGAAACAACTACACCAGCCACAAAAACAGAGAGCACAACTGTTAGTACAACTGAAACAACTACACCAGCCACAACAACTGAAAGTACAACTGTTAGTACAACTGAAACAACTACACCAGCCACAACAACTGAGAGCACAACTGTTAGTACAACTGAAACAACTACACCAGCCACAACAACTGAGAGCACAACTGTTAGTACAACTGAAACAACTACACCAGCCACAACAACTGACAGCAGAACTGTTAGTACACCTGAAACAACTACACCAGCCACAACAACTGAGAGCACAACTGTTAGTACAACTGAAACAACTACACCAGCCACAACAACTGAGAGCACAACTGTTAGTACACCTGAAACAACTACACCAGCCACAACAACTGACAGCACAACTGTTACTACAACTGAAACAACTACACCAGCCACGACAACAGAATCAACATCAGCCACAACAACTGAGAGCACAACTGTTAGTACAACTGAAACAACTACACCAGTCACAACAACTGAGAGCACATCTGTTAGTACAACTGAGACAACTACACCAGCCACAACAACTGAAAGTACAACTGTTAGTACAACTGAAACAACTACACCAGCCACAACAACAGAATCAACACCAGCCACAACAACTGAGAGCACAACTTTTAGTACAACCGAAACAACTACACCAGCCACAAAAACAGAGAGCACAACTGTTAGTACAACTGAAACAACTACACCAGCCACAACAACTGAAAGTACAACTGTTAGTACAACTGAAACAACTACACCAGCCACAACAACTGAGAGCACAACTGTTAGTACAACTGAAACAACTACACCAGCCACAACAACTGAGAGCACAACTGTTAGTACAACTGAAACAACTACACCAGCCACGACAACAGAATCAACATCAGCCACAACAACTGAGAGCAGAACTGTTAGTACAACTGAAACAACTACACCAGTCACAACAACTGAGAGCACATCTGTTAGTACAACTGAGACAACTACACCAGCCACAACAACTGAAAGTACAACTGTTAGTACAACTGAAACAACTACACCAGCCACAACAACTGAGAGCACAACTGTTATTACAACTGAGACAACTACACCAGCCACAACAACTGACAGCACAACTGTTACTACAACTGAAACAACTACACCAGCCACGACAACAGAATCAACATCAGCCACAACAACTGAGAGCACAACTGTTAGTACAACTGAAACAACTACACCAGTCACAACAACTGAGAGCACATCTGTTAGTACAACTGAGACAACTACACCAGCCACAACAACTGAAAGTACAACTGTTAGTACAACTGAAACAACTACACCAGCCACAACAACAGAATCAACACCAGCCACAACAACTGAGAGCACAACTTTTAGTACAACCGAAACAACTACACCAGCCACAAAAACAGAGAGCACAACTGTTAGTACAACTGAAACAACTACACCAGCCACAACAACTGAAAGTACAACTGTTAGTACAACTGAAACAACTACACCAGCCACAACAACTGAGAGCACAACTGTTAGTACAACTGAAACAACTACACCAGCCACAACAACTGAGAGCACAACTGTTAGTACAACTGAAACAACTACACCAGCCACAACAACTGACAGCAGAACTGTTAGTACACCTGAAACAACTACACCAGCCACAACAACTGAGAGCACAACTGTTAGTACAACTGAAACAACTACACCAGCCACAACAACTGAGAGCACAACTGTTAGTACACCTGAAACAACTACACCAGCCACAACAACTGACAGCACAACTGTTACTACAACTGAAACAACTACACCAGCCACGACAACAGAATCAACATCAGCCACAACAACTGAGAGCACAACTGTTAGTACAACTGAAACAACTACACCAGTCACAACAACTGAGAGCACATCTGTTAGTACAACTGAGACAACTACACCAGCCACAACAACTGAAAGTACAACTGTTAGTACAACTGAAACAACTACACCAGCCACAACAACAGAATCAACACCAGCCACAACAACTGAGAGCACAACTTTTAGTACAACCGAAACAACTACACCAGCCACAAAAACAGAGAGCACAACTGTTAGTACAACTGAAACAACTACACCAGCCACAACAACTGAAAGTACAACTGTTAGTACAACTGAAACAACTACACCAGCCACAACAACTGAGAGCACAACTGTTAGTACAACTGAAACAACTACACCAGCCACAACAACTGAGAGCACAACTGTTAGTACAACTGAAACAACTACACCAGCCACAACAACTGACAGCACAACTGTTAGTACACCTGAAACAACTACACCAGCCACAACAACTGAGAGCACAACTGTTAGTACAACTGAAACAACTACACCAACCACAACAACTGAGAGCACAACTGTTAGTACACCTGAAACAACTACACCAGCCACAACAACTGACAGCACAACTGTTACTACAACTGAAACAACTACACCAGCCACGACAACAGAATCAACATCAGCCACAACAACTGAGAGCAGAACTGTTAGTACAACTGAAACAACTACACCAGTCACAACAACTGAGAGCACATCTGTTAGTACAACTGAGACAACTACACCAGCCACAACAACTGAAAGTACAACTGTTAGTACAACTGAAACAACTACACCAGCCACAACAACTGAGAGCACAACTGTTATTACAACTGAGACAACTACACCAGCCACAACAACTGAGAGCACAACTGTTATTACAACTGAAACAACTACACCAGCCACAACAACAGAATCAACACCAGCCACAACAACTGAGAGCACAACTTTTAGTACAACCGAAACAACTACACCAGCCACAACAACAGAGAGCACAACTGTTAGTACAACTGAAACAACTACACCAGCCACAACAACTGAAAGTACAACTGTTAGTACAACTGAAACAACTACACCAGCCACAACAACTGAGAGCACAACTGTTAGTACAACTGAAACAACTACACCAGCCACAACAACTGAGAGCACAACTGTTAGTACAACTGAAACAACTACACCAGCCACAACAACTGACAGCACAACTGTTAGTACACCTGAAACAACTACACCAGCCACAACAACTGAGAGCACAACTGTTAGTACAACTGAAACAACTACACCAGCCAGTACAACTGAGAGCACAACTGTTACTACAACTGAAACAACTACACCAGCCACGACAACAGAATCAACATCAGCCACAACAACTGAGAGCACAACTTATAGTACAACTGAAACAACTACACCAGTCACAACAACTGAGAGCACATCTGTTAGTACAACTGAGACAACTACACCAGCCACAACAACTGAAAGTACAACTGTTAGTACAACTGAAACAACTACACCAGCCACAACAACTGACAGCACAACTGTTAGTACAACTGAAACAACTACACCATCCACAACAACTGAGAGCACAACTGTTAGTACAACTGAAACAACTACACCAGCCACAACAACTGAGAGCACAACTGTTAGTACAACTGAAACAACTACACCATCCACAACAACTGAGAGCACAACTGTTAGTACAACTGAAACAACTACACCAGCCACAACAACTGAGAGCACAACTGTTAGTACACCTGAAACAACTACACCAGCCACAAAAACTGACAGCACAACTGTTAGTACAACTGAAACAACTACACCAGCCAGTACAACTGAGAGCACAACTGTTACTACAACTGAAACAACTACACCAGCCACGACAACAGAATCAACATCAGCCACAACAACTGAGAGCACAACTGTTAGTACAACTGAAACAACTACACCAGTCACAACAACTGAGAGCACATCTGTTAGTACAACTGAGACAACTACACCAGCCACAACAACTGAAAGTACAACTGTTAGTACAACTGAAACAACTACACCATCCACAACAACTGAGAGCACAACTGTTAGTACAACTGAGACAACTACACCAGCCACAACAACTGAGAGCACAACTGTTAGTACACCTGAAACAACTACACCAGCCACAACAACTGACAGCACAACTGTTAGTACAACTGAAACAACTACACCAGCCAGTACAACTGAGAGCACAACTGTTACTACAACTGAAACAACTACACCAGCCACGACAACAGAATCAACATCAGCCACAACAACTGAGAGCACAACTGTTAGTACAACTGAGACAACCACACCAGCCACAACAACTGAAAGTACAACTGTTAGTACAACTGAAACGACTACACCAGCCACAACAACTGACAGCACAACTGTTAGTACAACTGAAACAACTACACCATCCACAACAACTGAGAGCACAACTGTTAGTACAACTGAAACAACTACACCAGCCACAACAACTGAGAGCACAACTGTTAGTACAACTGAAACAACTACACCATCCACAACAACTGAGAGCACAACTGTTAGTACAACTGAAACAACTACACCATCCACAACAACTGACAGCACAACTGTTAGTACAACTGAAACAACTACACCAGCCAGTACAACTGAGAGCACAACTGTTACTACAACTGAAACAACTACACCAACTACAACCACTGAGAACACAACTGTCAGTACAACTGAAACAACTACACCAACCACAACCACTGAGAGCACAACTGTCAGTACACCAGAAACAACTACACCAACCAGAACCACTGAGAGCACAACTGTTAGTACAACTGAAACAACTACACCAGCTACAACAACTGAGAGCACAACTGTTAGCACAACTGAGACAACTACACCAGCCACAACAACACAATCAACATCAGCCACAACAACTGAGAGCACAACTGTTATTACAACTGAGACAACTACACCAGCCACAACAACAGAATCAACATCAGCCACAACAACTGAGAGCACAACTTTTAGTACAACTGAGACAACTACACCAGCCACAACAACTGAGAGCACATCTGTTAGTACAACTGAGACAACTACACCAGCCACAACAACTGAGAGAACAACTTTTAGTACAACCGAAACAACTACACCAGCCACAACAACAGAATCAACATCAGCCACAACAACTGAGAGCACAACTGTTATTACAACTGAGACAACTACACCAGCCACTACAACTGAGACCACAACTGTTACTACAACTGAAACAACTACACCAGCCACGACAACAGAATCAACATCAGCCACAACAACTGAGAGTACAACTGTTACTACAACTGAAACAACTACACCAGTCACAACAACTGCGAGCACATCTGTTAGTACAACTGAGACAACTACACCAGCCACAACAACAGAATTAACATCAGCCACAACAACTGACAGCACAACTGTTAGTACAACTGAAACAACTACACCAGCCACAACTGAAAGCACAACAGTTAGTACAACTGAAACAACTACACCAACCACAACAACAGAATTAACATCAACAACAACAGAATCAACATCAGCCACAACAACTGAGAGCACAACTGTTAGTATAACTGAAACAGCTACACCAGCCACAACTGAGAGCACAACAGTTAGTACAACTGAAACAACTACACCCACCACAACAACAGAATTAACATCAGCCACAACAACTGAGAGCACAACTGTTAGTACAACTGAAACAACTACACCAGCCACAACTGAGAGCACAACTGTTAGTACAACTGAAACAACTACACCAACCACAACAACAGAATCAACATCAGCAACAACAACAAAATCAACATCAGCCACAACAACTGAGAGCACAACTGTTAGTACTACTGAAACAACTACAGCATTCACAACAACAGAATCAACATCAGCCACAACAATTGAGAGCACAACTGAAATAACTACACCAGCCACAACAACTGAGAGCACAACTGTTATTACAACTGAAACATCTACACCAGCCACAACAACTGAGAGCACAACTGTTAGTACAACTGAAACAACTACACCAACCACAACAACAGAATCAACCTCAGCCATAACAACTGAGAGCGCAACTGTTAGTACAACTGAAACAACTACACCAGCCACAACTGAGAGCACAACAGTTAGTACAACTGAAACAACTACACCAGTCACAACAACTGAGAGCACAACTGAAACGACTACACCAGCCACAACAACTGAGAGCACAACTGTTAGTACAACCGAAACAACTACACCAGCCAAAACAACTGAGAGCACAACTTTTAGTACAACCAAAACAACTACACCAGCCTCAACAACTGAATCAACATCAGCCACAACAACTGAGAGCACAACTGTTAGTACAACTGAAACAACTACACCAACCACAACAACAGAATCAACATCAGCCACAACATCTGAGAGCACAACTGTTACTACAACTGAAATATCTACACCAGCACCAAAAATAACAGAATCAACATCAGCCACGACAACTGAGAGCACAACTGTTAGTACAACTGAAACAACTATACCAACCATAACAACAGAATCAACATCAGCCACAACAACTGAGAGCACAACTGTTAGTACAACTGAAACAACTACACCAGCCACAACAACAGAATCAACATCAGCCACAACAATTGAGAGCACAACTGTTAGTACAGCTGAAACAACTACACCAGCCACAACTGAGAGCACAACAGTTAGTACAACTGAAACAACTACACCAACCACAACAACAGAATCAACATCAGGCACAACAACTCAGAGCACAACTGTTAGTACAACTGAAACAACTACACCAACCACAACAACAGAATCAACATCAGCCACAATAACTGAGAGCACAACAGTTAGTACAACTGAAACAACTACACCAGTCACAACAGCTGAGAGCACAACTGTTAGTACAACTGAAACAACTACACCAGCTACAACAACTGAGAGCACAACTGTTAGCACAACTGAAACAGCTACACCAGTCACAACAGCTGAGAGCACAACTGTTAGTACAACTGAAACAACTACACCAGCTACAACAACTGAGAGCACAACTGTTAGCACAACTGAAACAACTACACCAGCCACAACAACAGAATCAACATCAGCCACAACAACTGAGAGCACAACTGTTAGTACAACTGAAACAACTACACCAACCACAACAACAGAATCAACATCAGCCACAACATCTGAGAGCACAACTGTTAGTACAACTGAAACAACTACACCAACCACAACAACAGAATCAACATCAGCCACAATAACTGAGAGCACAACAGTTAGTACAACTGAAACAACTACACCAGTCACAACAGCTGAGAGCACAACTGTTAGTACAACTGAAACAACTACACCAGCTACAACAACTGAGAGCACAACTGTTAGCACAACTGAAACAGCTACACCAGTCACAACAGCTGAGAGCACAACTGTTAGTACAACTGAAACAACTACACCAGCTACAACAACTGAGAGCACAACTATTAGCACAACTGAAACAACTACACCAGCCACAACAACAGAATCAACATCAGCCACAACAACTGAGAGCACAACTGTTAGTACAACTGAAACAACTACACCAACCACAACAACAGAATCAACATCAGCCACAACATCTGAGAGCACAACTGTTAGTACAACTGAAACAACTACACCAACCACAACAACAGAATCAACATCAGCCACAACATCTGAGAGCACAACTGTTACTACAACTGAAATGTCTACACCAGCACCAAAAATAACTGAATCAACATCAGCCACGACAACTGAGAGCACAACTGTTAGTACAACTGAAACAACTACACCAACCACAACAACAGAATCAACCTCAGCCACAACAACTGAGAGCACAACTGTTAGTATTACTGAAACAACTACACCAACCACAACAACAGAATCAACCTCAGCCACAACAACTGAGAGCACAACAGTTAGTACAACTGATACAACTACACCAACCACAACAACAGAATCAACACCAGCAACAACAACAGAATCAACATCAGCCACAACAACTGAGAGCACAACTGTTAGTACAACTGAAACAACTACACCAGCCACAACTGAGAGCACAACTGTTAGTACTACTGAAACAACTACACCAACCACAACAACAGAATCAACACCAGCAACAACAACAGAATCAACATCAGCCACAACAACTGAGAGCACAACTGTTAGTACAACTGAAACAACTACACCAGCCACAACTGAGAGCACAACAGTTAGTACAACTGAAACAACTACACCAGCCACAACAACTGAGAGCACAACTGTTAGTACAACTGAGACAACTACACCAGCCACAACAACTGAGAGCACAACTATTAGTACAACTGAAACAACTACACCAGCCACAACTGAGAGCACAACAGTTAGTACAACTGAAACAACTACACCAGCCACAACAGAGAGCACAACTGTTAGTACAACCGAATCAACTACACCAACCACAACAGCTGAGAGCACAACTTTTAGTACAACCGAATCAACTACACCAGCCACAACAACTGAGAGCACAACTGAAACAACTACACCAGCCACAACAACTGAGAGCACAACTGAGAGCACAACTGAAACAACTACACCAGCCACAACAACTGAAAGCACAACTGAAACAACTACACCAGCCACAACAACTGAGAGCACAACTGAAACAACTACACCAGCCACAACAACTGAGAGCACAACTGTTAGTACAACTGAAACAACTACACCAGCCACAACAACTGAATCAACATCAGCCACAACAACTGAGAGCACAACTGTTAGTACAACTGAAACAACTACGCCAGCCACAACAACTGAGAGCACAACTGTTAGTACAACTGAAACAACTACACCAGCCACAACAACTGAATCAACATCAGCCACAACAACTGAGAGCACAACTGTTAGTACAACTGAAACAACTACACCAGCCACAACAACTGAATCAACATCAGCCACAACAACTGAGAGCACAACTGTTAGTACAACTGAAACAACTACACCAGCCACAACAACTGAATCAACATCAGCCACAACAACTGAGAGCACAACTGTTAGTACAACTGAAACAACTACGCCAGCCACAACAACTGAGAGCACAACTGTTAGTACAACCGAATCAACTACACCAGCCACAACAGCTGAGAGCACAACTTTTAGTACAACCGAAACAACTACACCAGCCACAACAACTGAGAGCACAACTGTTAGTACAACCGAATCAACTACACCAGCCACAACAGCTGAGAGCACAACTTTTAGTACAACCGAAACAACTACACCAGCCACAACAACTGAGAGCACAACTGAAACAACTACACCAGCCACAACATCTGAGAGCACAACTGTTAGTACAACTGAAACAACTACACCAACCACAACAACAGAATCAACATCAGCCACAACAACTGTTAGCACAACTGAAACAACTACACCAACACTCTCACCAGTCACCACAACTTCATCATCTTCCTTAACAACTACTGCAAATCATAAAGTGCGAGTAAATCTGGAGTTCCGCTCTGTAGACACATTCATAAATGAACTCAGTAATACAAACTCCCAGGCTTTCAAGAACAGGGCTCAGCTTGTTATAGACATTGTGAGTTAAACTACCATATTTACTCATTTTTTCTTGATTAAAAGCATAATGTAATGTATTACATTGTATTATATTGTAACTCTCTGTATTCTTTACAGCTTAAAGACATCTATATTACGTATCCTTCCTTCATAGATATCCTTGTCCTAGGATTCAGGTAAACATATCATTTTGAAATATTACTTGTTTTATAGAGAAACTGTTGTTGAAACTGTGACAGAGAAAGCAGGAAAGTGCATATTTAATGGTCAGATATGCATATTAAGAGGACATCTAATATGACTGTGTGTATGTGTGTGTGTGTGTGTGCAAACATTTTTTGCACTAAAGCTCATTCTCATTGTGAAAATTTTATTCCAGGTCAGGATCAGTCATTACCACTACAGAACTAGCTTTCAACTCTTCACAGTCTGTGCCATCAGACGATGATATCGCAGCTTTATTATTAAGGAACACAACAGCTTTCAGTGCCCTGAACCTGAGTTCTAATTCTGTCATGGTTAATGCTAAAGGTAGGTCTGAAAACATCTGAAATCAAATTGTATTAAGAATCGTTTTATTTCTTTAAGTCTTTAAATTTTATAACACAATTGATAACCTGTTGTTTTTTAATGCACATACAAATATGTTTCTTTTGTCATGCTAAAATTAAGTTCCATCTAAACTGATATGCATATTCTAATTCCAGAATTTACAATAGTGACTACCTCTACTGCTCCAACAACAGAAACAACTGTAGTCACAACAACTCTTGTTGGAACATCCACCAGGAATGGAGCAGTTACCACAACAGTGCAACCAACAGCTTCTTCATTGTCCTCGACCACTCTCTTCTCAACAGCCTTTGGAAGTAAAACTATTAGTACAGCTGAAATGTCCACAACACTATCCACTATAAAAACAGTGCCCTCAACTGCCACAACAACTCTTGTTAGAACATCCACATCAACAGTCTTGAATTTTACTTCAGCCACTCCTTCTTCAACTGCCTTTGAGAATGAAACTCTTAGTACAGCCAATATGACTACAAGACCAACAACAGCATTCTCAGCCCTCATGACAAATATTGCAAGTGCAGCAATGATCACAGGACCAAAAACAACAACTTCTGTTTTTACTTCATTGACTCCCTCTTCAACTACTTTTAACACTGCAACTGGTAGCACAACTAGAACATCAACAGAATCATTTGCCTCAACCACTAATGCAACCACTGCCTCATCCACTAAAAGCACTGCCTCAACCACTAATACAACAACAACAACAAGACCCTTGACAAATTCCACAACTAAAGTGACTACAATTCCAACTACACAATTTGTAGCTGTGTATCTAACAGACCTGGTGTTCCGCTCTTTTGACATATATATTGTTGAACTCAGCAATTCAAACTCTCAGGCCTTCAAGGAAAGAGCTCAGCTTGTCGTAACACAGGTGAGTTAAAATTCACTCAGATTCATAGGAGGCACACAGATAATCTTTACTGTACTTAGGAGAACAGACAACAGATATTTTAGACCAAATCCAAGAGTTTGTAAGGATATTATAATTTTTTGAAATTGATTAGTTTACCATATATAAATTACATGCTTTGTTTTTTCCTTCATGAAGAAAAATATGCCTCTGGAAATCAATAGTTAATTTCATAAACAAAAAAGTTAATTCTCATCATGGTTGATTGCTTGTTATTGTATTTTGCAGCTTGAACCAATCTACAAAGCCAGATATGCTTCCTTCATCAGATTGATTGTCATAAGTTTCAGGTAAATATGAAATATTGCAATGCTGATTAATGTATGTGTGCTATGTGTGTGTGTGTGTGATGGTGTTCTTGAAAAAACCCCCAAAAAAAACAAGAGAATTCAGTATACAGTACTTATTATATTATGGTAATATGTTCATATTATGGAATCCTGTATGATATTCTTCTATACTGTATATTCCAGCCCAGGGTCAGTCATCACAACAACACAACTAGTTTTCAACTCCTCAGAAACTGTCCCATCAGTTGAAGATATTTCAGACACCCTCTTGAAAGCAGTGGATACAGGAGATGTCAATCAACTGAACATAATTCCTCAGTCAGTTTCAGTCAATGGTTCAGGTAAATGTGATTGCATTTCAAAACATCTCTTGCAAATCTGAAAGGTCTCAGGACCTGTGCCTTGCACTTTTGCGCCATAGATCTTGTAGAATTTATAATTTTCTGTAGTCTATACAGATATAACACACAAAACATACAGTACATTTGGAGTAGAATGAAACAAAAATGCCCTAATACCTTATATTCTGTTTATCTAATTTGTTAATCTTTTTCTTACAGTTATTGCTACGACTGTAGCTGCTTTAACTACAGCATCAAGCGGATTAAAGATTGAATTCAGCCTGTTCCAAACAACATGGATCATTATTATGGCAAAAACATTAAGGTTTTTCCTATAGATCCTTTAACAATGAATCAACAAAGGATGCAATTTCAGCAAAGCATGCTCTAATGAATTATACTAGCAAATTAAATTATTTATGTATGCGTATCATGCATTATTTACTGTTGCAGCAAAATCTTAAAATATGACAATGGCTATATAAATAGAAGCCTAAAATTACATTGATTTTCAAGACCACAATTTGTATAGAGAAAAAATATTATATATTTAGGTTGCTGAGATTTATCCTATTTTGATTTTTTTCCTCAAAGTATTTTTTATAGGTAATGCTTTTGTTCAGCTATCTGCAGGTTAAAGACTTGTCTAGTATATGCCAACATTGCAATATCTTATATCTTTTAATAATTAAATAAACATATTTATTGAGTTCATATAATCCAAAATTGTTTGATATAAAACCACCAATTGTGTGAAATGAGAAAGAGATTAAAATGAAGAGATCATAAAAAATATGAAGGATTTTTACTTTTGTATGTATTTGTTTACAGCTAACAATGAACTGAAAACAGGCTTATTTAAAAAAATGTACAGTAAAGTATGTATATTTATTTAAAATGTACAAGGTTTTATGTTAATTTAAATAAAGTATTGGTGTAACTTTAACCTGTGCACAATTTCTTCCATTGCACTTCCATTTCTATATACTGTGTCCTGTGGCTGTGTCCAACATAGCCGACTGTAGCCATTTTGGTGTGCAAGGGATGTTTGCCATAAAGTCTTAATGAGCAAAAGTACATTCGTTAACTGTGAGCACAGACCATGACCACAATGGGAAGGATTTGCATGCAGGTATGATGTTCATTATTCATCAGGATCAGTGTCCATATGTTTTATTAACAGTTCATGTTAGTACTGTGCATTTACCTTGGTAACTGCAGTTTCTGTAACTTTATCCCAGTTCTATATTTATAATGACTGGACATAACGAAAAAAATAAAAATAAAATAATATATATATATAATGATCGATGGAACGAGTTCATAATTTTAAAATTTTCATATATATATGAAAATTTTAAAATTATGAAATAAAAACATACCTTATGATTTATTTATTTGTAAACCTTTTTATTAAAGAAAATCAGAATTACTGAGATATCACTGTAGTGATGGCGAAATGAAGCTTTGTGAAGCACCGAGGCTTTCCCCTCAACTGTATCGTAAAAAGGTTCATTACTCGAAGCTTTTCAAAACGGTGCACACTAATGACATCTTGTGGTCAAAAGGTGGAAAAAACTGCCTTTGCGTCCCGGACGACCCAGACATTTTTTGACTGTTTTATGTAATATATCAGTTTGTGCTGTGAAAACAATGAAAATAATTAGTCTATATAAAATCTTTCACGTGTCATTTTACTTACACAATTTGAATAAATGAGTCTGTGAATACATTTTTGGGAGAAAAATAGGCAAGCTTGGGCATATATTATCAAAATAAACGAAGATTAGAATGGTCAGATGAAGTATTTATGAACTGGGAATAAATACAAACTGAACATGCACAAAACTACACATGTAAATATTTATTCGTATTGATTTATTCTTATCAAAAAAGCGAATGACACCTGCGCAAGGGCTCATGTTATTTTAATCAGAATACGAAGCAGTCACGTGGGGGGCGAGCCAAGATGATCTTTTTTAAGTGGAGTTACATTTTCCGGTTTTTACCCTTCTAACATTATTTTTTTATTACGACAAACAATATATTTTATGAACTTTGTGTCTGATTGTTGAACTCTTACTTTTACGCCGTGTATTATATATCAAGAAATGTTTTAACTGAACCGAACAGAGTTGGCCTTTATCTTAGCCATGGCGGGGAAAGGAGAAAAGCGCGCACAAAGTGATGTACGTCCCTACTAATGCTGAGAAGTGCATGATCGATGGAACGAGTAGCCCCGCAAGTAAGAAAAAGGAGTTTTGATTGATTGATTTCTATAACTTAATTAACGAGAGATCGTACAGAATTGAATCAAAACTATCCGAAAATGCTGTGCTCGTCGAAGATTTGCAGGAGAAAGTGGACTGTGTTTCGGATCAACTGGGGGTTCATGTTAACTGGGGACATGCGCGTGCAGTTTTACCTGACTTTCCAGCAGATGTTGGACAGCGCTAGATTCGTCACAGAGAATTTTCCACGGAGGAGATTTAAAGACATTCCACATTATTTGTGAATGTTTGTGTTATTATTGGACTTTGTTGTTTCCCCTGTCGCTGTTCTATCAGACGCCGTTTAAGGGAAGTTTTAATGCGTTTTTTGTCGCGTCTCACAGACCACGCCCAGATTATTTTGTTTACCTTCGTTTCAATGGAATTCGTTTCTGACGACAATTTTGTAGGTGCATTAAATAAAGTAGCTATTTACGTTTCTTTAAAGTGCTTGTGTAGACTATATGTTTGTTTGTTTTTTGTTTTTTTTTGTTTTTTGTGAATATTGCTTAATTTGCCTCTTAATTTGAGCAGCAATATTTCTATGGTTTAAAAAGGACAAGCATTTTAAAAAAATATATTGCTTAAGAAGGAATTATTTAAAGCATACTCCGAAAATGTTCCTAAAGAGTGCTCAAGAGGGACAAACAAGCAATAGTTATACATTAGGTTATGCATATAATTTCTAATTAGTGATACACAGATAGGATGCAGTGAATTTTTCCAGAGTATTTATTTAAGGGAATGACCAACAAACATATGCATAGTTAACAGGTGTTGAAGCAAAATCACAAAAAGGCCTTTTAACAATACATATAGGCCTAGCTTCAAAGCAGCACTACATAAAATGCATGTGTACATTACTATGAAGAGAAATCTGTTATGTCAGAAATGACTCTCAATGTAATGTTCATATGGCAAAAATGTATGGTTCTTTGATAATATAAGTATGGTTAGTTAACATCATTCAGTTAAGCAGAAACATATTAATGATTACATATTGTGGCCATAATTATTATAATATAAGGATAATTTTGCATGTTGATTCAGAGTTGGTGTCATCTGAAATCCTCGCAGGTGTTGTCCTCATCTCTTCACAGGTGTTGGGGTCGTCTAAAATCTTCACAAAGGCTGAATCCAAATGTTAGTGGAGTCAGTACCAGTTAAATAAAGATGACTGGCATAATTCAAAGTTATATTACATATAAAGAGTTTTATTTATAAAACTGACAGACTATTGTGTCATATTTACAGTTTAAGAAGTCTGCAAAAAAAGGAAACAAATAGCTTTTCCTATTCTAATTGATTGGGAGAGAGGCATTGTATTCGTGTGAGGTGCCAAATGATTATGAGTTTAGTGATGTATTCTGTCTTTTGGAATTAGCCAAATGTGTAACAATTCATCATCACAGTATAATATGTCCTGCTTATGTAAGTCATGAAAATCTTGTGGTTGCCACAGGACTTTCATACAAAAGACAGTATGGAAACTGGAAAAAGAACCTATGAGACATTAAGAAAGATATTACAGCATGGTTCATTTTTAATTGTTAAACACTGTTTAAACACGGTGCCATCTTTAAAATGTAAACATGCCATACATGTGACATACACAGGGGGTTGGGGAACCTTCCTGTGTTCATCACTCATATTATGTGGCTTTGAATCTTGCACTGCTCATCACATGTTTTCTACTATCAGGAACACAAGTAGTCTGACAAGAGACCAGTATGTAGTGTGTAAATTGAAAAGCAGGAGTCATGAACTCAGAGAATTTACTGAAGATAAAGTGTTCCTCAATGTTCAAAGAATAACAGATTAACAATTCAATTCAAGCACCTAACTGAATGTACAATACACTATTACTATAAGCATTAAATTCAGTTATTTTAATTGATTAGGCTATATGATTCTAAGAAACTTCAGTAGCTAGCCTATTAAATACAGAAATGTTCTAAACAGAGTTCTGTTCTGCTATTTGAATCGCTTAGAAAAAAAATAAAATACATTATTTGAAACAATGTGTTTTTATAATTCCTAAGCCAATGCAAATGTTGAGTTTAAATCAGTCATGAATCCAGAATGAAACATAGTTGTTTTAGGATACAGAGGTTGGTTGTACTTGAAACCTAAGCAAGAGATCTCAGAAAATAAAATCAACAAAATCAGTAAAATCACTTAGAACAAACTCAAGCCAAAGTTTTTCTTAATATATGTAATCGCTCATAAAATAAATGATTATGAACAATAGTAAACAACAGATCAATTAAAGGTGCAATATGTAATATTTTTGCAGTAAAATATCCAAAAACCACTAGGCCAGTGTTACATATTTTGTTCACTTGAGTACTTAAAATATCCCAAATGTTTCCAACTATTTGTAAATCGTGAGAAAATTGCAATTTTAACCAAGGCTCCGGGACGTGTGAGGAGTCGGTCTGCCTCGGTTTCCGGTTTTATTTTGTAGAAACCATGGAAACACCAAAGACGCTTTAATATATTACACGTTTTAATAGACAAGGGAACAAATATTGATAGACAGAAAACTAATTGTTGTTATATAGCTCAACACCTTCTTGATTTTTTGCTTTACCATGCCTCAGAGAAAAACACTATTTTGTCAAGTAGCTAACATAGCATAATCAGATGCAGCTTTATTTTTAGTAACAGTAATACAGAATCTTCTCCATCATACAATACATTTTAAAATGAGTTGCATGTCATTTATCAACACAAGCCATCCAGCATTTAATATGATATTCTAAAATCGATCTAGCTTACTGCAGTGTGTCTCAAACAAGTGTCTCACAGCAGCCGTTGAGTGAACGCACATAGTAACGTTATAACAATTTTCGTTACTGTATTGTTGTTCGCTCGCCATTATAGCTGTTTGATAGCAACAGGACAGACAACACTAAATAAGACAGACAAGATCACACGTAGCGCTTGCTGAAGACACAGAAGCTGAATGAATGTGTTTTCGGGTAGGCTTTATAGTTTCCTGGTCAGTGACGTCACCCGCCTATGACGTTCCGTCACTCTATTAGACTGATTGCATACGTGCTTCACGACGACATCACGCAGAGGCGTTCCCAAAGCGCTTGACGCAGCATCATAGACGTCATAGATCCCCACTTTGAAAATCCTGTCGTTTGCTGAGTCTGGTGTCAATAAAAGCTTTTATTGGACTAACAAGGAAGTTTTCAGCTTTAAAACTTACAGGATATTCTTATAGTATGATGACCTCTTATATTTCAAAAGCTCAAGGAAAATTTGATTTCTCAGTTCATCACCCCTTTAAGGTTTTTGATGAAAATATTCCAGGATTATTCTCCTTATAGTGGACTTCAATGGCCTCCAAATGGTTGAAGGTCAAAATTACAGTTTCAGTGCAGCTTCAAAGGGTTTTAAATGATACCAGACGAGGAATAAGGGTCTTATCTAGCGAGACGATAGGTCATTTTCGAAAAAAATGTAAATGTATATGCTTTATATAAACAAATGATCGTGAAAATCTGTCAAAACCGCACTTTCGTATTCTTCAAAAAGCTTTCGTATTCAGCAAAAAACAGCGAGTACTTGACGACTAGCAATTCAAGGAGGATTTGTCGCCCGCTGACAGAGCAGCGAGACAAAGTCTGTGGCCAGAAGTGCCTTTGTACCGTACTTTGTTGGAGCGAAGGCATGTGGATGGGATCCAGATTCGACCAAAAGGTGATAAAATGGAGATCTGATTAATTTACTGTTTTAGTGTCCAGAAGAAAGAACCAAAAGAGAGGAAAATTAATGAAAACTGAAACCTTGAAACTTGACAGTTGACGTGAAGTTTTAATAAAATTGTGTTAAAAAAAAAAAAAAAAAAATGTTAAAACTACCATAGACAGTTATTTTTTTTTTCCTCCTAATGCTTTTCTCTCTCTCTCTCTCTCTCTCTCTCTCTCCACCTACTTATATACAAATATATTGTTTTATTTTTGGATAAGTTCATGTTCATAAACACAGAAGGGTTGACTGGGAATTGTTTGTTCTACTTAGTAAACGAGTTTATAGCAGTTGTTCAATTTATCTCTAATCCTGTGTTTTACATTACTTTATCTTAATGTTGGGGGCATCCGCGATATAAATAAAAGAAAGGCTGTGTTTTTGTTTTTGAAAGATAACAGTCTGATTTTTATTTATCACAAGAAACGCATAGTTCAAGGAATGATTACAATTTTTGGAAAAGTCAATGGGGTCAGGACATTTGGTTGTGTCATGGTACAAATAGATCAGCAGGGGTCGCTATTCTCAAAGGAAATTTCATTATTATTACTTTCATTATGAAGAAAGTAATAATAATGGAAGGTGGTTAATAATCATATTAGAGGACTCTCATAAACAATATATTATTGCTAATATTTATGGTACTAATTGCAAATCTACAAATTTGCTTTTACTTCATGAATTAGAAGAACGAATTTCAGACCTATCAGCTAAATACGTGGATGCAAAATTTATACTTGGGGGTGATTTTAATGTTGTCCCAGATAATAACTTAGATAGATGGCCTCTCAAAGGATGATGTTAATAACAAGATTATCCCTGAGTTATGCAGTAATTTAGGACTTGTTGATATCTGGCGAAAAATGAACCCCCAAAAACTCATGTATACATGGCAAAATAGTGATTTGTCTTTGCAGTCTCGTATAGATCTATGGTTAATATTAGAGAAGTTGACATCATTAATTGACAACGTTACTATTGATCCTGCAGTTTTTACAGACCATAAATCTATTCAAATTTTCATTACCACTAGTGACAGTAGAAAGAACATGAGCAGAAGTGGATACTGGATTTTAAACAATTCTTTATTATTAAATGATGATTTTAAAGTCTTAAAAATAATTAATAAATACTATAAACAGAGTTTAATTACTAACCAATATGGGCTGCATTGGGATATTATGAAATATAAAGTATGATGTTTAGCAATTAAAATGAGTAAATTGATCGCCAAAAATAAACAGGCCAAAATGCAAGCCATCATTCAAGAGTTTGGTGCCCTGTGTGATAAAACAGATTTAACAGAAGAAGATATTCAAAATCTCATAAAGTTACAAGGGGATTTAAGTAAATTGTATGAGGAGAAAGCAAAAGGTGCTTTCATACGCTCCAGAAGGAAGTGGCTTGAACATGGTGAAAAAAACACAAGATATTTTTATTCTTTGGAAAAAAGAAATGGTGAAAGATTATCAATTAATAAATTACGCATAAATAACACTGTCAGTGTCAATGAATTCTTTAAAACTTTCAGAGATGCCCTTTCGCCATTTATTTTAGCTATGTTTAATGAATCTACAAAGAATGGAATTTTACCTCCATCTCTTAGACAGGGTGTAATTACCTTAATACATGTGTAAGTACCAATTTTATATACTCCAAGTGTTGGATAATGATTGGTTAGATCTGAACCAATAAGTGACATAACATTTGAGTCTTCCCGACAGAACTTGTGCTAGAGCTTAATTTCTGGTAGGTTTTTTCTCTCTATAGGGGCATTAGACAGGGCTGTCCAATCTCTCCGTTTATTTTTCTGCTTGTCACACAGGTTCTTTCTTGCTATGTAAATATGAATTTCTTTCAAGGTATTAACATTTTTGGGAATGAATTAAAAATATGTCAGCTGGCCGATGTCACAATACTCTTTTTAAAAAATTCTGCAGAGGTTAACAAAGCGATTGGTACCATAAATAATTTCTCTAAGGCCTCAACCTTAATGTTAGCAAATGTGAGATATTTCCACTTAAGAGTGTTAACTTTGATGAAATTGATGAAATTGATGTTTAGGAGGTAGTCCTGTTTAGGAGGTAGTCACATATCTTATCGTGATTCTCTTAACTTTAATCCAATTCTCAACAGTACAAAAAGAAAATTTAACTCTTGGTTGCAGAGAGATTTGTCCATTTATGGTCGTGTCTTACTGTCTAAATCTGAAGGTTTGTCAAGATCTGCATATATCTCCCAAGCTCTATTTGTACTATTTGTATTTGTATAAGACATTTACCAAAGAGTTTGACAAGTTAATATTTGATTTTGTTTGGAAAAACAAACCTCATTATTTAAAGAAAAATATATTATGCATTCCATATGATCAGGGTGGTTTAAATGTTGTGGATTTTACGACTTTGAATAGCACTTTTAAATAAATTGGTTAAAAATTTTTATTAAAAAGAATTGCTCTATGTGGAATATTTTCCCTAACCATTTATTTAAACAACTTGGTGGTATCAATTTTTTTCTTAGATGCAGTTTTGATATGAACAAAATACCTCTTCAATTATCTAATTTTCACAGGCAAGTCCTTTTAACGTGGTGTTTGGCTTTTAAGCACAACTTCTCTCCTCACTCCTTTTTATATGGAATAACAAGTATATCACACACCAAAAAAAATCTTTATTTTTTAGACATTGGTTTGAGTCTGATATATTATTAGTTGGTCACTTGTTGAATTCTGATGGTCAGTTTTTGAGTATTAATAAACTATGGCTTAAATTTAAGTGTCATATTTCTGTTATATGTACATTGTATTGTCTTGAATTCTATTTCTGATCTCTTTCTATTCTAGATCTCTATTCAGAAATCAGGGTACTTGGTGTAACACTGTAGGGAGTAAAGTCTCTAAACATTTGTTTTTAGATAAACTTGATTTAATTAATGATAAATGCAGTAACCAATCGATTAGATCTCTTTTTGTTAATATCTCTTCTTCTCCATCTAAATTTGTTTTGGTTAATATATTTCCCTCATTTGAGTGGGAACATTTTAAGGGAGTTCATAGTCGGTATTGTGTAACAAATAAAAGCAAAGAAGTGTCATTTAAAATTGCTCACAGAATATATCCTGTGAAAGAAACATTAGAGCGTTTTCATCTGGATATTGATTACAATTGCTCTGTTTGTAATTGTGAAAGAGAGTCTATTGTGCATTTATTTTTTGAATGTGCCTGTTCATCTTTCTTTTGGTATGAGATGTCTCATTTTCTAAGTGTTAAAATGAACTGCAACCTAGTCTTAAATTTGTCCTCTGTTTTACTTCATTCACATGAATATGACTTTTCCAAAAGAATAATGTATATTATTGATTTGTTTTTGTTATTAGGAAAATTTTTCATTCATCAATCTAAATGGAATAACTCAAAACCCAATTTTGCTCATTTTCAAACAGTCTTTAAAGGTTATTTAGAATCTATAAAATTTTCAAAAAATCAAAAAGCCCAAAGAACTGTATCTTTGCTAAATGAATTTAACATATGTTTGTGATGCCCTTTATATAACTATTGTTCTTTCATTGTATACTTGAAAAATGTGGAAATTTGTGTGGAATTGTGTTGCTATTGAATTCTGTAATTTTGAAAGTTTAATAAAAAAAAAAAAATAACCCCCCCCCCCCCCCCCCCCCCCCCCAAAAAAACGAAGCAGTCACGTGGTTTCGTGTAAAAACGAAGCTTTGGATGTCATAGATTACGTGGTTATGGCAAAACAAATCAAGCTCCGGTACAGTGCTTCTCTGTGAGATGTTTCGTTTTTTTGATACAAGCTTCGAAGCTTCGGTGTCAAATGTCACATCACTACAAATTACTCTGAGCTATGATAAACCAGTGCAAAAGTAGTTAAGATGCAACAAAAGTTGCAATCTTATAAATTTGTAAACTGAAGATCTGAAGATACTGCAAATTGCCAGTAAGATTATGCTTCTCAACAGAGAGCATAAGATTAGCACCTATCTTACTTTATTTTTTTTTTTACTTATCTCTGTTACATTTAGCAGTACTATAACTTGTTTTGCTATTGTACAGAAGGTGATGTTTTTATAAGTATATATTAACAGTATACAGACCCACGTCTTTATGCATGCATTCTGAGATCTTATGTTTGCTACAACTCTGTTATTTGTTTTCATTCATTCATTTGAATAGAGAACGAAGACTCATCTTGCAGGTTGTTTTTTTTTCTGTATCTATGTACGGCATGCTATTGCGTGCTTTGAAAAAGACTGAAATAAAGACTTTAAAATGTTTTTGTTTAAAAGGGTTTTTTTTTGTGTTCTAATTAGAAAGCATTTCTTTCATGATCAGTCACTGTTAAAAGAGCAAGTATTCTACTTTCTGACTTCACACCTTCTGTATTATTCTAGGTGCTGACAGAGTTCTTTATAAAATGATTCACACAGAATTTAAGTTACAATGAACGGTAAATGATACACCCACATTGTCAACATGAAAGGAATGTCACATGGTCACATTCTTTGCTGTTGAACATTGCACAACCTACAATGTTCACAGCCCCAGATAAATTATGGCGCTGAACTGTGATCAGCCTAAGCAGTTTTTTTTTTTTTTTTACAAGATTTTTTTTCTTTGTATACCTGCCTGCAGTACAAAACTTAAAATGATAGTTCACCCAAAAATATTACTACAGGTGCCTATGTCAATAATACCTTAGGGGTCTCAAACTCAAATTGGCTGGGGGCCATTGCTGTGATTGACACCTTGTAGGAGGGCCATTTTATCATTCAAGCACAAGAAAGCGCAACATTTCTGAAAATTTACTTTCCTTTGCATTATTTCTCATTTACTACAATATTTTTGTCATACTTAACAAAAAAATTTAAACAGCAGTGTCTCTATCATTGTTACATACAGTATTAGTTTTTAACAGTTAGTGCAAATATTTTCCCTTACTTTATTTTAGCTTAAATCTTGCACTGAACAACACTGTACTGAACAAATGCAATCCCTGAATACATTTGTACACTATTCTATTTCTTGCCAGACATCTGGCAACTCTTCTGTTCACACAGCTGTGAGCCACATTTGTCCAAGATGCCGTTTGAGCATCGGTAATGTTTTTTGGTAGCATCAGACACGTTTCGGTGGTTTAAATCGACGCTCGCGACATGCGCGAGTGCTTTTACTGTAATTTAGACAAGCGCGCTCGTTTTTTCAGGCGCGCCTATGTCGCCGCGAGATGAAAACCTCAACTTTTCAGAATGTGGCAAGCGCACCGCAGGTCATGTGACAAGAACCAACCGATCAGCTTCGGCCTTTCCTTAACAACATCGAAAGCTCAGCTGATCATTGCTGTACAGGGCGGGTTTTTATTTCTCATCTCCATAAATATATCTAGTAGTAAAGCTAATGCAAGGGCTAGAAATAAATTTTTCTTTTGCTGAAACTTCCTCGTCATCGTGGAGAGCGCAGTTCATGGTTGCATAGCAACGACAGACGCCATGGGAGCAAAAGTGCTTTGGAAAGAAGGAGAAAGCGCCGCGCTTTCCACGCGTTTTTAGACGCAATTATGTGAATGGCCCCTTAGAACGGCGACTTTTTCTTTGCATATCAGACAGGTAGCGTTTCCATTAAACTCCATGAAAAAATACTGCATTGTCCATCTTTCTTGAAACTGTCTGTGTTCCTCATCCACTTTCCATTTCGGTTTGGAAAAAAACATATCTCATTCGCGCTTTGCAGCCAAACAACAAATAAACTACGAAAGCCCTGAACCAGCTCTCTTCTTATCAAATCTGCCTGTGCACTTTTATATATATATATATATATATATATATGGAATATGGTATGAGACAACTAGAGAATAATAATAGTAATAATAATAATAAAAATTTTGCGGCCGAATTGTGTTTTATTTTTGAGATCAGTTGCGGGCCAGGTGGAGGGGGAAGGGGGGCCGGCAGTTTGAGACCACTGCCTTAAAGAATTTGTCCACCAGTAGTATTTTAAAGTGAAGTCAAGTCTGCCCTCTGCTGGCCAAATACAAGCTCGTCTTAAAAAAAAAAAAAAAAAAAAAAAAAAAAACAAGAATAGGACTTATGAGGTCAGAGAGCAACTGAGACATCTCAAACAATTTGCTACTCCATGACCTGTTACAAGACTTTATAATTCCCGTTATGCTCAATACAGTGTCCTAGATAATTAGTGTTTCATAAAGTAGCTACCCAATGTTTCAAGTCCCTGTAAAGCCTTATTAAAATATGTGTTGAGTTTGTCACACCACAGAAAAATGTGTTATTAACCACCCAGCCAAATTTGAATGATTAAAAAAATCGCCAAGTAAATGAAATAAGTTATCAAAATTGTGAAAAAATCCAAGTGGTACTCACTGCAGAGTCTATGATGGCCAGCTCCTCCTCTCTGGACATCCAGTGGGGTGGAGGGATAGAATTGTGGGTAGGGTTAGGGTAGGATTAGGGTGTGGTTGTACATACACTCCTTACCTTAGCATTACTTACATTAGCTCCCCCTCGCTGGAGGTCTAGCGAGGGGGAGCCAACGTAAGCTCCACCCATTTGCTCTGCAGTGAGCACCTTCTCGAGAGCTTGTCTAATGAGTCAAACATACTGATGCATATAAACAAAAGAATCACGTTAGAGGTTTGCAAAATTTAGTAGAGTTACTTTGGACTACCTACTTATTATAATGTAAGCACACAAGGCAACTTACACTCATTGGTGGGCACATACTGCCGACTGTTTAACCAGTTATAAAGTAAAATATCTTGCTTCCAGACTGCCTTCCGTGTTCAACTCATGTAGAAAGTGTAAAACTCTCACAGTTCAAAATGCTTACGCTATGTCCTACGCCTTCCCTATTCAACAAAAAGCTTAACTGAAGCGACGGCAGTTCCATTTTTTTCATAATTTGAATACAGAAGGCATGGCGGAAGCTAGATATTTTACTTCATAACTTGTTAAAAAATGTTTTACACAAACGCATCACTTTGATTCAGAAGGCCTTTATTAACCCCCCGGAGCCATGTGGAGTACATTTATGATGGATGGAAGCACTTTCTTGAGCTTCATACTCATTGGTCTCCTTCACTGCCATTATAAATTTTAGATGCGTCAGGATATTTATTAACCCTTATGCGGTGTTCCGGAGAAGATTTTCTTTTTCCCAAAAATACTAGTTAATGTTATCGCATATTGGACTGAAACTTCATGACTTACAAAAAACTGCTTATAAATCTCTCATTATGCTATATTATCACCAAATATTGGCTTCAATCTTTTTGTCAACTTGTTTTCTTTCAATTAGGACTGGTTTTGTATTTCTTTTTGCATCTGATTAATCGCAGGCCTCATTTATCTGAGAGTAGGCACCTCAGTTTTTGAGTGAAAAAAAGTGTTTTTTGTGGATAATTTTGTCAATTTTGCAAAAAATATGAAAAAAAAAATGCATTGTTTATCACACTAGTGTGCTTTAATGTTTAAGCAGGAAATGTGTTTTGAAATGTTTTTATTTTGGTTTTTATTTATTACAAAAAGGCGTAAAGTCACATTTGTGGTGTTCCCGGTCAAAAATGACTGGCCTACAAAAATAGATTAAAAATCACTTGTTATGATATTTTATCACCAAATATTGGATCTTTTTGTCAACTTGTTTTCTTTAAATTAGGACAGGTTTTGTATTTATTTTTTAAACTGATTGATCGTAGGCCTCATTGATCTGAGCTTGTATTGGTCAAAAATGACCGTCCGTTGAAAATGAATGGGAGTCGAAAATCAGAGAAACAATTAGTGTTCAATCAGTCAGTTTCAAAAATGAATACAAAACCTAATTTAAAGAAAACAAGTTGACAAAAAGATTGAATCCAATATTTGGTAATAAAATAGCGTAACAAGTGATTTAAGTTATTTTTCTGCAGGCCGGTCATTTTTTACCTGGTGATTTTGTGCCATTTTGTAATAAATAAAAACAAAAAGAAAACAATTTCAAAACAAATTTCCTATTTAAACATTAAAGCACACTAGTGTGATAAACAGTGCAAACTTTTTTCATATTTTGTGCAAAATTGACAAAATTATCAAAAAAAAAAAAAAAAAAAAAAAAAGCTGGGGTACATAAGCTCAGATAAATAAGGCATACAATCGATCGGGAACACCACGAGTGTGATAGGGTTTTCAACACCGTACAAGGGTTAATATTTCTCCGATTGCGTTCATCAGAAAGAAGAAAGTCATATACACCAAGGATGGCATGAGGGTGAGTAAAGCTTGGGGTAATTTTAATTTCGAATGAAACTAATCCTTTAAGTTTAACTAAAGACACCTTTTTTGGAAATTGACTCAAAAGTATCAAAAGTGCATGGCATAAATAATAACACAGCTGATTACAGCCCTAGCAATTAGACGTGCATCACTATTAAATGTTTTAGAGTGATATGAACAAACAAGTAGGCCTACCTCGTCATCCTGCACAGTTTTGTGCTAAAGATATGAATGATACGTCAAAACACCTAACTTGTCAAATGGAGGTGTGCTATTTATTAAGTAAAAAGTTGAAATTGGCATCATTTAAAGTTAGCCTGCACTACAGTATGTAACTTTTTTCTTAAAAGTTTACAGAATTGATATAATGAGCGAGTACATCATGAATTCATCTTCCAAACTGTGTTTTTGTCTTATCCTGAATCACTACTGTACGGTAGGGGTGGGACGGTTCGCTGGTTCATCAAATCTGACGACGCACCTATAATATGGTTTGTTGAAAACAACGTGCAAAACAGACAGACGGATTCGGCTAATATATGTTTCAGTCGATGGATATGCATTATAGTTTCCCAATATGTTACAACAGCGATGATCAAAAGAACATGTACAAAAAAGTTACTCGTTGTAAACAAATGTTCAAAGACGTGCTGAAAGCTCTATAACCATCACCCGGGTGTTGATAGCGCGCGACGCGGGCGCAGGTGAGACCTGAACATCCACTGTATAGAGCAATACTCTAATACAGTTAGTGGGCTAAAGTCAGTCACACCTCGACTTTCTTCCAAATAACGCACATTTCATTCATAATATTATAAATACAGGCCTATAGTTCCTACACGTTTTTGTTTTTCTGAATTGTGTGAAATGGCTAATAAAAATAGGCAATACAAAACGATTATGTGGTCACCAAGGTGAATTGGTTTAGTCTTTACTTCTGGTCGTGAGTGACAGTGTTGGGGGGGATGGGAAATATGTTGATTGTCGAGTGCCAAATAAACACAGAGATGGACAGGAAAAGGTCAAAGCCATCAGGTGCCCAATTTAGAAAAAAAAAAAAAAAAAAGAAAAGAAAAGAAAAGAAGAAGAAGAGGAGAAACGCGCAAAAGATAAAGGTATGTAACTATGTTCTCTCTGTATGATTATTACGGTATCCATGTCATGAATGAAGGGCTAATGTTAACTGGTGGGTATAACTCTGTTTGTTAGCCTTTTTGCTATGATGCTTGCTATGCTTATACAACAATTCGGTTTTAACTCAACAAACAGGATATCTACTTTATTATTATTATTATTTATTTCCATCAGTTGGTTTAACATTAGGCCCTGTAATTAGCCAACGGAATTTTCAAATCTGTGTAATTATAATTTAAAGCGGATTACTTTTCAAATTGTATTTCATAAACCAACATTTTTTTTCAATGTAGAACCGCCACTGTTGCCAATTTAAACATTCATCCATAAGACGCGAAAGAGAACTCGCGCGCTGTGAGGACATTTGTCTGTACTCATCCAAAGCGCATACATGGAGAGCCGCGTCACATCCCGCAATACTCTCGCGCAAATTCTCTTTCAAGTCTTGCACCTAAACGGACAAATTCACTCAAAAATTATGTCAACATGCCCATCTTAGCGAGTATCCTAACAAACATAGTAGGTTAACAACGCATGTGTATCAGTATCAGTGTACTGAGTCTTTGAATTATGTCTTAAACCTGTAAAGCATTGTTTATTTTATTTGTATCTTAGCTCTCATGTATTTATTTGTGCTGTGTCTTGTAGTTAGATTATTTGTTTTTATTTTCTTTATCTTTATTTGACAATTGTCCTATTTTTTACTGAACATACCACATACCGAACTGTACCGAAACCGTGACACTAAAACCGTGATGCAAAACCGAACAGTGAGAAATCTGAACCGTCCCACCCCTAATAATGAGTGTTTATTTGCAGACTATTTTAGACCGAGTGGGACACCAACCACTGCGGAGTAGTGACTCATCATATACATAAACAGAGAGAAGCAGCTCTGGCTACAGTGTTCTTCCACAAGATGCATTAAGTTTTGTAAATTAACCACAAGAGCTCTAAAATGTATCTGCAGGTTGGCGTAATGGGCGTGACGAAAGGTTGGTGCGTGAAGAAAGGTCTATATCACTGGTCATGAAAGCTTTCTGTCAGGGTGTGGGGTAGGGTAGGAATTAGCCCAGCTAACAGACTTTTGTTATAAGAACGTTCTCTAAATATTCAGTGTTGGTTCTGGGAACGTAAAAAAACGTCCAGTTTTCTTGACGTTAGAGGAATGTTTTTATAAGGTATAATGTTCCTCAAACGTTCTTTCAACTTAATTTTGATCTAAAATTCAACATTCTAGGAACGTTGATTTGTAACATTCCAAGAACATGAAAATGTACAGTTTCCTTAATGTTAGTAGAATGTTATTTAAAGGTTAGTAATATGTTCCTGAAACATTTTCAACTTAATTTTGATCTAAAATTCAACATTCTAGGAATGTTGATTTGTAACATTCCAAGAACATAAAACGTAGTTTCCTTAATGTTAGTAGAATGTTATTTGAAGGTTAGTATGATGTTCCTGAAACATTCTTTCAATCATTCAAACACCTGCTGTGAACAAGCACTGAAAGAAAGAGAAATAAGAACACAAACTACAACTTTCTTCAGCCACAGCCTTAGATGAACTGAAGATAAAAGGCATTAAATCTCTGAAGATCTGATTAAACAACTCCACAAACAGCATTACCAGCTTCACTTATTACTAACCAGACTGACTTTATTTCTGTCACACGTCTACAGAAGTTCTTATTGAGAATAAACAGAAGTTTAGATGTTTCGTTTGAGGTCACCATCATGGAGGTTGGTGGTTGCTTTAGTTGAGCTCTTGACCCTTGACTATTACAGAGTTGCTTCTTTATCAGCAATTGCATGTTTTTGGAAAGCATTCTTTAACTGCGTTGATAAAGAAGATCAACATGCCTGTTTTATTAACAGACAACTGACTGCATAAAAGTGATGCTAACAAATTTTTTTTTTTTTTTTAATAATTGCTAACTTTAGAAATTGAAATGCTGTATCAAACCCAACCATTGTTAAAATATAATTTGCAGTGCTGTCATTGTTAACTTTTTGTTTAAAACGTTGTTTTGTCATTTATCACAGACATCAACATTTGGCATATGAAACACAACAATGGTGACATGCTTCATGCCAGCATACAAAATACATTCATGGTTACCAGCATGCATTGTGACATGAATAAATTATGCAGCTGAATTTTTTTTTTTTGATTGTCACCGTTGTTGAGGTTTGTATGATGAGTGCTGATGTCGAAGTGTGTCGTTTTAAATTTCTAAAAAGTTTTGGGCAATATTGCACAAATCACTTCAATGTTAAAAAAAGAATTTTATGACATTCCTGAGTTTATTTTCCTTTTCACAACACTACACCAAAAGTAAAAAATACCTTAAAAAAAAGCAGTTGATCAAACCACATTAATGCAATTGTTTATCTGTCTTTATCAACGCAGAAATGTTTTCTGAAAACACCTGAAATTGCTGATAAAGAAGCATCTCTATAATAGTCAAGGGTCAAGAGCTCAACTAAAGCAACCACCAACCTCCATGATGGTGACCTCAAACGAAACATCTAAACTTCTGTTAATTCTCAATAAGAACTTCTGTAGACGTGTGACAGAAATAAAGTCAGTCTGGTTAGTAATAAGTGAAGCTGGTAATGCTGTTTGTGGAGTTGTTTAATCAGATCTTCAGAGATTTAATGTCTTTTATCTTCAGTTCATCTAAGGCTGTGGCTGAAGAAAGTTGAAACCTTTTTTAAAACCTTTATCTGCAGTCATCCTGTTTGGTCGGTCGAGCATGTATGTGTGTGTTTTGGTGGAACAAAACAAGAAAGCTGAAGTTGATCGAAAGATTTTTGAGACACTGAAAATAACTTGTATTTTAAATTTGATTATCAGGATATCTTTCGATATCCTAATAAACAGATTTGATATTCTTCTTATTGTACTAATTTGATTTTCCTGAAGGGAATATACCAGTTAAGGAAACCAAATGTGATGAAATGTTTGAATCCAGGAATGGGGAAGAAAGTTAGAAAGTGGAAATTTAATCTGATATTTTCTTTTTATTGTGGGACTTCAATAAAGTTCTGCATTGCTACTGTAATAAATATTCATGAATTACTGCAAGATTGAGAAAGATAAAAACTCAGTATATTAGACACTGGCTGCTATAGATGAAAGAAAATTACATTTTGCTGGTGAACGATCAATTCATTTGCTGTTATCCAAAATCCACTGATTATTAAAATCTTCTCTGTACAATTACATGACAAAAGTTACCCAATGTGGATTTTATTCCTACAATTTCTCTGTATCTAGACTGGATCATCATCCGTTCAGACTATCAAGTCACTGGTGGGACCATGTCATTTTAAATGCACATCTAATTGTTGTTGTTGTTGTTATTATTATTATTTACATTCTCAGTTGCATAGATTTGTTTATGAAGACATTACACAACATCATTTTTGATTACCAAGTGCGCAGGCATCATTTCTTTCAGGAAGTTATGCGTGTTCACCTTTACATGCACCACACCCAAGGATTCATGCATTTGCACTTAAATTAAAATGACTGTACTTATGCTTTTATTATAGCCCACTTACTTACTATAGTGTCTCGCCACTTCAATTCAACAAATGTCATTTCATGAAATCATTTTTTTTTTTTTATAATCTATAAACAGTTTGTTTTCCTATTATCACCAAACAACAGATTTCAAGAAGATTCTTCTAAAAGGAATGTTGTCATCTCTTCGATAAAGTATAAATGTAATCTTGAGAAACTGTAAACTCACTGAATTTTTTTTAAATAGCCCTATAATGATTTTAATGTAATAAAAACCATATAGGCTGTAGTCACAATTGCAAACGAATTAGATAAACATTAGGACTACTTGTTAAGAAAAAGGACAAATTAAACGATAGTGAGTTCCAATGTCAGAAGGTCCACTGATTTGATTTTCACGTGTATTTTTACCTTTATGAGAACATTTTTCTCTATACCATAGGCTATAAAAGACATTGTTGATCTCTTTTTATGTCATATATTCCTTAAAAGCAGTTAATTAAAATACCTCTATAGGAAATATACCAGGTTTATAGGTTACTAAAAAAAAAAAACGCTTCTCAGCACTACGAGTTTTTAACACTGGGCCAGTGACACTTCTAAAAGAAATGTTTGAGGAAAAACGTTCTGAAAAGCGTCAAGGAAGCCAGTGAACAATGTGTAGAAATGTAAGGAATGCTTACGTAAACCTGGTGTCTTTTGTTTGGGGGTTAGGGTTAGATCTCACATGTTAGTAATCTTGATCACTTGACGTAGGATCCTTTAAAAAACATGCTGCAAGATCGTCATCGTTATAGTCACAATATGCCTATATATATATAAATCATGGGAAACTATTTTTGATGTTATTGTTGTTGTTTTTTAATAGTGTAAACATTTTGTATAACTTTATTTTCTATTTTTCCACTAATATTCATGCAGTAATAACGAAATATTCAGAGACTTTTTTCTTAAACCAAATTGTTGTCAAAGAAATTGCTCTGTCCCAAAAATTTTGGCCAGATTTAAAATATTTCTCGATTGAAATTAAATGAAAACAGTGAGATAACCATGATATGTGAATGACAAATCTATAAATTGAAAATGTGAAACAATATGGATTTGTAAAATTATTTAACAGTTTCAATAAATACGCCTGGCTATAATTCATTGTTACGTAGACTAGACACTATACAAAAGATTTTTTTTAAAAAAACGTTCACGGTGTCTGCCAAAGGACATTCCAAATAGCTTATCTGTGAATATTAGTGAAGCAAAAAAAGCGCACTCAGGACGTCATTAAGTGCTATTTAAGAGGAAGCGCCACAGGTGATTCAGAAGAAGAGGAAGAACTGGAGTACCTGGCAACAGCGGATTACCATCGGTGTTCATCATAAAAATAATCTGCCCAAGGATTGGTAAGGATATTTTATTTCACTAAATTATATTTGTGTTAATTATATTCATATTATAAAGTACAGTTTTCATTGCTGGAATTATTGCAAAACAGCATTAGATTACTATATGTTAATGGCAAATGGAACAGTTTTTTTTTTTTTTTTTTTTTTTTTTTTTTTCTACAGAGATTGCAGTAGTAGTGTGTAAATTAAGTGTATTTTGTATGAAAAGTATCTGGTCAGAATATTTAAGCAGTCACAGGAAATTGCAGTTACAGTATGATATTCTGTTCACAAAGTAATCTTCATAAATGCATTATCTATATGGACATGCCCATTAACAGGCCTCCATTTGTTTAATGAACCATTTTCTTTTTAATATCAAGGCGTTATAATAAGAGAATATTGTAAATTGGATAATGATAATCAGATGGAATTTGTGTTTAAGTTTGTATGATAAATAGAAGTTAAAAACTAATCATGACGTCAAGATGTATGGTGTCCAGATTTCTGTTT
The DNA here is from genome assembly GCA_037950675.1 of Hypophthalmichthys molitrix. Classification (NCBI taxonomy): domain Eukaryota; kingdom Metazoa; phylum Chordata; class Actinopteri; order Cypriniformes; family Xenocyprididae; genus Hypophthalmichthys; species Hypophthalmichthys molitrix. The sequence continues at coordinate 9,537,157 of CM075492.1, read as the reverse complement.
TCCACAGAATAATTTTTTATTTTTTTTTATCTGACAATTCTGAGATTATTTCTAAACTCGGAATTTGAGAAATAAAGTCAGAATTGTGAGAAAAAAAAGTCTCAATTACTTTTTTTATTCTGTGGCTTCCATATTTAGTGAAGAGCGGGGCACAACCTAACATGGGGTTAGTTGTAACACACACGGTTTAAACACTTCCATACATGTTAGCATGATGAAACTTAGTGTATTTACTAGTTGCCATATCGACAATATATATATATATATATATATATATATATATATATATATATATATATATAGAAAAATTGCGTCAAAATTCAGAAATCTTTGGAAGATATAAGTGAACATTTATTTAACAAGCAAAAGTAAATTTCTTACTTAAGTTAATTTTTTATCTATATTTTTTTGTGTTTTTTTAAAATTAGACAAATCTAATATTATCATAATTTCCAATCTGTTTTTTTTTTTTTTTTAGCAGTTTAGATAGTTCTTTATTGCTTCACTATTAGCAGAAGGCACTAACCAGGTTTAAATTACAGTGTCGCAGTGTCGTTGTAACATTGCGTTACAATGTGCCCCGCTATTAGAACTATGCTATTCTATACAGTTACTGATATAACTGGCATAAATAACTTTTATGAATATCTGTTGAGAAACCATGGAAAAAAGGTGAATAAAGAGAGGAAGAACCTGAACATTCATAAAATATTATTTCAAGAAATTTACAGAATTTGTACTGGCTTGTCTATTTATCTCCTGTTCTGTGAGAGCTGTTAGTGGAGGGAGAGGAGTGTTTTGTTCAGCGTATGGCGTATTATACGCACGAACCCCACACCACTTATCCTACCCAAGACTACCGAGCGTGTTATATAGACGCCGTAAAGTGCGTATCATATGCACGCCAAGACTCATTTTGGCGTATATATTCTACGAGATTACACACGCGTACTACTGATACGCATTCTCAAGTGATCTTGTTGCTAATTTGGCACAAATGTTTCCATATTCACGATGTATTTGGATGCTAAACTATATTTATTATTTAAACGCTTTGATTGTACACAGACTATACTTAAAATGAGCAGTGTAACTTTTTATATATTGGGCTGACTGTATGTTATTTTGACAATAAACAGGCTGCGATGTCAAGTTACTAAAACTGTTATGTTGTGTGTGCGCGTGAGGCACAGGCGAGATCACTTGAATTTTCTCATAAAAGCGGAAACAACCTAAAATACTCAGACATTTATGGTCACATTTGAACATCATTCGAATCTGTGAAGGGTTAAATAGGTCTATTATTTTTGTACACTAACAATAAAAACAAAACATTGCTTGTACTAAAGAAAACAAAAATAATTGTCTGCCGTCTGTTTCCTTTCCGTGAACTTGCTTCTCAAAAATGAACCGAAACTCAGCATATAGGCTAGATATAGCCGTCTATTACTTGTCGCATTTTTTCCCCTTTCATTTTGTTAATGTTAATTATTTAAGTGAAATAAATTTCGGGTATAGACATAGGCTATTTATTCCTTTTATATGATTTTACCCTGTTTTTTTCTCCGTTCACAGAAGCGCTACAGGTGCGTGATGATGATGAATCCTCATGTTCTGTTGTTTATGCTGCTATTTGTGCATGTAGGCTAAAACTAAATCCCTGGGATTTTTTAATGGGTCACAGACACTTATCCATTCTAATTTCGTTTAATTCTAATTTAATATAACCTTGTCGGTTAATGAAAAGATAATGATCGCGTCACTTGAAAGTCAGGATAAAAACCCCGAAATGATAGCCTATTGACAAGACAACATTTCTAATTTGCGTTTAGTTTACGTTTTTCAGCTAATACTTTTTCTTATATTTCAGGTTTATTTCGATTAGCATAAATGTTTTAATAGTTTTAGCTTTTGTTAGTTAACGATAATAACCCTGCCTGGCAAAACATCCACAGAACTACATTACAGTAAATTTTCCAGCTGTTTAAACCACGAATATTTACAAATATTCACGAATTATTTAATTCTGTCCGCACACAATCTCAGGCCGGGAGTCTCGGACTCATCGAGGCAAACCTACAGCTATTGTTGCAAACATAGCCTAATTTATATTACTTTTAAGAATAATAAATGTTGGAAAAGTGATAATAATGTGCCTCTTTTGAGGTATTGTCTCCACTTTCATTTATCTGTTTTATTTTGATAAATAGGCCTATGACAATATGCAGTATGCCTAGCATTAATGTTAAATGAATGGAGTTTTTAGTAAAAGCACGATTTTGTGAGCATTAGCGGAACTGGATGTGAATGAACATGAAACGCATGGATTAGCTGTCGCCTTCAGAGCTCGTACAGCCATGGAGAAACTGCGACGACTGTCCGCGAATCGCTCCCGCGGTACTTTGATGGCACACACTGCTTAGAAACTGATAAAGTCGAACACACACCTTATGATTAGCTGTGCACAGGCGGTGCAATGCTCCCCCAATTAATTAGCATGCCCCCCTTTGCCCCCCTATATATATATATATATATATATATATATATATAAAGATGAAATATTTATAAGAAATATGCTGTTTTAAAAAATAAACTTTAAAAGATAATAAAGAAGAATTATTGAAAATCCAGTGAATTATGAATAATTGACTGCCATTTTGTAAATATTAAGTAATAATGTAATCAATAAAAATGCAACTGTAGTCTGAGTATTTTAAACCTTAATATAATTTAAATACAAGTATTTATTTTTTGGAATCTGATTACATAATCTAGATTACATATAATCAGTTACTACCCAGCAATGTATGTATACATGTATGTGTGTGTATAAACTTTGTGGATATTGCTTATTTTGCAGACTTTTATTATCACCACTGGACTCTTCACAGAATGGAGAGCAAAGCTTTGATTATCATTTGTATTTTTATTGGTAGGTGAATCTAATTATACATAGAAAAAACAATAATATTTCTTCAATTCATTTGTATGTAAAATATACATGTCCAAAACATGAAATATGAAAAAAAAATAAAAGTACACTAACTTTTCTTTTCTCTAGCAACAGTTCAAAATGCAACAACTCAGAACACAACAGATTCAACATCATCACCATCATCTGTTACTACAGCCAACACATCTACAACAATGTCATCAGCATTCACAACAACTCTTGCTGAAACATCCAACAGTACTGTAGTTACAACAGCTGGATCTTCCACAGCACCTACTACAAATTCAGTACCAACAAATTCTTCCACAGTTCCTTCAAATCTTACTGGAACATCCACCACTATTGCAGAAATCACTACAACAGTGCCACAATTAACAGCTTCTAGTTTTACTTTTACTGCAAATTCAGTTTCAATTAATATTTCAGGTAAGCTCCATTACGCAATAGATCTTTAAAAATGTATAGTTTTCTATAACTTTACTGAAATAAGGATGGGGTACACAAAACCCAATGTTTTTTTTTGTTTTGTTTTTTTAAGGTAATACCCTATAGATTGTCTGTATGAGGTTCCAACTAATTTGCTCATCTTTTTATTACAGCTTTGTCTACATCTTCTGCGTCTGCAGCATCTACAGCACCTACACCTTCTACAGCATCTAATGCGTCTACATCACCTACACCTTCTACAGCATCTAATGCGTCTACAGATTTGACACCGTCTACAGCATCTAATGCGTCTACATCACCTACACCTTCTACAGCATCTAATGCGTCTACAGCTTTGACAGCGTCTACAGCATTTTCTGCGTCTACATCACCTACACCTTCTACAGCATCTAATGCGTCTACAGCTTTGACAGCGTCTACAGCATCTAATGCGTCTACAGATTTGACACCGTCTACAGCATCTAATGCGTCTACATCACCTACACCTTCTACAGCATCTAATGCGTCTACAGCTTTGACACCGTCTACAGCATCTAATGCGTCTACATCACCTACACCTTCTACAGCAACAGCTTCTACAGCGTCTAATGCGTCTACAGCTTTGACAGCGTCTACAGCATTTTCTGCGTCTACATCACCTACACCTTCTACAGCATCTAATGCGTCTACAGCTTTGACAGCGTCTACAGCATTTTCTGCGTCTACATCACCTACACCTTCTACAGCATCTACATCACCTACATCTTCCACAACAACTACTGCAAAAATACCTGAGGTGGTTGCTGATCTGGTGTTTCACTCTCCTGAAACATTTGTAGATGCTCTCAGCAATCCAAGCTCGGTGGAGTTCAAGAATAGGTCTAAGCTTGTCACAGATGAGGTGAGTTCAAACCTCTTTACTGAATCTACTGGAACACACTAATGATACTTTTCTTGATTTTTAAACTCATAGTTAACATAAGAGACAACAATTATGTAAGCAACACTCATATTTTACCATACTGTACTGTACTTGATGTCTGTAATTGTTTATCTTTTCCAGCTTGAAAAAATCTACAAACCCAAGTATGTTAACTTCCTCAGAGTGGTTGTCATAGGATTCAGGTAAATACAGCATATTGCAATGCTGCTTATTTTATGTGTACTGTGTGCGTGTGTGTGCGTGTGTACGTGCGTGTGTGTACTTACAAATCATACTAAGTGATGCTTTTTGAAAATGTAAATTGCAGAAAGTTTTCTGTGATGGGCAGGTTTAGGGTGTGGGGATAGTATATTCAGTTTGTACAGTATAAAAATCATTATGTCTATGGAATGGCCCCATAAAACATAAAAACCCAAGATGTGTGTTTGTCTGTGAAAGGTAGAGCAAAACACAAAGGTAATCCAATAAACTGAAATTTTTAAGCTAACAATAATTTCAACATTTATATATTCCAGAGCTGGGTCAATCATCACAACAACTAACATAGTCTTCAGCTCTGACCGAACAGTTCCACCTGTTCAAGAGATTTCAAACACCCTCTTGACAGCAGTGACTTCAGGAAATGTCAGTTCACTGAACATAATTCCCCAATCAATTTCAGTCAATGGTTCAGGTAAGCTCGACTACTCCATAGATTTATAGTCTTCAATAACATAACTATCATGGAAATAGGACACACAAAACCTTTTTTTTTAATAATGGTTCTGTTTTTTTTCTTATAACAACAACAGCAGAGTCTACAACGTCTACAGCTCCTTCAGCTTCTACTGCATCTACAGCTTTGACAGCTTCTACTGCATCTTTTGCGTCTACATCACCTACACCTTCTACAGCAACAGCATCTACAGCACCTACACCTTCTACAGCATCTAATGCGTCTACAGCTTTGACAGCGTCTACAGCATCTTTTGCATCTACATCACCTACACCTTCTACAGCATCTAATGCGTCTACAGCTTTGACAGCATCTACGGCATTTTCTGCGTCTACATCACCTACACCTTCTACAGCAACAGCATCTACAGCACCTACACCTTCTACAGCATCTAATGCGTCTACAGCTTTGACAGCGTCTACAGCATCTTTTGCGTCTACATCACCTACACCTTCTACAGCAACAGCATCTACAGCACCTACACCTTCTACAGCATCTAATGCGTCTACAGCTTTGACAGCGTCTACAGCATCTTTTGCATCTACATCACCTACACCTTCTACAGCAACTGTGTCTCCAACTTCGACAGCGTCTGCAGCATCTTCTGCGTCTACAGCATCTTCTGCGTCTACATCACCTACACCTTCTACAGCAACAGCATCTACAGCACCTACACCTTCTACAGCATCTTCTTCGTCTACAGCATCTACAGCTTCTACAGTTAATACAGCACCTACAGCACCTACACCTTCTCTAGCATCTACAGCATCTACAGCTTCTACAGCATCTACAACTTCTACAACAACTACTGCAAAAATACCTGAGGTGGTTTCTGATCTGGTGTTTCACTCTCCTGAAACATTTGTAGATGCTCTCAGCAATCCAAGCTCGGTGGAGTTCAAGAATAGGTCTAAGCTTGTCACAGATGAGGTGAGTTCAAACCTCTTTACTGAATCTACTGGAACACACTAATGATACTTTTCTTGATTTTTAAACTCATAGTTAACATAAGAGACAACAATAATGTAAGCAACACTCATATTTTACCATACTGTACTGTACTTGATGTCTGTAATTGTTTATCTTTTCCAGCTTGAAAAAATCTACAAATCCAAGTATGTTAACTTCGTCAGAGTGGTTGTCATAGGATTCAGGTAAATACAGCATATTGCAATGCTGCTTATTTTATGTATACTGTGTGTGTGTGTGTGTGTGTGTGTGTGCGTGCGTGTGTGTACTTACAAATCATACTAAGTGATGCTTTTTGAAAATGTAAATTGCAGAAAGTTTTCTGTGATGGGTAGGTTTAGGGTGTGGGAATAGTATATTCAGTTTGTACAGTATAAAAATCATTATGTCTATGGAATGCCCCCATAAAACATAAAAACCCAAGATGTGTGTTTGTCTGTGAAAGGTAGAGCAAAACACAAAGATAATCCAATAAACTGAAATTTTTAAGCTAACAATAATTTCAACATTTATATATTCCAGAGCTGGGTCAATCATCACAACAACTAACATAGTCTTCAGCTCTGACCAAACAGTTCCACCTGTTCAAGAGATTTCAAACACCCTCGTGACAGCAGTGAATTCAGGAAATGTCAGTTCACTGAGCATAATTCCCCAATCAATTTCAGTCACTATTTCAGGTAAGCTCGATTACTCCAAAGATTTATAGTCTTCAATAACATAACTATCATGGAAATAGGACACACAAAACCTTATTTTTAATAATGGTTCTGTTTTTTTCTTATAACAACAACAACAGAGTCTACAACGACTACAGCTACTTCAGCTTCTACTGCATCTACTGCGTCTACAGCTTTGACAGCGTCTACAGCATCTTCTACGTCTACATCACCTACACCTTCTACAGCAACAGCTTCTACAGCATCTTCTGCGTCTACATCACCTACACCTTCTACAGCAACAGCTTCTACAGCATCTTCTACGTCTACATCACCTACACCTTCTACAGCAACAGCTTCTACAGCATCTTCTGCGTCTACATCACCTACACCTTCTACAGCAACAGCTTCTACAGCATCTTCTGCGTCTACATCACCTACACCTTCTACAGCATCTACAGCTTCAACAGCATCTAATGCGTCTACAGCTTTGACAGCGTCTACAGCATTTTCTGCGTCTACATCACCTACACCTTCTACAGCAACAGCATCTACAGCACCTACACTTTCTACAGCATCTACATCACCTACACCTTCTACAGCAACTGCATCTTCAACTTCGACAGTGTCTACAGCATCTTCTGCGTCTACAGCTTCTACAGCACCTACACCTTCTACAGCATCTTCTTCGTCTACAGCATCTACAGTTACTACGGCACCTACAGCACCTACACCTTCTCTAGCATCTACAGCTTCTACAGCATCTACAACTTCTACAACCTCTACATCTTCCACAACAACTACTGCAAAAATACCTGAGGTGGTTGCTGATCTGGTGTTTCACTCTCCTGAAACATTTGTAGATGCTCTCAGCAATCCAAGCTCGGTGGAGTTCAAGAATAGGTCTAAGCTTGTCACAGATGAGGTGAGTTCAAACCTCTTTACTGAATCTACTGGAACACACTAATGATACTTTTCTTGATTTTTAAACTCATAGTTAACATAAGAGACAACAATTATGTAAGCAACACTCATATTTTACCATACTGTACTGTACTTGATGTCTGTAATTGTTTATCTTTTCCAGCTTGAAAAAATCTACAAACCCAAATATGTTAACTTCCTCAGAGTGGTTGTCATAGGATTCAGGTAAATACAGCATACTGAAATGCTGCTTATTTTATGTATAATGTGTGTGTGTGTGTGTGTGTGTGTGTGTCTGTGTGTAAGCGTGCGTGCGTGCATGTGTGTACTTACAAATCATACTAAGTGATGCTTTTTGAAAATGTAAATTGCAGAAAGTTTTCTGTGATGGGTAGGTTTAGGGTTTGGGGATAGTATATTCAGTTTGTACAGTATAAAAATCATTATGTCTATCAAATGGCCCCATAAAACATAAAAACGCAACGTGTGTGTGTGTCTGTGAAAGGCAGATCAAAAAACAAAGGTAATCCAATGAACTGAAATTTTTAAGCTAACAATAATTTCAACATTTATATATTCCAGAGCTGGGTCAATCATCACAACAACTAACATAGTCTTCAGCTCTGACCAAACAGTTCCACCTGTTCAAGAGATTTCAAACACCCTCGTGACAGCAGTGAATTCAGGAAATGTCAGTTCACTGAACATAATTCCCCAATCAATTTCAGTCAATGCTTCAGGTAAGCTCGATTACTCCATAGATTTATAGTCTTCAATAACATAACTATCATGGAAATAGGACACACAAAACCTTTTTTTTAAATAATGGTTCTTGTTTTTTCTTATTACAACAACAGCAGAGTCTACAACATCTACAGCTCCTACAGTTTCTACTGCATCTACAGCTTTGACAGTGTCTACAGCATCTACTGCGTCTACATCACCTACACCTTCTACAGCAACAGCGTCTACATCACCTACACCTTCTACAGCAACAGCGTCTACAGCATCTACAGCAACAGCTTCTACAGCATCTACTGTGTCTACAGCATCTTCTGCGTCTACAGCATCTACACCTTCTACAGCAACAGCGTCTACAGCATCTACAGCATCTACATCACCTACACCTTCTACAGCAACAGCTCCGACAGCTTCTACAGTATCTTCTGCGTCTACAGCATCTACACCTTCTACAGCATCTACTGCGTCTACAGCTTTCACAGCATCTACAGCATCTTCTGCTTCTACATCACCTACATCTTCCACAGCAACAGCTTCTACAGCATCTACTGCATCTACAGCTTCGACAGCATCTACAACTTCTACAACCTCTACATCTTCCACAACAACTACTGCAAAAATACCTGAGGTGGTAACTGATCTGGAGTTTCACTCTTCTGAAACATTTGTAGATGCTCTCAGCAATCCAAGCTCGGTGGAGTTCAAGAATAGGTCTAGTCTTGTCATAGATCAGGTGAGTTCAAACTTATTTACTAAATCTACTGGAACACACTAATGATACTTTTCTTGATTTTTAAACTCATAGTTAGCATAAGAGACAACAATTATGTAAGCAACACTCATATTTTACCATACTGTACTGTACTTGATGTCTGTAATTGTTTATCTTTTCCAGCTTGAAAAAATCTACAAACCCAAGTATGTTAACTTCCTCAGAGTGATTGTCAAAGGATTCAGGTAAATACAGCATATTGCAATGCTGCTTATTTTATGTATACTGTGTGTGTGTGTGTGTGTGTGTGCGCGTGCGTGCGTGCGTGTGTGTGTGTGTGTGTGTGTGTGTATGTGTGTGTGTGTGAGTGCACTTACAAATCATACTAAGTGATGCTTTTTGAAAATGTAAATTGCAGAAAGTTTTCTGTGATGGGTAGGTTTAGGGTTTGGGGATAGTATATTCAGTTTGTACAGTATAAAAATCATTATGTCTATGGAATGGCCCCATAAAACATAAAAACCCAACATGTGTGTGTGTCTGTGAAAGGCAGAGAAAAACACAAAGATAATCCAATAAACTGAAATTTTTAAGCTAACAATAATTTCAACATTTATATATTCCAGAGCTGGGTCAATCATCACAACAACTAACATAGTCTTCAGCTCCGACCAAACAGTTCCACCCGTTCAAGAGATTTCAAACACCCTCTTGACAGCAGTGACTTCAGGAAATGTCAGTTCACTGAACATAATTCCCCAATCAATTTCAGTCAATGGTTCAGGTAAGCTCGACTACTCCATAGATTTATAGTCTTCAATAACATAACTATCATGGAAATAGGACACACAAAACCTTTTTTTTAAATAATGGTTCTTGTTTTTTCTTATTACAACAACAGCAGTGTCTACAACGTCTACAGCTCCTACAGTTTCTACTGCATCTACAGCTTTGACAGTGTCTACAGCATCTACTGCGTCTACATCACCTACACCTTCTACAGCAACAGCTTCTACAGCATCTACAGCATCTTCTGCGTCTACATCACCTACACCTTCTACAGCAACAGCTTCTACAGCATCTTCTGCATCTACTGCGTCTACATCACCTACACCTTCTACAGCAACAGCTTCTACAGCATCTACAGCATCTACTGCGTCTACATCACCTACATCTTCTACAGCAACAGCTTCTACAGTATCTACTGCGTCTACATCACCTACACCTTCTACAGCAACAGCTTCTACAGCATCTACAGCATCTTCTGCGTCTACATCACCTACATCTTCTACAGCAACAGCTTCTACAGTATCTACTGCGTCTACATCACCTACACCTTCTACAGCAACAGCGTCTACAGCATCTACAGCATCTTCTGCATCTACATCACCTACACCTTCTACAGCAACAGCTCCTACAGCTTCTACAGCATCTTCTGCGTCTACAGCATCTACACCTTCTACAGCATCTACTGCTTCTACATCACCTACATCTTCCACAGCAACAGCTTCTACAGCTTCTACAGCATCTACAACTTCTACAACCTCTACAACTTCCACAACAACTACTGCAAAAATACCTGAGGTGGTAACTGATCTGGAGTTTCACTCTTCTGAAACATTTGTAGATGCACTCAGCAATCCAAGCTCGGTGGAGTTCAAGAGTAGGTCTAGTCTTGTCATAGATCAGGTGAGTTCAAACTTATTTACTAAATCTACTGGAACACACTAATGATACTTTTCTTGATTTTTAAACTCATAGTTAACATAAGAGACAACAATTATGTAAGCAACACTTATATTTTACCATACTGTATTGTACTTGATGTCTATAATTGTTTGTTATCTTTTCCAGCTTGAAAAAATCTACAAACCCAAGTATGTTAACTTCCTCAGAGTGATTGTCAAAGGATTCAGGTAAATACAGCATATTGCAATACTGCTTATTTTATGTATACTGTGTGTGTTTGTGTATCTGTGTGTGTGTGTGTGTGCGTGCGTGCGTGTGTGCGTGTGTGTACTTACAAATCATACTAAGTGATGCTTTTTGAAAATGTAAATTGCAGAAAGTTTTCTGTGATGGGTAGGTTTAGGGTGTGGGGATAGTATATTCAGTTTGTACAGTATAAAAATCATTATGTCTATGGAATGGCCCCATAAAACATAAAAACCCAAGATGTGTGTTTGTCTGTGAAAGGCAGAGAAAAACACAAAGATAATCCAATAAACTGAAATTTTTAAGCTAACAATAATTTCAACATTTATATATTCCAGAGCTGGGTCAATCATCACAACAACTAACATAGTCTTCAGCTCCGACCAAACAGTTCCACCCGTTCAAGAGATTTCAAACACCCTCTTGACAGCAGTGACTTCAGGAAATGTCAGTTCACTGAACATAATTCCCCAATCAATTTCAGTCAATGGTTCAGGTAAGCTCGACTACTCCATAGATTTATAGTCTTCAATAACATAACTATCATGGAAATAGGACACACAAAACCTTTTTTTTAAATAATGGTTCTTGTTTTTTCTTATTACAACAACAGCAGTGTCTACAACGTCTACAGCTCCTACAGTTTCTACTGCATCTACAGCTTTGACAGTGTCTACAGCATCTACTGCGTCTACATCACCTACACCTTCTACAGCAACAGCTTCTACAGCATCTACAGCATCTTCTGCGTCTACATCACCTACACCTTCTACAGCAACAGCTTCTACAGCATCTTCTGCATCTACTGCGTCTACATCACCTACACCTTCTACAGCAACAGCTTCTACAGCATCTACAGCATCTACTGCGTCTACATCACCTACATCTTCTACAGCAACAGCTTCTACAGTATCTACTGCGTCTACATCACCTACACCTTCTACAGCAACAGCTTCTACAGCATCTACAGCATCTTCTGCGTCTACATCACCTACATCTTCTACAGCAACAGCTTCTACAGTATCTACTGCGTCTACATCACCTACACCTTCTACAGCAACAGCGTCTACAGCATCTACAGCATCTTCTGCATCTACATCACCTACACCTTCTACAGCAACAGCTCCTACAGCTTCTACAGCATCTTCTGCGTCTACAGCATCTACACCTTCTACAGCATCTACTGCTTCTACATCACCTACATCTTCCACAGCAACAGCTTCTACAGCTTCTACAGCATCTACAACTTCTACAACCTCTACAACTTCCACAACAACTACTGCAAAAATACCTGAGGTGGTAACTGATCTGGAGTTTCACTCTTCTGAAACATTTGTAGATGCACTCAGCAATCCAAGCTCGGTGGAGTTCAAGAGTAGGTCTAGTCTTGTCATAGATCAGGTGAGTTCAAACTTATTTACTAAATCTACTGGAACACACTAATGATACTTTTCTTGATTTTTAAACTCATAGTTAACATAAGAGACAACAATTATGTAAGCAACACTTATATTTTACCATACTGTATTGTACTTGATGTCTATAATTGTTTGTTATCTTTTCCAGCTTGAAAAAATCTACAAACCCAAGTATGTTAACTTCCTCAGAGTGATTGTCAAAGGATTCAGGTAAATACAGCATATTGCAATACTGCTTATTTTATGTATACTGTGTGTGTTTGTGTATCTGTGTGTGTGTGTGTGTGCGTGCGTGCGTGTGTGCGTGTGTGTACTTACAAATCATACTAAGTGATGCTTTTTGAAAATGTAAATTGCAGAAAGTTTTCTGTGATGGGTAGGTTTAGGGTGTGGGGATAGTATATTCAGTTTGTACAGTATAAAAATCATTATGTCTATGGAATGGCCCCATAAAACATAAAAACCCAAGATGTGTGTTTGTCTGTGAAAGGTAGAGCAAAACACAAAGATAATCCAATAAAGTGAAATTTTTAACTTAACAATAATTTCAACATTTATATATTCCAGAGCTGGGTCAATCATCACAACAACTGACATAGTCTTCAGCTCCAACCAAACAGTTCCATCCGTTCAAGAGATTTCAAACACCCTCTTGACAGCAGTGACTTCAGGAAATGTCAGTTCACTGAACATAATTCCCCAATCAATTTCAGTCAATGGTTCAGGTAAGCTCGATTACTCCATAGATTTATAGTCTTCAATAACATAACTATCATGGAAATAGGACACACAAAACCTTTTTTTTTAAATAATGGTTCTTGTTTTTTCTTATTACAACAACAGCAGTGTCTACAACGTCTACAGCTCCTACAGTTTCTACTGCATCTACAGCTTTGACAGTGTCTACAGCATCTACTGCGTCTACATCACCTACACCTTCTACAGCAACAGCTTCTACAGCATCTACAGCATCTACTGCGTCTACATCACCTACACCTTCTACAGCAACAGCTTCTACAGCATCTACAGCATCTACTGCGTCTACATCACCTACATCTTCTACAGCAACAGCTTCTACAGTATCTACTGCGTCTACATCACCTACACCTTCTACAGCAACAGCTTCTACAGCATCTACAGCATCTTCTGCGTCTACATCACCTACATCTTCTACAGCAACAGCTTCTACAGTATCTACTGCGTCTACATCACCTACACCTTCTACAGCAACAGCTTCTACAGTATCTACTGCATCTACTGTGTCTACATCACCTACACCTTCTACAGCAACAGCTTCTACAGCATCTACAGCATCTTCTGCGTCTACATCACCTACACCTTCTACAGCATCTACATCACCTACACCTTCTACAGCAACAGCTTCTACACCTTCTACAGCATCTTCTGCGTCTACATCACCTACACCTTCTACAGCAACAGCTTCTACACCTTCTACAGCATCTTCTGCGTCTACATCACCTACACCTTCTACAGCAACAGCTTCTACAGCATCTACAGCATCTTCTGCGTCTACATCACCTACACCTTCTACAGCATCTACATCACCTACACCTTCTACAGCAACAGCTTCTACAGCATCTACAGCATCTTCTGTGTCTACATCACCTACACCTTCTACAGCAACAGCTTCTACAGCATCTACAGCATCTTCTGTGTCTACATCACCTACACCTTCTACAGCAACAGCTTCTACACCTTCTACAGCATCTTCTGCGTCTACATCACCTACACCTTCTACAGCATCTAGTGCATCTACATCACCTACATCTTCTACAGCAACACCTTCTACAGCATCTACTGCGTCTACAGCATCTACAGTTACTACAGCTTCTACAGCATCTACAACTTCTACAACCTCTACATCTTCCACACCAACTACTGCAAAAGTACCTGAGGTGGTTTCTGATCTGGAGTTTCACTCTCAAGAAACATTTGTAGATGCTCTCAGCAATCCAAGCTCGGTGGAGTTCAAGAATAGGTCTAAGCTTGTCACAGATGAGGTGAGTTCAAACCTATTTACTGAATCTACTGGAACACACTAATGATACTTTTCTTGATTTTTAAACTCATAGTTAACATAAGAGACAACAATTATGTAAGCAACACTTATATTTTACCATACTGTATTGTACCTGATGTCTGTAATTGTTTATCTTTTCCAGCTTGAAAAAATCTACAAACCCAAGTATATTAACTTCCTCAGAGTGATTGTCAAAGGATTCAGGTAAATACAGCATATTGCAGTGCTGCTTATTTTATGCATACTCTGTGTGTGTGTGTGAGTGCACTTACAAATCATACTAAGTGATGCTTTTTGAAAATGTAAATTGCAGAAAGTTTTCTGTGATGGGCAGGTTTAGGGTTTGGGGATAGTATATTCAGTTTGTACAGTATAAAAATCATTATGTCTATGGAATGCCCCCATAAAACATAAAAACCCAACATGTGTGTGTGTCTGTGAAAGGTAGAGCAAAACACAAAGGTAATCCAATGAACTGAAATTTTTAAGCTAACAATAATTTCAACATTTATATATTCCAGAGCTGGGTCAATCATCACAACAACTAACATAGTCTTCAGCTCTGACCGAACAGTTCCATCCGTTCAAGAGATTTCAAACACCCTCTTGACAGCAGTGAATTCAGGAAATGTCAGTTCACTGAACATAATTCCCCAATCAATTACAGTCAATGGTTCAGGTAAGCTCGATTACTCCAAAGATTTATAGTCTTCAATAACATAACTATCGTGGAAATAGGACACACAAAACCTTTTTTTTAATAATGGTTCTTGTTTTTTCTTATTTTCACTGAAATGAAGCAAAAAGCTTTTTTATTGGGAGATCCAATTAATTTGCATCTCTTTTGTTACAGCTTCAACAACAACTATTGCTCCTTCAGTAGTTACAGCTTCAAGTGGATTTAAGATTGAATCAAGTCTGCTTCAAGCAACATGCCTCATTATCATGTCAAAAATATTAAGGCTTTTTCTATAGGTCCAACTAGACATACTGTAACAAATTAAACAAAGAGTAAATGTATTTTTTTATTACATGATATATAGTATTTGCCATTGTAGCACACTCTCCAATAATGGTATAGGGCAATATAAAGATAAGCTTGATAATGCATTGTTGCACCATTTAACAGCAGGCTGTTTTCTAGGAGGGAGAAGTGGATCTTTTTCCTCATGTATTTCCAAATGCATGTTTTCAAATGTAAACATTATGAAAATTGTTTAGCTGTTTTAAGGATAAATACTGGTTATACAATTGATAAATATTGTAATAGTCATTTTATTTTAATCAAATAAAACTATTTATTAAGGTTATATGGTCCAAAATATTTTGCTTTCATGAAAAGACAATAAAATAAGTACTTTAAATGCTAAACATTGCTTCTTACTGTATACTGTTCAAAGTTCAAATGCAATTAGACTAAGTTTACTCAAATTTTATGTCAGAGTTTCTGTACTGTAAATACGCTTTCATACAGCAATACATTAAATACAGAATACAGAAATTGGCATTAAAAACTAACAATATGTCTAGGACAAAGTGTTTCACTCTCATTGCCACATAAACACATGTTCCAATCCAATCATTCTTTGAGGATTTTTGGCAGCTTTTAAAAGAAATGGCCAAACAAGCTGTATGTGTTTGTATGGGTATAAGGATGGGACATATAGACTAAGCAATATTACACTCGTAGCCATGTGATATGGCACTATATGAGCACAGCTAAAATTCAGCCGTAGGTAATCACAGCTGTGCTGATATAGTGACATATCGCATGGCTACAAGTGTAATATTGCATTTATACAACAATTCGATGGCACAAGTGTGTATATAAATAAGAATCAACAACTGTCTTTAAAAACACTCTTTTGTGAGGAACTACTTCCTTCTGCCACATATTAAAATCTCAAGTTGACAGTTTAACAGATGAGCCCAAGCCTCTGTTACTATTTCTAAAACGTCACTTTAGACCTAGTAACAAAGGAACTCTGAGTTGCTTCATTGAAGTATATTTTAATATGTAGAGAGAGAGATTGACTAAGTGCATTACCTGCATCTAGCTGTACAGTGTGCATTTTAGGTCATCTTCAGACCTCAGTCATACAACGAAAAGACATCATGCCTCAGACTAAAAGGCTTCACCCAGCAAACACATTTCTACTATGGCAATGTCGCGTTCTATGTGCTCGCAACATTGTAACAACGTAGAATTGTAAGACGTGACGTTGTTGTGCAACATTGAGCAACTGCAAGACAACAACTTGCTTTTTAATGACAGATTATAAATATTTCCCATTCTGCGTTTTATATTTTGGGGTTCATTTTTAAATGGTCATACGTTAGGTAATTAAATGCTTCTAAAATATTGTATATCCTTATTATTATTTATGGGTAAACAGTAAATTAAGTATAATCAACACATGCAAGTGTAAACTTTGAAGAGTAAAAATGACATACAAGGCCAGCAATATAATTTAACTTTATTAAAACACAGCATATATTAATCAAAGTTAATCACGTTAATTCCAAAAGGCATACATTTGTTAAAAAAAAAAATATATATAAATAAAAATAATAATAAAAAGTAACTGTATATGATTGTATATATTTATTCAACATACTTTTATTAAAAAACATGGAAGATAACAAGAAAATATCCAAAGAAAATATATTTTATATATATTTTAACTACTTCCCACCCTCCCTGCCCATATATTTGTATACATTTTAAATAATAAAGAAAAAAAGAGAAAAAAGCAAAGGCAGATCAGAACATTTAATGAACAAAAGCGGGTTCTGTACATGGCAGACAGGGGAGTGTAGTCGAAAGCCAGACGATAAGATCGGTAACAGGAATCAGTCCAGAAAACATCAACAAATCCAGAAATGCAAATGAGCGCAGAAACCAGTAGGCAGGCATGAGTCCGAAACCAGGTTGACAATCCGGGAAGAGAGAGGGCTACACTGCAGGCATAGGTAAACTGGGCAGAGAACAGAGCACATCAGAGCTTCACATAACGGGACTAGACAAGGAGTGACTAGTTAGCGTGAGCAGACGAGTCAAGTCAAGTCAAGTCACCTTTATTTATATAGCGCTTTTTACAATGCAGATTGTGTCAAAGCAGCTTTACATTGATAACTGGTATACAATTTTGGCTGCACAGCAGCTCTTAAAGAATAGTGTCAATGTCGGCAGATCAAAGCACTGTTCAATATCAAATGTCAAGTGTCCCCAACTAAGCAAGCCAAAGACGACAGCGGCAAGGAACCCAAACTCCAACAGGTGACATCAGATGGCAAACAGGTGGCAAATAGACTTCTGTGTTAAAAATGGAGAAAAAAACCTTGGGAGAAACCAGGCTTGGTCGGGGGGCCAGTTCTCCTCTGGCGAACAGTGCTTTGGTATGATTCATTTTTCTTATGTCCGTTAGGATCGCAACATTCAAAGTATTTATTCCAGTTCAGTCCAGTTGAGGATCGTATTCATCACAGGTTTTTTTGAGGAGCTGTGCCACTGGCTGTTGTGTCGATGAGGCCTTCACAATGGATGATCTAGTTGACTCAATCTCTGCTGATACTTCAGGGCTGCGTTGTGGTCGTGTCAAGGCGCCGGTCCTCGGTCTCACCTGGATACGGCCCGGATCTGGTTGACTACGGTAAACCTCGGGATAAACAGAAAGACTAATATTAGCGTACATGCCATTCTTCTTCTGTAACGAGTACATCTGGTGTTATAGGAAGTGTTCCCGGTTCCGGCTGACCTAGTTTATGCAGCCTAATAATCCTTTAACGGATTTGAAAATATAAATTGATAATGTGTTATGTGTATGCCAGGTTAAAGAGATGCGTTTTTAGTCTAGATTTAAACTGACAGAGTGTGTCTGCTTCCTGAACAATGCTAGGAAGATTGTTCCAGAGTTTAGGTGCCAGATAGGAGAAGGATCTACCACCTGCGGTTGATTTTGATATTCTAGGCATTATCAGCTGGCCTGAGTTCTGAGATCGCAATAGACGTGAAGGACTATAATGCTTTAAGAGCTCGCTCAGGTACTGGGGAGCTAAACCATTTAGTGCTTTGTAAGTAATTAGCAAGATTTTAAAATCTATACGATGTTTAACAGGAAGCCAATGCAGTGTTGACAGAACTGGGCTAATATGGTCATACTTCCTAGTTCTAGTAAGAACTCTAGCTGCTGCATTTTGGACGAGCTGTAGTTTATTAATCAAGCGAGCGGAACAACCACCCAGTAGAGCGTTACAGTAATCTAGCCTTGAGGTCATGAACGCATGAACTAACTGTTCTGCATTTTTCATTGAGAGCATGTGTCATAGTTTAGATATATTTTTAAGATGGAAGAATGCGGTTTTACAGATGCTAGTAACATGGGCTTCAAATGAAAGATTGGTATCAAAGAGCACACCCAGGTTCCTAACTGACAACGAAGACTTAACAGAGCAGCCAAGTGTTAGACAGTATTCTAGGTTATTACATGAAGAAGTTTTTGGTCCAAAAATTAGAATCTCTGTTTTTTCTGAATTTAGAAGTAGGAAATTACTGGTCATCCAATTTTTTATATCAGCTATGCATTCTGTTAATTTTGTGAATTGGTAAGTTTCGTCAGGGCGTGAAGAAATATAGAGCTGAGTATCATCAGCGTAACAGTGAAAACTAACGCCATGCTTCCTAATGATATCTCCCAAGGGTAGCATGTACAGAGTGAAAAGCAACGGTCCTAGTACTGAGCCTTGCGGTACTCCATATTGAACTTGTGATCGATATGACCTCTCTTCGTTTACTACTACAAACTGATAACGGTCAGATAAGTATGATTTGAACCATGACAATGCAGTTCCACTAATGCCAACATAATTTTCGAGTCTATTTAAAAGATCGATAGTGTCAAATGCAGCACTAAGATCCAGTAACACAAATAGAGAGATACAACCACGATCTGATGATAAGAGCAAATCATTAGTAACTCTAATGAGAGCAGTCTCAGTACTATGGTACAGTCTAAATCCTGACTGGAAATCCTCATCCTCATGAGAAAATAATCTAGCATAGAAGCAAAGGAGACTAAATAGAAGACAAATCAAAGAAAGAATAAACCAGTGTGCAGTGAACGAGTGGCAATCAGCTGAGAACGACTGATAGAGAGACACAAAAACAAACACTTGAGGACAAACCCTGTTCCTGACAGATACATGACATCAGTGAAATCCTAGTATCCATTTGCAATTGCAGTTTGTTTAAACTTGAGACATTTCTAGTTCAAGCATCTATCAAATCTCAAGTAAGTTATTGTACACTTTATTTTTATTTTAGTTGCGATTATTTTATTTAGTTTCATTAGAACGTTTAACTGGAAATCTGTAATATAATTTCAGTTTGTAAGAACATCTGCTGATAAGGATGATTTAAAATATGAAACAATATTACTTACTGTTATTTGAAGTAAAATTTTGCCCTTGTGCACTGAAGTCATCTGAAAGGAAAGCAATTTTGTTTATATATATATATATATATATATATATATATATATATATATATATATATATATAAACACACACAAAAATATTTACTTAAAGGGATGCTCTGCCCAAAAATGAAAATTCTCTCATTTACACACCCTCATGCTTTTTTTTAGAAAAATATTCTATCTATGTGAGTCCATATAACGCAAATGTATGGGACCCGCAAAGCTGACACTTCAAAAACCACACAAAATGTTGCCCTAATGGTAATTTGCATGACCCAGCTGATGAATCAGTATCTTCTGAAGCAAAATGATAGATGTGTGAGAGAAAACATACTTATATTTTGAACCTTTTAAACTGTTTTTCTAAAGAATTTCGAAAAATTTCTAAACATCTGTTTGTGTACTACAGAAGAAAGAAATGCATTTGGGACAGGAGGAGTAAATGATGAGAAAGCTTTTATTTTTAGGTAGATTATACATTTAACATTACTTAGATGACTGATTTTGTCTTCCATTATCTGGGCGATGTCCATTGCCACTGGCAGCCCTTGCTACTGATTCTACACACACACACACACACACAGAGAGAGAGAGAGAGTTCATTAAAGATAACAGTTCTGGGTCCCCATTGACTTCCATAGTCTTTTTTTTTCGATGGGGACCCAAAACTGTTTGGTTACCAACATTCTTCAAAATATCTGTTTTTGTGCTCAACACAAGAAACTCATACAGGTGTGGAATAACTTGAGGTTAAGTAAATGATTACAGAATGTTAATATCTCTTTAAAATTGATGTGAAACCACCAGTGCTCCATAATAATCAAGTTGCAAAGTGGCATGCTTTTGCATTTTAAAAAGATGTAACATACTATATTGGTGCTGATCGGCATTTGAATTATGCTGATGACTCCACTCTTGCATTCTTTGTGCTACAAAAAAAGAGAAAGAAATTATATAATTATATTTTTGTTAAACAATAATGTTATGATTGTCTTTCATAAACATTTAACTTTACATTTTGCTGCTTTCACACATCAAGCCCAGTAACTTGCTGTAAACTGCAAGTAAACTTGCTGTAAATTGCTAAAATTCCAGAATTCATTAATTGTACCGCTCCTGCTGTTTACATGAGTAATTCCTTCTTTTTACCACTGAGATACTATTCACACTTGAGCACCAATTATACCAGTGTGTTTTGTCTACAGTACAAACATCATGTCTATCAGAACTTTATGATTGGCCCAAAGCAGACTACTTAAATTAGAGAGTGCTGATTTTGTACATAGTCTAAAAACGCCTATCTGTGAGCGCTTCAGCTGCGCAGCGTTTTTTTTTTTTTTTTCTCAGTTGAGACGCTTTGTTGTTATGATACAGAATATCCGCGGAATTGTTACTTATAACTGATTTTGCAAGTAATTTGTTTCAGACTAAAAATGTCGACACAATGTGGAATACTTGCTATGTATGTTCGGAGACCAGCAATATTAATTTCTCATCCATTTTGTTCCGTTCTCTGCTTGTTGATGTTGTTGTACAGCAAGAATGTTGTGACAGTTGGCCGGTGTTGTATTTGTCTCGCTCCTCCTCCACTCTGATTGGACGGCTAGCTAAAAATTGACAGTAATGAGCGCAGCGTTTTACTCAAAGTTGAACATTCTTCGACTCGAGGCGACCAGTAAAAAACGCCGAGCTCTCAGCGCTTGAGCGTGAAAAAGACGCTCAGCGCCTCGTTACGCGCCTGGCGTTTAAAAAACGCGGCGCTCCCATTGAAAACAATTGAAAAAAAGTAGCCGCTGCTAAAATACGCTTTGGTGGACACACGGCCTTAATGCAGTTACCGTAGTATCCGTTTTCTGCGTTATATGATCAAGCTCTTATTCATGCTAATGCTTTTAAACCATTCAAGCGCGACAAGGCAAAAGAGAACGCGCTGTCTAATGTCCTGCCTATGTGACACACAAACACACACACACATACACACACCCATCGCGCGCGCGCAAGGATCGAGTTCTCTTCTGCTCTTAACGAACCATAACACACACAAATAATGCCAAAATGTCAGTTTTGTCGAGTGTTTTTCAGTAAGAGTAACCCACCATTCAAGCAATTGCCGTTAATTTGACAGTGAAAGTCGGCCTTTCCGTAACAAAACATCGAAAGCTCAGCCGAACAGCTGATGATAGCTGTACAGGGCGGGTTTTTATTTTTCATGTCAAAAACATTCCTCGTCGCGGAGCGTGCAGTTCATGGTTGGATAGCAATGACAGACGCCAAGGGAGAAACAAGGAGAAAGGAGAAACAAGGAGAAAGCGACGTGGCCGCGCTTTCCACGCGTTTTTAGACGCGATATGTGAACGTCCCCATATGCTGTTTAAAAAAAAAAAAAGAGGTAGAGGCCCCGCCCCCCGGTGACACCGGTATTACCGGTGTTGTCACATGTCGATTAACCGGTGGGAAATTTTTCTCACCGTCACATCCCTATATTTTTATAATTTAAAACTGCTGTTTTCTATGTGAATATATGTTAAACTGTTATTTATTCCTGTGATCAAAGCTGAATTTTCAGCATCATTACGCCAGTCTTCAGTGTCATATGATCCTTCAGAAATCATTCTAATATGATTTGCTGCTCAAGAAACATTTTTTATTATTGATTTTTAAAGTTTGAGGTCAGTAAGAAAAAAATTGAAGAAATATTTTTATTCTTTAACTAACACATTAACTAATGTTTACAAATTAAACTTTATTGTAAACTCTATTGTGAACTCTTGTAAAAAGAAACATAGTAAACATTACCTAATTGTTGTGGCATCACTGAAAGTGTGCTGTCTGTGTGTACAGCTGCACTGTAGCCCCCTGGCAACTCTGGATCAGTGACATACAGCATTAGTAAATTATGAGCCATTCTTGATACCAAAAAATCCAGCTCTTGGCAAGCTTTCAGGACCTTCCCATGTCCGTGCTTGCTCAGGTGCTGAAAATAATATGCAGAATCATATTGTTAATAATACTATTGTCAGCTGTCATAGATAAATGACAACAATGTTAGTGGTTTACAGTTAAAAAAAAATACTTTTAGATAAGTTCTTATTTGGTTTCACTGTTCCTGGTGGAGAGGGCAGGGTTGGTCTTTTTGCTGGAGGTATGGTGTTGATATTACCTAAAATAAAAAGTATATTTAAGTTAAAGTAATTAAAATGACACAAGACTTTTAAAAGGTAATCTAAAGCACATTGTCGGATTTGGTGTTTGTTGGCCCATGTAACGAGGTCCTCCCTCAAAGAATTTATTTCCTCATCTTCTTCGGAGACTGACAAATTTGTGTCATAATCCGGAGAGAACTCGGTGCTTTCATCTATGCTGAGAGTGTCCTCTTGATTTAAGGATATATTTTCACTCTGTCTAGCTGTGCAACACTCTGAAATTGAACATGCAGAGGATGAAAAATTTTGGTGACCATTAGAAAGAATATTTCTGTACATTTTAAGGTTAAATGCATCAATCTGGTGCACTTTGGAAGCTCAAAATTAAGAGCTTCAACCCATGTACAGTGTGCAAATTGACCAAAGAAACAGCATTGTACCTGGACATGAATAAGGGCTCAAACATCTTTTTAGATGTGATATAGAGTCTCAGTCTACATTGTGTTTTAGGATGCCAAACAGTTATTACAATAAAATAATAATATAATAATGTTTCAGGCCTAAATAATAATTCATATGACAGTAATATCCATATAGGCCTATTGTAACAAATGCACTCTAAAATAAATGACAATTTTTATTAGTTACTTTACACAACAGTACAGGAAAATTACAATACTTCTGTACTAATTTCTAAGATAAATTCTTGAGCTTTTATTTTGATCACCAGCCGATCGCGTGAGTAAAGCGCACACTACTATTTAAAACACGCAGCACTGACAGAGTACTTAATTACTGTATTTTGTTGTTTTATAAAGGCACAAAGCCATTTCACGGTTTTGATTTTAGTTCGTTGGAAAAATACAAAGACCATATCAGCTGAAATATCATAACAAAAACCCTTCAACCGGACCGAAAGAGAGTATCGAGGCCTGCCGCTGCTCTGAGTGAGTGACAGGAGGCGTGCTCTGTAGAACTGCCGTGAACGAAGAGAGAGAAAGGATACTGTAGAAAAGCGGTATTGAACTGTTTAACATATTTTAATAGAGAGATATTTTTAGAAAAATTATATTTTGACAGCACTGTTAAGAAACCTCAAACCCGAAAGATTCGGGGCTTTTGAAAAAACATTCAGGGCTCCAGCCCCCTTAGCCCACCCCTAGCGTCGCCCCTGCTTTGTTGTATTTTAAGTGATATAACAGATTCTATAAACAACTATAAGAGATCATTTTCGGCTTTCTCTGGCACTCTGCACCGGCATAAAGTGAAACCGGAAGTGTATATGCGTACACTCACTGATCGAAAATCCAACATGGCGGCCAAGTGCAACTAGTCCATATTGTGTTTGAATATTTACGTATCTTATTTAGCGGAGGTAAATTAAAAACAATACTCATCTATTGATGAAGCTCGATGAAGAATGAGACGGCCGTTAGGTCGGTTGAAATTTAAAATGCTGATATTCAGGGCAGTGAGGAGTTTATGTCGTCCAGACACCCTAAGCGCAACCTTAAGCAATGGAACTGAGCAGTAGTGATGGCGAAATGAAGCTTTGTGAAGCACCGAGGCTTTCCACTCAACTGTATCGTAAAAAGGTTCATTACTCGAAGCTTTTCAAAACGGTGCACACTAATGACATCTTGTGGTCAAAAGGTGGGAAAAACTGCCTTTGCGTCCCGGACGACCCAGACATTTTTTGACTGTTTCATGTAATATATCAGTTTGTGCTGTGAAAAGCGTATAAAACAATGAAAAATATTAGTACAGGGAAATTACAATACTTCTGTACTAATTTCTAAGATAAATTCTTGAGCTTTTATTTTGATCACCAGCCGATCGCGTGAGTAAAGCGCACACTACTATTTAAAACACGCAGCACTGACAGAGTACTTAATCACTGTCTTTTGCTGTTTTATAAAGGCAAACATCCATTTCACGGTTTCGAGTTTAGTTCGTTGGTAAAACACAAAGACCATATCAGCTGAAATATCACAACAAAAACCCTTCAACTGGAGCGAAAGAGAGTATCGAGGCCTGCCGCTGCTCTGAGTGAGTGACAGGAGGCGTGGTCTGTAGAACTGCCGTGAACGAAGAGAGAGAAAGGATACTGTAGAAAAGCAGTATTGAACTGTTTAACATATTTTAATAGATATATGTTTAGAAAAGTTATATTTTGACAGCACTGTTAAGAAACCTCAAACCCGAAAGATTCGGGGCTTTTGAAAAAACATTCAGGGCTCCAGCCCCCTTAGCCCACCCCTACACACATAGCAACATTGTGTCGGCCCAGATCCAGCCCACATCTGGCACATGTGGCATGATGATCTGGCCCACATGCTGCAATGAATTATGGTCCTTGTGTGGGCCGCTTCTGTTTGCCAGATCTGGGCCACAAGCAGGCCACAGCAATGCCACATGTCAGCCAAGAGCAAAGAAATAAACCTAAACTGGACCTTATCTGAGCCACAAAATCTGTGTATATTAAATATGGAGTCATCTGAGCCTTAATAAGCTGTTAACAAGCAGAATCACTGAAGGAAAGAAGAGAACAGAAAAAGATACGAGCAGAAACACAAGAACTACAACTGACTTCGGCCACAGCCTTAGATGAAATCAACTGAAGATGAAAGACATTAAATCTCTCAAGATCTCAACAGAGGATGATTAAACAACTCCACTAACAGCATTAACAGCTTCACTTATTACTTACCAGATTGACTTTATTGATGTTAGAAATCTACAAAAGTTGTTAGAGGTTTAACTCTTTTATTTGAAGTCACCATAATGTTGATTAGTGGTTCCATTAGTTGGGCTCTTAACTCTTATTATACATTTGTCTTTTCTGGCTGCTGTGACTGTGTTTGTTAAACACATTTGCAGTAGTAAAGAAAGCTAAAGCAAAGCGACATTAAGTGATGATGGTTGTCTGTTGATTGTTTTGTGATCATCATGAAATGGCCTGATGTCATTTGAATTTAACAACTGTGTTGTGCTATTAATACGTCTACGTTATAAATGTACATGAACACTAAAGATTAATCTCTAATGACACACAGACATCAAGAATCAGCATATGAATCTCAACAATGGTGACAATCAAAAGTGGGATGCATGCTGAGTACCAGCATAGAACAAGACACCCAGCATGCATTGCAGTATGGCACTTTTGAATGTCACCGTTGTTGAGATTCATACGGTGATCGTTGATGTAATGGAACCACTCATCACCATTATGGTGACTTTAATTAAAGCACTTTAGAGTTAAACCCCTGTTAATTCTTAATAACAACTTTTGTAGATGTCTAACATAAAGCAAGTCAATTTGGTTAGTAATAAATGAAGCTGGTAATGCTGTTTGTGGAGTTGTTTAATCATTCTCTGTTGAGATCTTGAGATTTGTGTTTAATCTTCAGTTGATTTCATCTAAGGCTGTGGCTGAAGTCAGTTGTAGTTCTTGTCTTTTTGCTCGTCTCTTTTTCTGTTCTCTCCTTTCCTTCAGTGATTCTGCTTGTTAACAGCTTATTAAGGCTGAGATGACTCTATACTTAATATGCACAGATTTTGTGGCTCAGATAAGGTCCAGTTTAGATTTATTTCTTTGCTCTTGGCTGACATGTGGCATTGCTGAAGAAAACAGAAACAGAAAAACAGAAACGGCCCACACAAGGACTGTAATTCATTGCAGCATGTGGGCCAGATCATCATGCCACATATGCCAGATGTGGGCCGGATCTGGGCCGACACAATGTTGCTATGTGGGTGGCGTCGCCCCTGCTTAGTTGTATTTTAAGCGATATAACTGATTCTAAAAACAACTATAAGAGATCATTTTCGGCTTTCTCTGGCACTCTGCACCGGCATAAAGTGAAACCGGAAGTGCATAAGTGCACACTCACTGATCGAAAATCCAACATGGTGGCCAAGTGCAACTAGTCCATATTGTGTTTGAATATTTACGTATCTTATTTAGCGGAGGTAAATTAAAAACAATACTCATCTATTGATGAAGCTCGATGAAAAATGAGACGATCGTTAGGTCGGTTGAAATTTAAAATGCTGATATTCAGGGCAGTGAGGAGTTTATGTCGTCCAGACACCCTAAGCGCAACCTTAAGCAATGGAACTGAGCAGTAGTGATGGCGAAATGAAGCTTTGTGAAGCACCGAGGCTTTCCACTCAACTGTATCGTAAAAAGGTTCATTACTCAAAGCTTTTCAAAACGGTGCACACTAATGACATCTTGTGGTCAAAAGGTGGAAAAAACTGCCTTTGCGTCCCGGACGACCCAGACATTTTTTGACTGTTTTATGTAATATATCAGTTTGTGCTGTGAAAAGCGTATAAAACAATGAAAATAATTAGTCTATATAAAAATAGTCTTTCACGTGTCATTTTACTTACACAATTTGAATAAATGAGTCTGTGAATAAATTTTTGGGGAAAAAATAGGCAAGCTTGGGCACATATTATCAAAATAAACGAAGATTAGAATGGTCAGTTGAAGTACTTATGAACTGGGAATAAATACAAACTGAACATGCACAAAACTACACATGTAATATTTATTCGTATTGATTTATTCTTATCAAAAAAGCGAATGACACTTGACACCTGCGCATTTGAATCAGAATACGAAGCAGTCACGCGGTTGTGTGTGAAAACGAAGCTTCGGACGTCATAGATCACGTGGTTATGGCAAAACGAATCAAGCTCTGGTACAGTGCTTCACTGTTTTAGAAACAGACAAATGACTGCATAAAAGTGGTTTAAACAACTTTTTTTTTTCTGTAATTGTTAACTTAAAAAATTGAAATGCTGTATCAAACCAACCAATGTGAAAAATAAAATTTGCAACACTGTCATTTTTAAATTTTTGTTTAAAACGTCTTGCGTTATTTATACACTCACAGACATCACCATTTGGCATATAAAACACAACAATGGTGACATGCTTCTTGCCAGCATACAAAACACATTCAGGGTTCCCAGCATGCATTGCGACATGAATAAATTATGCAGCTGAATTTTTTTTTGATTGTCACCATTGTTGAGGTTTGTATGATGAGTGCTGATGTCTAAGTGTGTCGTTTTTAACTTCTAAATATTAAATGTTACACAAATAATTTGTTACAAATGAATTTTATTATATTTTTGAGTTTATTATTTTCTTTTTACATAACACTTCAATACCAAAAGTAAAAAAAAATTACCAAAAAGCAGTTGATTGTCTGTCTTTATGAATGCAGAAATGTTTTCTGAAAACATGCAATTGCTGATAAATAAACAACTCTACAACAGTTAAGGGTCAAGAGCTCAACTAAAGCAACCACCAACCTCCATGATGGTGACCTCAAACGAAACATTTAAACTTCTGTAGACGTGTGACAGAAATAAAGTCAGTCTGGTTAGTAATAAGTGAAGCTGGTAATGCTGTTTGTGGAGTTGTTTAATCAGATCTTCAGAGATTTAATGTCTTTTATCTTCAGTTCATCTAAGGCTGTGGCTGAAGAAAGTTGTAGTTTGTGTTCTTATTTCTCTTTCTTTCAGTGCTTGTTCACAGCAGGAGTTTGAATGATTGAAAGAATGTTTCAGGAACATCATACTAACCTTCAAATAACATTCTACTAACATTAAGGAAACTGAACATTTTCATGTTCTTGGAATGTTACAAATCAACGTTCCTAGAATGTTGAATTTTAGATCAAAATTAAGTTGAAAGAACGTTTGAGGAACATTATACCTTATAAAAACGTTCCTCTAACGTCAAGAAAACTGGACGTTTTTTACGTTCTCAGAACCAACACTGAATATTTAGAGAACGTTCTTATAACAAAATTATGTTAGCTCGGTAGCAGCAAGCAATTCACAGTATCAGTATCTGGACAACGTGGACAGACCGATTGGCACTGCCTGTGTGCGTACACTCATAGGGCCCGTTCACACAGAAGCTTTTTAGCTTTGAAAAACGCGAGACGCGGGCAGTGGAAGGGGGAAACCGCAAGGTCTCGAGACCTTATCATATGTTTAATATTCTCCAGATGTTATTGACATCAACTTGTCTATTATTAGGAATTCAACGCGAGTAGCTACGTCAGGTGAGTTCAACAGGCGAATCATTACTGCGGTCAAGCCAGCCGCGGTTTGAAAATACACGGTCAAGCCAGCCGCCAAAAAAAAAAAAAAAAAAAAAAATGTATGAGCGCCTATTACTTTGAATACGGTAATTTCAGGAACAGCAGAGAGAGAACGCGCTTTCAAAGTGCTCGAGTTGCCCAGATGTATGTTTCTTTTTTTCTGTCGTGTCTTTCTTTCTTTCTAATATACCAATCTCTCTCTTTCTGTCTGTTTTTCTTTTTCTTTCTGTCTAATATATCTTTCTTTCTTTCGTTCTTTCTTTCTTTCTTGTAATGTATCTACATCTTTCTTTTTTCTTTCTAATGTATCTATAGGCTATCTTTTTTCTAATGTATTTTCTTTCTTTCTTACTATATCTATATCTATCTCTTTCTTTCTTTCTTTCTTTCTTTCTTTCCGTCTAATATATCTCTCTTTCTGTCTGTCTGTCTGTCTGTTGTTATTTCCCTTTAATTGTTAGAGATGATAAAAGAAGATGCCATGTTTTTTTTTTTTTTTTTTTTTTGGTGCTTTACTCTGTTGGCCCTTTTTTACACTCACATTGTCTTTGATAGTTGTGTATATCTTCAACTAATGTTTTTTTCTTCTTTATGGGTCACAATATCAAGACATTGTTTTATGTAGAGGTTTACAGCATATTTAATTGCAAAAGACAGATAAAATACACTTTACACTCTTTCTAAATACCTCTTTTGGTTTTACAGTATTAAAATGACAATTACTCTTGAATTGAATTGTGTTACTGTCTTACTGCATATGGATTACTGTCTCAGCTTCTCTTGAATTCAGTGTTCCATACAGCATGCACTCCTCACATGAAAACATTTTATTGCTGTGTTTCAGAAATAAATCACATTTTACTGCCTCTTAAGGCCTATATACACCTCATTTCAAATAAGTAGAAAAAAAACAATGATATGTTATAGGGGACGTCCCATACAGTATGCATACCTCATATCTATCCTTTTTACTGCAGCATTTTGTAGATATGCCACATTATTCGACTTCAAAAGCCTATAAACACCTCATTTCAAATAAGTAGAAAAAACAATGGTCTCTTTCTATAGGGGACGTCCCATACAGTATGTATACCTCATATGAGTACATTTTACTGCAGCATTTTTGAGATATATCACATTATTTGACTTCGGAGGCCTATAAAGACCTCATTTCTAATAAGTAGAAAAAACTAAAGGTCAGTTTCTATAGGGGACGTCCCGTACTATATGCACAACTCATATGAAACCATTTTCCTCCAGCATTTTGGAGATATATCACATTTTACTACTTCAGATGCCTATAAAGTCCCCATTTCTAATAAGTAAAAAAAAACAGCTAATGGTCAGTTTCAGTGGAGGTGTGTCAGGCAGTAATGCCCAGCCGATCCCTGTTTCCTATCAGTCGGAAAAAAAGACGCTGCGTCGAGCCCTTTGGGAATGCCTCTGCATGATTGCGTCGTGAAGCACATGTGAAATCGGTCCAATGGCGTGACATAGGCAGGTGACGTCATGACCAGGAAACTATAAAGCACACCTAAACCAAACAGAGTCAGCTTCTGACAGGTCGAAGTAAGTCGGTCACAGGTATGCTTGTTCCCAAAACACACAAAGAGTTGATCAGATTCACGACACAGGGCAGCTCTGTGAACGTAAGCATCTAAAGTTCTGACAGGACAGAGCAAATTAAGTTTCTCCTGGTCTGAATCCTGGAAAGGAAGAGGACAGAAGGCCTGCAGCATAATAGGGCCTGCCACATTAGTGGGAACCTTAGGGACATAACGTTCCCGAGGAAACAAGAAGGCTTTAACCATGCCTGGAGCGAAGTCTAGGCAAGAGGGAGAGACCGACAGAACTTGAAGGTCTCCAATTCTCTTAAGAGACGAAATAGCTTCTCAGGAACCTCTTCAATGGGCTCAAACGGAACCAGGGATAGGCCTTTTAAGACTATGGCCAAATCCCAAGTCAGTACCCTCTGACGTGCCGCAGGTCTTAGCCTCAAAGTGCCACAAAGAAAGCGAGTTACCCATGGGTGTCTCCACACTGACGTACCATCCAAAGAAGTATGGTAAGCCGAGATGGCCACTACATATACCTTCAAGGTGGATGGAGATAACCCTGATGAGAACTTAAAGGAACTCCAGAATTGTACCAACATATGACCTCTACACCATGAAGCAAACACATTCCACTTCAGGGAATATAACCTCCTCGTGGAGGGAGCTCTGGACTGGAGTATGGTCTCTACTACCTCGGTAGAGAGACCTAAATCTATGAGTTGGGCCCCCTCAGTTTCCACAACTCCAGGCAGGGGTTCAGGAGCCCTGGGATGTACACTGCTCTGACTGACAGTAGTTTCCCATGGGCCCACAAGAGGATCTGGTGTGCCAATTTGCATAAAGGGCGCGAATGCAGACCCCCTTCTAGTAGCTGTTTAACTTCTGTAACAGCATCCTCAAGAAATGTAAGATCCAAGGGCCTTTGAGATCCTAATGTCAGTGTTACAGGAAATACAATCACTGGTTCAAGATGAATGGAACACAACACTGGCCACAGTGACAATGATGAACTTTTGAATAGTGGAAGTCCATCAATATTGAAAGAAATCTCCAGAGAATCAATTCTAGAAGTCCCTTCAGAAGGATATCTTTTCAATGCTTTTTCAATTTCTTCAGACAATGATAGATGAATGTACTGCATTCCAGATTTATTCTGAATATCTACTGCTCATGCAGTCTTCAGAAGTGTGCGTGCTGTAGCGGGCAATGTGTAATGTCCTTGTGAACACAAGACTTTTAAAAGGTAATCTAAAGCACATTGTCGGATTTGGTGTTTGTTGGCCCATGTAACGAGGTCCTCCCTCAAAGAATTTATTTCCTCATCTTCTTCGGAGACTGACAAATTTGTGTCATAATCCGGAGAGAACTCAGTGCTTTCATCTATGCTGAGAGTGTCCTCTTGATTTAAGGATATATTTTCACTCTGTCTAGCTGTGCAACACTCTGAAATTGAACATGCAGAGGATGAAAAATTTTGGTGACCATTAGAAAGAATATTTCTGTACATTTTAAGGTTAAATGCATCAATCTGGTGCACTTTGGAAGCTCAAAATTAAGAGCTTCAACCCATGTACAGTGTGCAAATTGACCAAAGAAACAGCATTTTACCTGGACATGAATAAGGGTTCAAACATCTTTTTAGATGTGATATAGAGTCTCAGTCTACATTGTGTTTTAGGATGCCAAACAGTTATTACAATAAAATAATAATATAATAATGTTTTAGGCCTATATAATTATTCATATGACAGTAATATCCATATAGGCCTATTGTAACAAATGCACTCTAAAATAAATGACAATTTTTATTAGTTACTTTACACAACAGTACAGGAAAATTACAATACTTCTGTACTAATTTCTAAGATAAATTCTTGAGCTTTTATTTTGATCACCAGCCGATCGCGTGAGTAAAGCGCACACTACTATTTAAAACACGCAGCACTGACAGAGTACTTAATTACTGTATTTTGTTGTTTTATAAAGGCACAAAGCCATTTCACGGTTTCGAGTTTAGTTCGTTGGTAAAATACAAAGACCATATCAGCTGAAATATCATAACAAAAACCCTTCAACCGGACCGAAAGAGAGTATCGAGGCCTGCCGCTGCTCTGAGTGAGTGACAGGAGGCGTGGTCTGTAGAACTGCCGTGAACGAAGAGAGAGAAAGGATACTGTAGAAAAGTGGTATTGAACTGTTTAACATATTTTAATAGAGAGATATTTTTAGAAAAATTATATTTTGACAGCACTAAGAAACCTCAAACCCGAAAGATTCGGGGCTTTTGAAAATACATTCAGGGCTCCAGCCCCCTTAGCCCACCCCTAGCGTCGCCCCTGCTTTGTTGTATTTTAAGTGATATAACAGATTCTATAAACAACTATAAGAGATCATTTTCGGCTTTCTCCGGTGCTCTGCACCGGCATAAAGCGAAACCGGAAGTGTATATGCGTACACTCACTGATCGAAAATCCAACATGGCGGCCAAGTGCAACTAGTCCATATTGTGTTTGAATATTTACGTATCTTATTTAGCGGAGGTAAATTAAAAACAATACTCATCTATTGATGAAGCTCGATGAAGAATGAGACGGCCGTTAGGTCGGTTGAAATTTAAAATGCTGATATTCAGGGCAGTGAGGAGTTTATGTCGTCCAGACACCCTAAGCGCAACCTTAAGCAATGGAACTGAGCAGTAGTGATGGCGAAATGAAGCTTTGTGAAGCACCGAGGCTTTCCACTCAACTGTATCGTAAAAAGGTTCATTACTCGAAGCTTTTCAAAACGGTGCACACTAATGACATCTTGTGGTCAAAAGGTGGAAAAAACTGCCTTTGCGTCCCGGACGACCCAGACATTTTTTGACTGTTTTATGTAATATATCAGTTTGTGCTGTGAAAAGCGTATAAAACAATGAAAATAATTAGTCTATATAAAAATAGTCTTTCACGTGTCATTTTACTTACACAATTTGAATAAATGAGTCTGTGAATAATTTTTTTGGGAAAAAATAGGCAAGCTTGGGCATATATTATCAAAATAAACGAAGATTAGAATGGTCAGTTGAAGTACTTATGAACTGGGAATAAATACAAACTGAACATGCACAAAACTACACATGTAATATTTATTCGTATTGATTTATTCTTATCAAAAAAGCGAATGACACTTGACACCTGCGCATTTGAATCAGAATACGAAGCAGTCACGTGGTTGTGTGTGAAAACGAAGCTTCGGACGTCATAGATCACGTGGTTATGGCAAAACGAATCAAGCTCTGGTACAGTGCTTCACTGTTTCAGAAACAGACAAACGACTTTTTTTTCTGTAATTGTCAACTTAAGAAATTGAAAAGCTGTATCAAACCCAACCAATGTGAAAAATAAAATTTGCAACACTGTCATTGTTAACTTTTTGTTTAAAACATCTTGTGTCATTTATACACTCACAGACATCACCATTTGGCATATAAAACACAACAATGGTGACATGCTTCTTGCCAGCATACAAAACACATTCAGGGTTCCCAGCATGCATTGCGACATGAATAAATTATGCAGCTGAATTTTTTTTTGATTGTCACCATTGTTGAGGTTTGTATGATGAGTGCTGATGTCTAAGTGTGTCGTTTTTAACTTCTAAATATTAAATGTTACACAAATAATTTGTTACAAATGAATTTTATTATATTTTTGAGTTTATTATTTTCTTTTTACATAACACTTCAATACCAAAAGTAAAAAAAAATTACCAAAAAGCAGTTGATTGTCTGTCTTTATGAATGCAGAAATGTTTTCTGAAAACATGCAATTGCTGATAAATAAACAACTCTACAACAGTTAAGGGTCAAGAGCTCAACTAAAGCAACCACCAACCTCCATGATGGTGACCTCAAACGAAACATTTAAACTTCTGTAGACGTGTGACAGAAATAAAGTCAGTCTGGTTAGTAATAAGTGAAGCTGGTAATGCTGTTTGTGGAGTTGTTTAATCAGATCTTCAGAGATTTAATGTCTTTTATCTTCAGTTCATCTAAGGCTGTGGCTGAAGAAAGTTGTAGTTTGTGTTCTTATTTCTCTTTCTTTCAGTGCTTGTTCACAGCAGGAGTTTGAATGATTGAAAGAATGTTTCAGGAACATCATACTAACCTTCAAATAACATTCTACTAACATTAAGGAAACTGAACATTTTCATGTTCTTGGAATGTTACAAATCAACGTTCCTAGAATGTTGAATTTTAGATCAAAATTAAGTTGAAAGAACGTTTGAGGAACATTATACCTTATAAAAACGTTCCTCTAACGTCAAGAAAACTGGACGTTTTTTACGTTCTCAGAACCAACACTGAATATTTAGAGAACGTTCTTATAACAAAATTATGTTAGCTCGGTAGCAGCAAGCAATTCACAGTATCAGTATCTGGACAACGTGGACAGACCGATTGGCACTGCCTGTGTGCGTACACTCATAGGGCCCGTTCACACAGAAGCTTTTTAGCTTTGAAAAACGCGAGACGCGGGCAGTGGAAGGGGGAAACCGCAAGGTCTCGAGACCTTATCATATGTTTAATATTCTCCAGATGTTATTGACATCAACTTGTCTATTATTAGGAATTCAACGCGAGTAGCTACGTCAGGTGAGTTCAACAGGCGAATCATTACTGCGGTCAAGCCAGCCGCGGTTTGAAAATACACAGTCAACCCAGCCGCCAAAAAAAAAAAAAAAAAAAATGTATGAGCACCTATTACTTTGAATACGGTAATTTCAGAGTGCTCGAGTTGCCCAGATGTATGTTTCTTTCTTCCTGTCGTGTCTTTCTTTCTTTCTTTCTTTCTTTCTTTCTTTCTTTCTTTCTTTCTAATATACCAATCTCTCTCTTTCTGTCTGTTTTTCTTTTTCTTTCTGTCTAATATATCTTTCTTTCTTTCGTTCTTTCTTCCTTTCTTGTAATATATCTACATCTTTCTTTCTAATGTATCTATATCTTTTTTCTAATGTATTTTCTTTCTTTCTTACTATATCTATATCTATCTCTTTCTTTCTTTCTTTCTTTCTTTCCGTCTAATATATCTCTCTTTCTGTCTGTCTGTCTGTTGTTATTTGCCTATAATTGTTAGAGATGATAAAAGAAGATGCCATGTTTTTTTTTTTTTTTTTTTTTTTTTTTTGGTGCTTTACTCTGTTGGCCCTTTTTTACACTCACATTGTCTTTGATAGTTGTGTTTATCTTCAACTAATGTTTTTTTCTTCTTTATGGGTCACAATATCAAGACATTGTTTTATGTAGAGGTTTACAGCATATTTAATTGCAAAAGACAGATAAAATACACTTTACACTCTTTCTAAATACCTCTTTTGGTTTTACAGTATTACAATGACAATTACTCTTGAATTGAATTGTGTTACTGTCTTACTGCATATGGATTACTGTCTCAGCTTCTCTTGAATTCAGTGTTCCATACAGCATGCACTCCTCACATGAAAACATTTTATTGCTGTGTTTCAGAAATAAATCACATTTTACTGCCTCTTAAGGCCTATATACACCTCATTTCAAATAAGTAGAAAAAAAACAATGATATGTTATAGGGGACGTCCCATACAGTATGCATACCTCATATCTATCCTTTTTACTGCAGCATTTTGTAGATATGCCACATTATTCGACTTCAAAAGCCTATAAACACCTCATTTCAAATAAGTAGAAAAAACAATGGTCTGTTTTTATAGGGGACGTCCCATACTCTATACATACCTCATATCAAACCTTTTTACTGCAGCATTTTGGAGATATATCACATTATTTGACTTCGGAGGCCTATAAAGACCTAATTTCAAATAAGTAGAAAAAAAACTAATGGTCAGTTTCCATAGGGGACGTCCCATACAGTATGCATACCTCATATGAGTACATTTTACTGTAGCACTTTTGAGATATATCACATTATCTGACTTCGGAGGCCTATAAAGACCTCATTTCTAATAAGTAGAAAATAACTAATGGTCAGTTTCTATAGGGGACATCCCATACTGTATGCACAACTCATATGAAACCATTTTACTGCAGTGTTTTGTATACACATGCCATTATTCCACTTTATACACCTATAAAAGTCCCATTTCTAATAAGTAGAAAAAAATAAATGGCCAGTTCTTATAGGGGATGTCCCGTACTATATGCACAACTCATATGAAAACATTTTACTGCAGCGTTTTGGAGATACGTATGCCACATTTTACTACTTCAGATGCCTATAAAGTCCTCTTTTCTAATAAGTAGAAAAAAGTATTGTCCAGTTCTCATAAGGGCGTCCCGTACTATATGCACAACTCATATGAAACCATTTTCCTCCAGCATTTTGGAGATATATCACATTTTACTACTTCAGATGCCTATAAAGTCCCCATTTCTAATAAGTAAAAAAAAACAGCTAATGGTCAGTTTCAGTGGAGGTGTGTCAGGCAGTAATGCCCAGCCGATCCCTGTTTCCTATCAGTCGGAAAAAAAGACGCTGCGTCGAGCCCTTTGGGAATGCCTCTGCATGATTGCGTCGTGAAGCACATGTGAAATCGGTCCAATGGCGTGACGGAGCGCAATAGGCAGGTGACGTCATGACCAGGAAACTATAAAGCACACCTAAACCAAACAGAGTCAGCTTCTGATAGGTCGAAGTAAGTCGGTCACAGGTATGCTTGTTCCCAAAACACACAAAGAGTTGATCAGATTCACGACACAGGGCAGCTCTGTGAACGTAAGCATCTAAAGTTCTGACAGGACAGAGCAAATTAAGTTTCTCCTGGTCTGAATCCTGGAAAGGAAGAGGACAGAAGGCCTGCAGCATAATAGGGCATGCCACATTAGTGGGAACCTTAGGGACATAACGTTCCAGAGGAAACAAGAAGGCTTTAACCATGCCTGGAGCGAAGTCTAGGCAAGAGGGAGAGACCGACAGAGCTTGAAGGTCTCCAATTCTCTTAAGAGACGAAATAGCGAGCAGAAACAGAGTCTTGAGAGTGAGGAACTTCTCAGGAACCTCTTCAATGGGTTCAAACAGAACCAGGGATAGGCCTTTTAAGACTATGGCCAAATCCCAAGTCAGTACCCTCTGACGTGCCGCAGGTCTTAACCTCAAAGTGCCACAAAGAAAGCGAGTTACCCATGGGTGTCTCCACACTGACGTACCATCCAGAGAAGTATGGTAAGCTGAGATGGCCGCTACATATACCTTCAAGGTGGATGGAGATAACCCTGATGAGAACTTAAAGGAACTCCAGAATTGTACCAACATATGACCTCTACACCATGAAGCAAACACATTCCACTTCAGGGAATATAACCTCCTCATGGAGGGAGCTCTGGACTGGAGTATGGTCTCTACTACCTCGGTAGAGAGACCTAAATCTATGAGTTGGGCCCCCTCAGTTTCCACAACTCCAGGCAGGGGTTCAGGAGCCCTGGGATGTACACTGCTCTGACTGACAGTAGTTTCCCATGGGCCCACAAGAGGATCTGGTGTGCCAATTTGCATAAAGGGCGCGAATGCAGACCCCCTTAATGACTGATGTACGAGACCACCGCTGTGTTGTCCGTGCAGACCAACACATGGTGGCCCTTCAGATCTGGGAGGAAGTGTTTGAGTGCCAGGAACACAGCCATCATCTCCAACTGGTTTATGTGCCAGGAAAGGTGATGGCCCCTCCACAGACCCTGAGCTGAGCGACCACTCATGATCGCCCCCCAGCCGGTGAGAGATGCATCCGTTGTAGGCGTTACACAATGACAAGGAGCCCCCAACACCGGCCCTTGGGAAAGAAACCAAGGTTTTTTTTCCATGACACAAGCACAAAGGCATCACCACGTGATCTTGATCATGCGAAATGGGTTTCCCCTTGGGGAGAACCCCTTGGTTTTGAGCCACCACTGCAAAGGTCTCATGTACAGCAGGCCAAAAGGTATCACGTTGGACGCTGCTGCCATCAGACCTAACTGTCTCTGAAATGGTTTCACAGTGAGTGACTGGCCTAGCTTTAACTTGTTAAAAATGCTGCCGTAAAATGGTTTGATATGAGGTATGCATACTGTATGGGACGTCCCCTATAGAAACTGACCATTCGTTTTTTCTACTTATTAGAAATAAGGTTTTTATAGGCATCTGAAGTTAAATAATGTGACATATATCTCCAAAATGTTGCAGTAAAATGGTTTGATATGTAGTCTGCATACTGTATGGGATGTCCCTTATAGAAACTGACCTTTAGTTTTTTTCTACTTATTAGAAATGAGGTCTTTATAGGCATCTGAAGTTAAATAATGTGACATATCTCCAAAATGCTGCAGTAAAATCATTTGATATTAGGTAAACATACTGTATGGGATGTCCCCTATAGAAACTGACCATTAGTTTTTTCTACTTATTAGAAATTAGGTCTTTATAGGACTCTGAAGTTAAATATGACATTTCTCCAAAATGCTGCAGTAAAATTGTTAGATATGAGGTATGCATAATGTATGGGACATCCCCTATAAAAACAGACCATTGTTTATTTCTACTTATTTGAAATTAGGTGTATATAGGCCTTAAGAGGTAGTAAAATGTGATTTATTTCCGAAACACAGCAATAAAATGTTTTCATGTGAGGAGTGCATGCTGTATGGAAAACTGAATTCAAGAGAAGCTGAGACAGTAATCCATATGCAGTAAGACAGTAACACAATTCAATTCAAGAGTAATTGTCATTTTAATACTGTAAAACCAAAAGAGTTATTCAGAAAGAGTGTAAAGTGTATTTTATCTGTCTTTTGCAATTAAATATGCTGTAAACCTCTACATAAAACAATGTCTTGATATTGTGACCCATAAAGAAGAAAAAAACATTATTTGAAGATATACACAACTATCAAAGACAATGTGAGTGTAAAAAAAGGCCAGCAGAGTAAAGCACCAAAAACAAAAAAACATGGCATTTTCTTATATCATCTCTAACAATTATAGGCAAATAACAACAGACAGACAGACAGACAGAAAAAAAGACAGAAAGAAAGAAAGAAAGAAAGAAAGAAAGAAAGAAAGACAGAAAGACAGAAAGAAAGAAAGAAAATACATTAGAAAAAAGAGATAGATACATTAGAAAGAAAAAAGAAAGATGTAGATATATTACAAGAAAGAAAGAAAGAAAGAAAGATATATTAGAAAGAAAAAGAAAAACAGACAGAAAGAGAGAGATGGGTATATTAGAAAGAAAGAAAGAAAGAAAGAAAGAAAGAAAGAAAGAGAAATATCAGAAAGAAAGAAAGACACGACAGAAAGAAAGAAACATACATCTGGGCAACTCGAGCGCTTTGAAAGCGCGTTCTCTCTCTGCTGTTCCTGAAATTACCGTATTCAAAGTAATAGGCGCTCATACTTTTTTTTTGGCGGCTGGCTTGACCGTGTATTTTCAAACCGCGGCTGGCTTGACCGCAGTAATGATTCGCCTGTTGAACTCACCTGACGTAGCTACTCGCGTTGAATTCCTAATAATAGACAAGTTGATGTCAATAACATCTGGAGAATATTAAACATATGAGCTTTTTAAACTTCTAAGTAGGCTACTGTAAGTAGCCTGTACAAATAGTTCAGGCTATGTGCCAATATGTAGTTCATGCAGTGATATTTATAATTTATAACAGACCTATAGATTCGGATGTTTTGATAATGGCATGTATTCATGTGCCAACGTTCTGTGTTTGTTGGGCAGTCATTTGACAAAACGGCATCGCGCCTCAGACTGAAAAGGCTTAAAGTCTCAGGAAAAACGTCAGGTGTCAGGTCTCGTACAATTAGGCATCAGATGAAACAGCCTCAGAATAAAAAGGCATCAGATGAAACAGACTCAGATAAATAGGCATCAGATGAAACAGACTTAAGGAAGCAAATTTCCCTGCTCCATTATTGTGAAGTCACATGCACGCAGTTTTCTAACTGTTAAATGTTACACTAAGTTGTATAAAACATATCACACTAAGATTATTTAAATTTGTAATATTCTCTAGTTTTATTTGCATGTATAAAAAGTTATCTAAATAACACATTGCAACTAGCTTGCATTGCAAACTATCGTGAACAATTACAAAAATTAACCATGGTTTTATTTTAGTACAAGTGTGGTAACTATGATTTTTTTTGTTGGATTGATACTATTTGTATAACAATTTTTTACTACAAATACCATATATAGTGAAGCAAAACCATGGTTAATTTATGGTTACCATGGTTAACTACAATAACCATGTTTTTTTGTTTTATTCGTAGTAAAACCATAGTTAATTTTCATAAGGGAAGTAAAAAATATTTCGAGCTATTAGACTGCTATTAGATAAGCACAGCTGCTTTGTGTACAGAGGTTGCAGGGAAATGGCTTTATTTTTGCTGTTCCAGCTCCACCTATTGTCAGAGTAGATTACATTTTTATTCAGCCCATTGCTGTTTTTCAGCAGACCATTGTGAAAAGTGCCATGTTCTTTTCTGTATAGAACCTAACCAGTGTAATATTTAATTAAAGCTGTAAGAATAAAATGTCAGGTAGCTTACCTTCGGCCCCTCTCTCTCTCTCTCTCTCTCTCTCTGCTTTTTTAATTTGTTTTTAATACTCAAATAACAATAACATAAAGAACATTGCCAAGGGATTACATAAATAGCCTACATAAAATGAATACCAATAGATAGATTCTACATAATTAACATGCACGTGCACACACCTGACATCAATTTGGGAATAGTTACAGTTAAATATAAAAAAAAAAGGGGTAAAAAGAAAAAGACAACTGAAGGATGGCATTATGATGGGATAACAGCCAATAGAAAGTTATCAAAAAAAAACATAACCATGTTTATAGTAGAAATAGAAAATAATAAAGTAATCTATTGTATGAAGTAGGCCTACTATAAACGTGATGTGACTAGACCTGACTTCAGTCCAGAAAGTAAAGTAGCGTAAAGTGGAGTAAAACCAATGAACCAATGACAAAGCACACGAAGAAGCCCGCCAAAAGGGGCGGGGCTTACGGCTATATAAGCAGGCATTTCGCCATAGGATTTCAGGTCATACGACTGAAGCTACGACACTAAAGCCGCAGCCTCATGGCACGGCATGTAACGTAGTACTCGTTCCGTATCTCAGGGAACCGAGGTTACGTTAGTAACCGAGTACGTTCCCTTTCGATACTTCACTCGTACTGCGTATGGGGAACGAATTCAACCGCGCCGTGCCACAGCAGGGAACGACTGAAATTGTCATGCACACCGCGAGGGAACCAGCGGACAAGTGAGAGGGCCGGAGCTGTCAAACCCAAGTGTTACACTTGCAAAAGGGGAGCTAACTCCCGAAGTGGCATGAGGCGGAGCTCGATAGAGGCCGCTGAGTCATACCGAAAGGACCCGAGCTTGTAAGGTCGGGATATCCAAGTTATAAAATCTGACAAAAGTGGACGGCGAGGACCAGCCGGCCACCTCACAGATGTCTTTAATAGAAACTCCACTGGACCATGCCCAAGAGGAAGCCATTCCTCTAGTGGAGTGGGCCCTAACTCCTATGGGGCAGTTCAGGCCCATAGAGGAGTAGCAAAGAGCAATAGCGTTGACTATCCAACACGAAAGACGTTGCTTTGAGACCGAAGACCGAGTCGTTAGGCACGAACTCAAGGCATGCAGGGCATGCACAGAGAGGGCCTGCAAGTCGCCAACACGCTTGACCGATGCTAGTGCAAGTAGCAGAGTGATTTTGAGCGTCAGGGGCCTGAGGTCAGCTGAACGCAGTGGCTCAAAGGGGGGCCCTTTGAGAGCTCTGAGGACCAAAGAGAGGTCCCAGGTGGGAACGGTGAGAGGTCAAGGTGGATTCAATCGCCTAGAACCTCTCAAGAAACGCGCCACAAGGCTGTTTCGCCCCACTGACTGGCCAGCGATAG
Organism: Hypophthalmichthys molitrix; assembly: GCA_037950675.1. Lineage (NCBI taxonomy): Eukaryota > Metazoa > Chordata > Actinopteri > Cypriniformes > Xenocyprididae > Hypophthalmichthys > Hypophthalmichthys molitrix. The sequence goes on along the minus strand of CM075492.1, from coordinate 9,494,467 downwards.
GAGCGTGAAACGCTGCAATGGCTGCTACGTAAACCTTGAGTGTTGTAGGGATGCGACCCATATCTAAACGCCCCTGGAGGAGAGACAGTATTGGTGATACATCACACTCCACAGGGTCTATGTTGCGTGCAGAGCACCAGTCAACAAAGACCGACCATTTCTGGGCGTAGAGGCGTCTCATGGAATGGGCTCTCGCCTGAGAGATGGTATTTAGCACGTCCCCTGGGAGGTTTACAGGCTCCCATCGAGGGACCAGAGGTGCAGAGCCCAGAGTTCTGGCTGGGGATGCCAGATCATCCCGTTCGCCTGAGAGAGGAGATCCTGTTTCAGGGGGATCGGCCACGGGGCTTCCGTGGAAAGCCTGAACAGCTCTGAGGACCAGACTTGGCTCCTCCAGAGTGGGGCCACTAGGAGGACTCTGTGTTTGTATTCCCTGACTCGCCTGATGACCTGAGGGATCAGGGCGATCGGGGGAAAAGCGTAAAGGAGGGTGCAGGGCCAGTCATGGGCCAGAGCATCTTCCTCCTTCGAGAAATAAATTGGGCAGTGAGAGTTGTCTTCTGAGGTGAAGAGGTCTATCTCTGCCCTCCCGAAGAACTCCCAGATCGTGAGAACCGTCTGGGGGTGGAGCATCCACTCGTCTGAGGGGACGTTGCTCTGACATAAAATAACTGCTCCCAAGTTCGTTCTCCCGGGTATGTGAGTCGCTTTGAGCGACTGTAACCTCGGTAATGCCCACTCCAGAAGACGCTTCGCCAGTGCGAATAAGCGGCTGGACGAAAGGCCGCCCTGGTGATTTATGTATGACACCACTGTCATGCTGTCCGACTGGACTAGGACGTGGCGTCCCGTCAGGTGTGCCTGAAACGCCTGAAGGGCTGGGATCACTGCCAGCATCTTGAGGCAGTTGATGTGCAGATGGCTTTCCTCGCGAGACCACGAGCCGAAGGCCGGTCTGCCCTCGCAAAGAGCGCCCCAACCCGTGTTGGACGCATCCGTCGAGAGCACCGTCCTTCTGGACACCGCCTGTAGGGGTACTCCATGACCGAACCATACAGGGTTTGTCCAAGGTTTCAGAGCTGTCAAACAGGCCTGATTGACCCTGAGACGCAGGGGGCCATGCCGCCAGGCATGAGGAGAGACCCGAAACTTCAACCAGTATTGTAGAGGCCGCATCCGGAGGAGGCCGAGCTGCAAAACCGTGAAGGCGGAAGCCATCAGCCCTAGCATCCTCTGGAAGAACTTCAGAGGGAGGTAGGCTTTGTTCCTGACTGAAGCCGCGAGCTGCTGAATGGCCAGGGCGCGCTCTGGCGAGACTACCGCCGTCATACGGACTGAGTCGAAAACTGCACCCAGGAACATGATACGTTGGCTGGGAAGTAGTGAGCTCTTGGCAAAGTTGACCCTGAGTCCCAGGCATTCCAAGTTGAGCACGGATCTGTGATGTTCTAGCTCGGCTCGCGACTGGGCCAGAATGAGCCAGTCGTTGAGATAATTCAGAACCCGGATTCCCATCTGTCTCAGTGGGGAAAGCGCCGCGTTCATGCACTTGGTAAAAGTGCGAGGAGCTAGGGACAGCCCGAAGGGAAGGACTGTATATTGGTAAGCCACGCCCTCGAATGCGAATCTCAAGAATCGCCTGTGATGGGGGGCTATCTGGATGTGAAAGTAAGCATCTTTCAGGTCCAGAGAGCAGAACCAGTCCTCGGGGCAAATCTGCGCATGGATCTGCTTCAGCGTTAACATCTTGAACTTCCGTCTCATGAGGGAGAGATTCAAGAGTCTGAGATCTAGGATGGGTCTGAGACCGCCATCTTTCTTGGGGACCAGGAAATAATGGCTGTAGAACCCCAACTCGCTCTCTGAGGGGGAGACTATTTCTATAGCTCCTTTCCTCAGTAGAGTCGTGACTTCGGCTCGGAGGACATGAATGTCGTCCGTGTTTACTGAAGTCTGAAGGCCTTCGGGCGAACTGAAGCGAGTAGCTCCAACTTACGGTCCCCAGGACCCAGCTTGACACCCCGGGGATGGCCAGCTAGGCCTCGGCCCTCGTGACAAGGGGTTGAATGGCATCGGATGACGGACCGCTGGTCGGGGGCCTGTACACCGGAGAGAGTGGAAGAGGAAGTTTGCTCTTTCTTCGAGGAGGAAAAATATTTATTGTGTTTGCCATGAGAACGGCGTTTTGCATGGACGCAACATTTGTGGGCCCAGTTAGCACAACACTGAACATATCTCCCACGCCCGGAACTAAACGGGGCGGAGGGGAGACTGAACGAAGGAGCTTTTGGGGTGGTCCGGCCTCGGCGAGACTTTGCCCCATCCTCTTCCTTCCTGGCAGATCAGGAAGACTTAGAAGGCGTCGGTTCCAGCGAAATCTTAGGCCGGGCTCCCTGACGTCTCGGGAAGGAGGAGCGCTTTGCGGGGCGTGAACGCTGGCGCTGTTCCTTGGAAGGCGCTGCCTGAGAGGTAGAGGGTGCAGGCTTGCTCTGCTGAGCCGGCGCAGGCCTGGGGTGGCTGGAAGCAGAAGCAGAACTGGAGCGCTTGGGCAGGAAGTGTCGCATGGCTTGGGACGACTTCTGTGCTGCGGTGAAGCGTTCCGTGAAGCCCTCTACCGCTGGCCCGAAGAGACCGGAAGGAGAGACCGGGGCGTCCAAGAAGGCCGTCTTGTCCAGGTCCTTTATCTCGGTCAGGTTGAGCCACAAATGGCGCTCGAGCACGACCAGGCTGGCCATGGATCGTCCAATGGCCTGGGCTGTGGCCTTTTGGCACGCAGGGCTAAGTCGGTGGCGCTGTGGAGGTCACAAAAGGCAGGTGCATCAATGCCAGTCTCATCCGGAGAGCGGAGGAGCTTCGCTTGGAACAACTGGAAGATTGCCATGGTGTGCAGCACTGAGGCAGCCTGGCCTGTGGACGAGTAGGCTCTGCCAGCCAGGGCAGAGGTGGTCCTGCAGGGCTTGGATGGAAGGGCCCTCTTCGTCTTCCAGCCCACAGCCGCGGGGGGACAGAGGTGAGCCGCCACTGCTTCATCCTGGGGCGGTAGGTGCTCGTAGCCCTTCTCTTCAGAGCCATCCACAGTGGTGAGAGCTGAATGGTGCGTAGTGCGTAGGCGGGCAGAATAGGGAGCGCACCTCTGGGAAAAACGGGGTGGAGCGCTGGCGAGGGGCCTGGCGACGACCCAGCAGGAACCAGTCATCAAGCCTGCTGAGCCGACGTGAGCTCGCACAACTCCGGGCGCTGATCCGCTCTGCTGCTGTCTCTTCCTAGCCGGCTCGCGGGAGGAAGAAGACGGGAGGGCGCGAGCGGCGGGACCGCTCCGCTTTCAGTGAAGAAAGCGATCCGCGAGCGCAGAGAGGCTAGACTCATGCTCTCGCAGTGAGAGCATGAGGACCCGGTGAGCGTGGCCTCCGCATGGGACTTGCCCAGGCAGCCGACGCACTCACCGTGCCCGTCGTCGTCATGCAGAGGGGCTCTGCATGTGCCACAAGAGTGAAAAACGGCGTTTGAGTTGCTCTTTTAGAGCAGCGAGAGCCGCGGGAAAAAGCTCTTTTAGAGCGGCGAAAAACCGCGGGAAACTGCTCTATTTAGACACGCTGGATGGCGGCAGGAGACGCGCTGAGAGGCGGCCAGAAGTGGGAAGCGGGCGGCTCGAGAGTGTCTTCGCCCGGCGAGCTCAGCTCAGTCCGCTGCGGGAGCCTCTTCAACGGCGGCAAGAGCTTGTTCAGGTGAGAGCTTCTTCCAGGCGGCGAAGGCTTCAGCTTGGAGATCAGCGTAGAGATGCGTTGTCGTCGCTGAAGGAGATAGAACTGAAATCCTATGGCGAAATGCCTGCTTATATAGCCGTAAGCCCCGCCCCTTTTGGCGGGCTTCTTCACACGCTTTGTCGCCATAGGCAACAACTTTCTATGAGTGAACCAATGACAATGCAGTTACACTGCGTTATTGAAAAAGGCTTCAGTAACGGGGAAAAAGGAGACCTTTCCCTATACGCAGTACGAGTGAAGTATCAAAAGGGAACTAGATTATAAAACGGTTAGTTCCAGTCCTTGGTTCTGATTGTTAAATAGCTGTGTTTTATTCACGATAAAACAAGGCTATGATGCTTCACCCAAAAATTTTATGTAAGCTGGTGTGTTCCAAAACAATGACAAAATTTGCATTTAGGAACTTTAAGCATTCAAAACTTAAAGTCTCTCACTTCCGCTAAAATGAATCACACATTTTCATGACATCACCGCGGACTTCAGCTTCTCACCAGATCTGCTGTCCAATCAAATGCTTTCTAGCATCTAAAGCACCCGCCCCTATAAATAGACACTGAAGCTGTCAGTCACTTGTTCACACATTTATTATTTTCTACATGGTTAATGGCACATAGTGCACTATAAATAGGGATAGGGAACGATTAAGCCAGTGTACATATGCTTTCACCTGTACATGCACCACACCCAAGGATTCATGTGTTAGGCTTGATTGTAATGAGAAGAATGACAATTACTTCTCTTGACTTGATAAGAAAAGATGGCACTTAAAATAAAATGACTCTAGGCTACTTATTTTCAGGGGTGCGGAAAGATGGGGCGGTTCACCACATTTGAATAAGAAACGATATCGAGTCTATAAAACGCGTCAAAACTCCTTGAAGCACAACACGCCTAGAGAACACTCGTTAAAACAGCATACACACCGGGACATTGACTGCACATCACATTTTTTACATTATTGATAGCCTTCTGCTTGCAATCGTAATGCAACATGTCGGTCTACATGACATAAATTATACCTTTAAATAAAAGGATTACTAAGCTGTTTAACCTGGCATATACAATAAAAATAAACACAAAAAAACTGCCTACCGCACAACACCGAAGATGGACTTGCACTCAGGAGAAGCGAACAAATTCTTTTTTTTTTTCTTTTTTTTTTCTTTCATTCCTAATTTGTTGGTTTTCCTATTACCACCAAACAACACATTTCAAGAAGATTCTTTCAAAAGGAAATTTGTCATCTCTTCGATTATGTATGAATCTAATCTTGCGAAACAAGCTCACCGAATATTTCAGAAACCTTTAATAACCCTATAATGATTTTAATGTAATAAAATCACAGGCCTATAGGCAGTAGTCACAATTGCAAACAATTAGGTGAATATTAGGACTACTGAATAAGAAAAAGAATAAGAAAAAAGACAAATTAAACCATAGTGATTTCCAAGGTCAACCGATTTGGTTTTCTGGCTATTTTTATCTTTACGAGACCTTATTTTCTCTAAAAAGACATTTTGCGTATGTCAAATATTCTTCTAAAGCAGTTAATTATTGTTGTCCGTCTGAATAATTACAGTTATTATAAGTCTAGATTTTTTTTTTTTTTTAATAGAAATGGCTACATTAATTTTTACAAATAAAAAAGAGCAATTTTGAATATTTTTTTTCATCCAGGACATTTAGAATGTCCGCTTTTCCCACTGAGACCCGTTGAATTTTTATAGTGAACATAGATGCGATATTTATCAAATGAAATACAACTATGTAAGGAAAAGATTCAGTGTACATTTTTATAGTAGGCTATAAACCATAGGAAATATACGATATCACTATACGAGTTTAAGTGCTGGTAACTTAAACACATACTGAACAAACTGAAACTGCGTTCATATAGAGAGACATGTTGAAGTAGTCTTCTACTCATCAACTGCTGAGTAGAAGACCTTCACAGATTCTCAACTTTATTTAACAAATCAAAGCACTATCAAGTCAGCGCATCATTATGAGTTGTGCAGGAGTACTTGCCAGCCATTTCAGTATTCATAAAGCAAAGATAGTATGATTCTGTACGTCAGTTTTTAAAATAACGCGATTACAGGTGAGACTGGCAGAAAAACACGCACTTTAAGTTGTGAATGGCGTTTCATTGAGAAATAACTGAGGGAAAACGTTCTGAGAAACGTCAAGGAAGCAGTGAAACTATGTGTCAGAATGTGAGGAATGCTTAGGTAAACCTGGTGTCTTTTGTTTTGGCCGGTTTTGATATCTCACATGTGTAGTAATCATGATTAGTTTGATCCTTAAATAGAACGTTCTGCACAATCATCTATATTGTCGCAATCTGCCCTATATTCATGAAACTCTGTTTTTGATATTATTGTTGTTTTCTGAATAGTGTAAACTCGTGTAAGTTCATTTTCCGTTTTCCACTAATATTCATGTAGTAATATCGACAAATTCAGAATTTTTTTCTTGAACCAAATTGTGCATGCAAGTGTTAACAAATTGCTCTGTCCCGCGAATTTTGGATAGATTTAAATTAATTATTGATTTAAATATAATGAAAACAGTGATTTAACCATGATATGTGAATGACATATATTTATAGTCCTAAACAATATGGCTTTTTCAAGTTATTTAACAGTTTCTATAAATAAGCCTGGCTATAATTCATTGTTGCGCAGTCCAGACATTTTAGAAAGCCACATTAAGATATTAGAAAAACGTCACGGTATCTGCAAGGGACATTCCAAATAGCTTATCCATGCATATCAGTGAAGCAATAAAGAAAATCAGGACGTCACTGAGTGCTGAAGAAGAAGCGCCATGTGGAGCAGTTAAAAAGACACTGTGGCAACAGCGGATAATCGATCTAGGTGTTCATCATAAAAATAATCTGCCCAAAGATTGGTACGAGAACATTTTTCTCTAAAAAGACATTTTGCGTATATGTCAAATATTTGTTTAAAGCACTTAATTATTGTTGTCCGTCTGAATAATTACAGTTATTATAAGTCTAGATTTTTAGTTGCTTTTTTTAAAATAGAAATGGCTACATTAATTTTTACAAATAGAAAAGAGCAATTTTGAACATTTTTTTTCATCCAGGACATTTAGAATGTCCGCTTTTCCCCCTGAGACCCGTTGAATTTTTATAGTGAACATAGATGCGATATTTATCAAATGGAATACAACTATGTAAGGAAAAGATTCAGTGTACATTTTTATAGTAGGCTATAAACCATAGGAAATATACGATATCACTATACGAGTTTAAGTGTTGAGTGGCGTTTCATTGAGAAATAACTGAGGGAACACGTTCTGATAAACGTCAAGGAAGCCAGTGAAACTATGTGAGAATGTGAGGAATGCTTAGGTAAACCTGGTGTCTTTTGAAATTCATGAAACTCTGTTTTTTATGTTAGTGTTGTTTTTTGAATAGTGTAAACTTGTGTAAGTTCATTTTCCGTTTTTCCACTTATATTCATGTATATTCAAATTGTGCATGCAAGTGTTAACAAATTGGTCTGTCCCGCGAATTTTGGATAGATTTAATATAATTATTGATTTAAATATAATGAAAACAGTGATATTACCATGATATGTGAATGACATATATTTATAGTTCTAAACAATACGGCTTTTTCAAGTTATTTAAGAGTTTCTATAAATAAGCCTGGCTATAATTCATTGTTGCGCAATCCAGACATTTTAGAAAGCCACATTAAGATATTGGAAAAACGTCACGGTTTCTGCAAGGGACATTCCAAATGGCTTATCCATGCATATCAGTGAAGCAATAAAGTACAATTAGCACGTCACTGAGTGCTATTTAAGAAGAAGCGCCATGTGGAGCAGTTAAAAACTGGAGTACCTACTTAAAGACACTGTGGCAACAGCGGATAACCGATCTAGGTGTTCATCATAAAATAATCTGCCCAAGGATTGGTAAGGATATTTTATTTCACAAAAATATATTTGTGTTAATTATATTCATATTACAGTTTTTTTTATTCGCTTTGGTACTATTTTCACAAGTAAGGTGTATATTTTCAAAACTCTTAGTACTAATCTCACAACAGATCATCAAAAGTGCACTTTTTTTTAAACACTTATATATTATATTTATAATTATATATTTATATATTATATTTTCAATTGTTTTAGTACAATACACAAAATCACAAAGTATCCTTTTCACAACACAAAATAAGTGTTTCATCTAGCTATATAAATGTTTCATTCACAGTAACTGCCTAACTGCTTTTGATTTGCATCTCTTTTCGTTCAGTTTAATACATTTGTCTATTTTTTAATACAACTGAACTTAATGGTTAATCAATGAATTGTTTGGTACACCTATAGATTTCTATAGATATTGATTCTATAGGCATAGTTTCTATAGAACTTATTTGCAATTTCCGATATGGATGTATAATGGATGTAATGAATTATAAGCAATTTATCTTAGATGATGACCATAATTTTCAAAGTGTGTGTGTGGTCCTGGTAAACACTGCATTGTAAACCAAATGTCCCAACAAGGATGGTAATAGCAGTAATTTTAGTCCTTGTTTGGACTTTTATTTATTTATTTATTTATTGTCCCCATGAGAAAAAAAAACAGCTTATAAATCATATGAAATGATATTTTAAAATGATTTTTTAAATGCAGAATGGTTAGTATAGGGAACAGAATATACAGTTTGTACAGTATAAAATAATTACGCCTATGGAGAGTCCCCGTAAACCACATATACCAACGTAACGTCTATAAGATCAGTTATAGATTCAGTCATATGGTACAGTGAGAACATTTACTGTATTGGCAGCAAACTGTTCTACACAAAACCTCATGACTGTGTCATACTTCACACCTTTTGATAACACACTGAATAGATACTATTACGAACATTATGAATTTTATGTCAGTTATGTAATTTAGGTAATGTAAGTGTATTTTCTAATTGTGGCATCCGTAACCTGTGTAAATAATTCAGCAACATTGATTTGAAACATGTATCTTGCATTGTTTGCTATTGAATTAACTGATTGTTAAAAGTACTAAACTGTAAGAAGATCATACTGTTGTGTTTCGGTGATTAAACAAAATGTTTGCATTACATATCATAGTGATCTTGTGTTTGAAACAGCGATTATGTAAACTGAAACTTGTACAGCTAGAATGAAAGCATGAGATCAAGTTTTGAAAGAATGACTAGCTGTGTTACAAGTGTGATCAGTTTGGAGTTTTGTACTAAGAGTTTTAAAAATGTACACCTTACTTGTGAAAATAGTATCAAAGCGAATAAAAAAACCTGTATAAATATAGTTTTTATTGCTGGAAATATTGCAAAACATACATAACAATTAAAGCATTACTATGTTAATGGCAAATTAAATGTAATATGATAAAATGTTACAGTTGTCATGCTGTGTGGTCTGTGAATTGTGCAATTCCACAAAACTGGAAGACTTTTTGAACATATATATAGAGTGGACTGGGGATGAAAGTAACACTCTTTGTTTGAGCATGGTAACCCAGTGGTTGTTTGTGCTAGATCTCTCAAAATTTGTCTAATAGAATATATCTTACTTGGGTGTGTACTACACAATCACAGATTATGTGAGTTAATGTCAAACACAAAGAGTTTTGTTGTGACAACAACCTAGCCCACTACTGGGGTGAGTTGTAATACTAGCTGGGAATAGATGTAGAATAATAAGTTTTGGATAAAGTGAACAATTTAAAGTGACAAAAACATTGTATTGTATTACTTTTATTACTTTAAATTTAGCACAAACAATTGCAGTGTGTGTGTGTGTTTGTGTGTCATACTGTATTCCTGTCACACAAGGGTTCAGTCACTAGCTATGTTGCCATCCACCTATTTTTATGTGAATTTTGGGAATTTCTTGATGGAAATGCCAAGTTGCGCATAAATGCTAAACACACACACACACACTCACACGTATGTGCTCAATGTTTTATTCAATAGGAAGACATGCACATAAACTATGATGGAAAGACATTTATCACATAAATCCCTCAATGCGCAACAAAAAACTGACTTTGCCTTAGCAGGGGATGTGATTGATAACTGGATTTATTGGAATCATCATAAGGGATTGGTTGTAACATTTTTAATGAACTGTTACAACTATCCCCACCCCAAACAGCCACAACATAGTTAACTGTTCAATGAATGCAAAGCATCAAAATAAACTAGAGAAATAGCTGTGTTATATTATGTAAGTCAAATAACTTTATCTACAATACAGTGATTGCTAGGCAAAAATAAATAAATAAATGAAATAATAATCTTAGTAAAAAAATTAGTTTCTTTCCTAAAAATCATTTTTGGTCATAAAATCTATAGTGTTGCTCACAGTCACATGCCACTTCTCCTGTGAGCTCAAAAAGGTGATGAGAGTATATGATATTGATGACATCACCACAGCTCTTTTCTGACTTGTCAAACTGGCAGTGTTACAACTGACCCTGTGTTACAACACTCCCTGGTCTCCCCCTAAGCAATATGCTTAAAAGATAATGGACTGCCATTTTGTGAATATTAAGTAGTAATGTAAATCAATAAAAATGAAACTGTAGTCTGATTATGAGTATATTATTTATTTTTGGAATCTTATTACGTAATTCAGATCACATATAATCAGTTACTACCCAGTACTGTATTTATACATGTATGTGTGTGTGTGTATAAACTTTGTGCATATTGCGTGCTTTGCAGACTCTTATTATCACCACTGGACTCTTCTCAGAATGGAGAGAAAAGCTTTGATTATCATCTGTATTTTTACTGGTAGGTAAAATGAAAATCATACCTGAAAAAAAAATATATATATATGTATATATTTCTTCAATTTGCTTGTACATAAAATATACTGTACATGTGGAAAATATGAAAAAAACTTTAACAGTACACTAACTTTTTGTTTTCTCTAGCAACTATACAAATTGCAACAACTCAGACCACAACAACAGATTCAACATCATCACCGTCATCCGTTAGTACAGCTGACACATCTACAACAATGTCATCAGCAGTCACAACAACTCTTGCTGAAACATCCACCAGTACTGTAGTTACCACAACACCACCACAAACAACAGCTGAATCCTCCACAACACATACAACAGCAGTGTCTTCAGAGACCACTACAGCTTCTGCTGGAACATCCACCACTACAGCAGGAGAAACCACAACAGCACCACAAACTAGTGTTACAACAGCTGAATCCTCCACAACACCTACAACAACAACAGTGTCCTCAGCGACCACTACAGTTTCTGCTGAAACATCCACCACTACAGCAGGAGAAACCACAACAGCACCACAAACTAGTGTTACAACAGCTGAATCCTCCACAACACCTACAACAACAACAGTCTCCTCAGCGACCACTACAGTTTCTGCTGAAACATCCACCACTACAGCAGGAGAAACCACAACAGCACCACAAACTCGTGTTACAACAGCTGAATCCTCCACAACACCTACAACAACAACAGTCTCCTCAGCGACCACTACAGTTTCTGCTGAAACATCCACCACTACAGCAGGAGAAACCACAGCAGCACCACAAACTAGTGTTACAACAGCTGAATCCTCCACAACACCTACAACAACAGCAGTGTCCTCAGTGACCACTACAGTTTCTACTGAAACATCCACCACTACAGCAGGAGAAACCACAACAGCACCACAAACTAGTGTTACAACAGCTGAATCCTCCACAACACCTACAACAACAACAGTGTCCTCAGTGACCACTACAGTTTCTGCTGAAACATCCACCACAACAGCAGGAGAAACCACAACAGCACCACAAACTAGTGTTACAACAGCTGAATCCTCCACAACACCTACAACAACAACAGTCTCCTCAGCGACCACTACAGTTTCTGCTGAAACATACACCACTACAGCAGCAGAAACCACAACAGCACCACAAACTAGTGTTACACCAGCTGAATCCTCCACAACACCTACAACAACAGCAGTGTCCTCAGTGACCACTACAGTTTCTGCTGAAACATCCACCACAACAGCAGGAGAAACCACAACAGCACCACAAACTAGTGTTACAACAGCTGAATCCTCCACAACACCTACAACAACAACAGTCTCCTCAGCGACCACTACAGTTTCTGCTGGAACATCCACCACAACAGCAGGAGAAACCACAACAGCACCACAAACTAGTGTTACAACAGCTGAATCCTCCACAACACCTACAACAACAACAGTGTCCTCAGCGACCACTACAGTTTCTGCTGAAACATCCACCACAACAGCAGGAGAAACCACAACAGCACCACAAACTAGTGTTACAACAGCTGAATCCTCCACAACACCTACAACAACAACAGTGTCCTCAGTGACCACTACAGTTTCTGCTGAAACATCCACCACAACAGCAGGAGAAACCACAACAGCACCACAAACTAGTGTTACAACAGCTGAATCCTCCACAACACCTACAACAACAACAGTGTCCTCAGTGACCACTACAGTTTCTGCTGAAACATCCACCACAACAGCAGGAGAAACCACAACAGCACCACAAACTAGTGTTACAACAGCTGAATCCTCCACAACACCTACAACAACAACAGTCTCCTCAGCGACCACTACAGTTCCTGCTGAAACATCCACCACTACAGCAGGAGAAACCACAACAGCACCACAAACTAGTGTTACAACAGCTGAATCCTCCACAACACCTACAACAACAGCAGTGTCCTCAGCAACCACTACAGTTCCTGCTGAAACATCCACCACAACAGCAGGAGAAACCACAACAGCACCACAAACTAGTGTTACAACAGCTGAATCCTCCACAACACCTACAACAACAACAGTGTCCTCAGCGACCACTACAGCTTCTGCTGGAACATCCACCACTACAGCAGGAGAAACCACAACAGCACCACAAACTAGTGTTACACCAGCTGAATCCTCCACAACACCTACAACAACAACAGTCTCCTCAGCGACCACTACAGTTCCTGCTGAAACATCCACCACAACAGCAGGAGAAACCACAACAGCACCACAAACTAGTGTTACAACAGCTGAATCCTCCACAACACCTACAACAACAGCAGTGTCCTCAGCAACCACTACAGTTCCTGCTGAAACATCCACCACAACAGCAGGAGAAACCACAACAGCACCACAAACTAGTGTTACAACAGCTGAATCCTCCACAACACCTACAACAACAACAGTGTCCTCAGCGACCACTACAGCTTCTGCTGGAACATCCACCACTACAGCAGGAGAAACCACAACAGCACCACAAACTAGTGTTACAACAGCTGAATCCTCCACAACACCTACAGCAACTTCAACACCAACATATTCTTCCACAGTTCCATCAACTTTTACTGAAACATCCACCACTAGTACAGCAATCATTACAACAGAGCCACCATCAACAGCTTCTACTTTCACTTCAGTCAGTTCATCTTCACCAGCCTTTGAAACTACAACTGTTAGTACAACCTCAGCATCAACAACACCAACAACCATAGGATCCTCTGCAGGAACAACAGCTCTTTCGGGAATATCCACCAGTAGTACACCAATTACCACTACAACACCACAATCAACAGTCAGTTCCTTTTCACCAGCCTCTGAAAGTACAACTGTTAGGACCGTCGAAACATCCACAACACCAACAACTACAATAACATCAAGACCCTCAACAGGCATAGCAGATCTTGTTGGCACATCTACCACTAGTGCCACAACAGTACCACAAACATCAGTTTCTACGTTTACTTTGCCAACAACTTCTTCAACTGCCACTGAAAGTACAACTCTTGGTACAGGTGAAACATCCACGAGACTTACATCAATATCAACACAATCTTCAACAGCCACATCAACTCTTCCTGGAGCATCCACTACTAGTGCTGGAGTTACCTCTACAGCACCACAATCAACAGCTGCTACTCTTTCTTCAACTGTAATCTCTTCAAATGCATATGAAAGTACAGCTGTTAGTGCATCCACAATATCAGCAGCAACCACAACAGGACCCTCAACATCTATGACAACTGAAGTGCCTACAACTACTGCAAATACAGTTTCAATCAATACTTCAGGTAAGCTGCATTACTCAACAGATCTTTAAAAAGCATATTCTTCTATAACTTTACTGAAATAAGTATAGGATACACAAAACCATTTTTTATGTGCTTTTATTGTTTTGACTAGAATGAAGCAAAAATAAAAGTTAATACCCTATATTTTGTCTATATTGAGATATACATCAAAATGTATTTTAAAATAAAATACCAAATACCTTAGTTTTAAGTGTATCAAAATAAACTACAAAATACAGCAGCCACATCATGTATCAAAATAAACTACTGTATTTTTGTATTTTAAAAATACTAAAAAAATACTTTTATAAAGGAGCATGAAATTTCTTCACAAACCTTCCATCAGTTGGCCTATTTGATCTATCCCTTCACCATTACACTGACTCAGTTGATTATGTAAACAATGTTTGATAGCACAAGCTTTTCTCTGCCCAAGTCATGCAATAAATCTAACATATGCAACCAGTTAAAGGCACAATATGTACAGTAGGATTTTTGGATTAAAATATCCAAAAACCACTAGAACAATGTTATATATTTTGTTGACTTGTGTACTTACATTATCCAAAATGTTTCCAAGAATGTTTAAATCCAGAGAAATATGCAATTTCATTTGTCCATGCATTGCCTATCAGTGACATCATACCCGCATTACCCTCGATTTCCGGTTTTATATTGTAGAAACCATGGAAACACCAAAGACACATATTTTATTATGTTTCATTAGACAGATGAGGAACTGTTTGGATTCATTTATCGACTGAAAACTAATCATGCTATATAGCTTCTTGTTTAAATCTCGTTTTCTTGATTTACCGCAAGTACCATGTTTTACCATGACTAATATCGATCTAGCTTACTGCAGTGTGCAACAAGTGTCACATAGCAGCTGCCAAGCGAACACACAGAGTAGCATTATAACAACTTTCAACACACAAATGTATCTAATATGATAAACAGCACCGCATTACCCCACATACGCTAGACCAAAAAAAGCGAAAGCGGCGACTGGCATAATAAAAATTCCGCTGCTCTCAAGACATGTCTGTAAAACTACAAAAATACAAAACACTAAAGTATTTTGATACAAAATACAAAGCCATTTTCATCAGCCCTATCAAATACAAATTACAAAATACTATTTTGTATTTGAAATACATGTATTATAAATACTGCCCATCTCTGTCTACAGCTTCTACAGCTTCTACAGAGTCTACACCTTCTACAGCATCTACAGCATCTACTGCATCTACAGAGTCTACAGCTTCTACAGCATCTACTGCATCTACTACATTTACAGCTTCTACAGCATCTACAGCTTTGACAGTGTCTACAACTTCTACAGCTTCAACAGCATCTACTGCATCTACAACTTCTACAACTTTCACAACAACTACTGCAAAAATACCTGAAGTGAAATCCGATCTGGTGTTTCGCTCTTTTGACACATTTATAGATGCACTCAGCAATCAAAACTCAGTGGAGTTCAAGATTAGGTCTAAGCTTGTCACAGATGAGGTGAGTTCAAATCTATTTACTGAATTTACTGGAACACACTAATGATACTTTTCTTGATTTTTAAACTCATAGTTAACAGAAGAGACAACAATTATGTAACCAACAATCATATATTGCCATACTCTATTGTAATTGATGTCTGTAATTGTTTCTGTTCCAGCTTGAAGGAATCTACAGACTCAAATATGTTAACTTCCTCAGAGTGATTGTCAAAGGATTCAGGTAAATACAGCATACTGAAATGCTGCTTATTTTATGTATTTTCTCTCTCTCTCCCTCTCTCTCTCTCTGTGAGTGAAAGAAAGAGCAACAACAACAACAAAAAAAAAGAGAATCTAATAAACTTAAGCTAACATAATAATTTCAACATTTATATATTCCAGAGCTGGGTCAATCATCACAACAACAGAAATATTCTTCAGCCTTAACCAACCTGTCCCATCTGTTCAAGAGATTTCAGACACCCTCTTGAGAGCAGTGGATACAGGAGATGTCAGTCCACTGAACATAATTCCTCAATCAGTTTCAGTCAATGGTTCAGGTAAGCTCGATTACTCCATAGATGGAAATTTGGAACACAAAACCTTTTTTTTTCTTCGAACAATTTAGGATTCATCTGTATTTGTTCTTGTTTTTTTTTCGTTTTCACTAGAATGAAGCAAAAAAAAAATAATGGAGATTGAACTAATTTGCATATCTTTTATTACAGCTTCAACTACAACTATTGCTCCTACAGTAACTACAACTTCAAGCGGATTAAAGATTGAATCAAGCGTGCTTCAAGCAACATGCCTAATTATAATGTCTAAGATATTAAGACAATTTATATAGATCCCTTAATAATATATCAACCAAACATAAGAGTACAACTAGAGTACAACTATGCTGTAGCAAATTAAACAAAGAGCAAATGTATTTATTATGTGATATATAGTATTTTCCATTGTAGCACACTCTCAAATAATGGTATAAGGTGATATAAAGATAAGCTTGATAATGCATTTTTTCTCAAGAATATATTTGCAGATGTTCATTTAACAGCAGGCTGTTTTCTAGGAGGGAGAAGTCGATCTTTTTCCTCATGTATTTCCTAATGTATATTTTCAAATGTAAACATTGTAAAATCTGTTTGTTTATTTGTTTTAAGGATAAATACTGGTTTTAAATACTTTGTTGTCTAAGTTGTAATTGCAACATGTCATATTTTATTTAAATCAAATTAAAATATTTATTAAGTTTATATGGTCCAAAATATTTTGCTCTCATGAAAAGAGAATACTATATCTACTCTTACTGTATCTACAGCTTCTTACTGTATACCGTTCAATGTTCAAATGCAACTAGACTTAATTAAAATTTTATGTCAGAGTTTCTGTACTGTAAGTAAGCTTTCATAAAGCATTACATTTGGAAAGCTGTTGGAAACTGGCTTTTTTGTGTATATTGTTGTATAAGAGTTGTGTAACGAAATGAAAGGCTCTTGAAAGAAGAAGACAGGAACGGGCAAACAGTAAATGTTTAATCACAAAATAAACACAACAAAATGAAAGTAAAGCATATAAGGCCTGGTCCTCTCTCGTCCTTTACTGTTGTTACTCTTCTTTTTATGATTCCGAAACTCCTCCGTGAGTCTTGAGACCAGTGTGGCTCACGGGTTATGCTCATAAGCACTCATGTCACTGATCTCGCTCCGCTCCCACGGCTCTCAGCCCCACTCTGCTTGCCACATACCCACACCTCTCTCCATTCTCGCTCTGCCTGCTCCTCCCCATCATGACGGATGAAAGCAGGTCTGGCCTCCGGCGAATGGCAGCACGGCAACCAAGCACGGCAGTGAGCTCTCTGTCCCACCTGTTGCTAAATTGCTCCATGTAACATAAATTGTTTAATCACCAATGTAACAAAGTTAAAGGTTCCAAATGGTGTTGTTTTCTCACTGATGCCATTTAAAAAATGTATATACCATTAGTAAGTACAGTAATGTGTCTTACAAGTTACCATAAATAAGTGTCTGTTATTACCCACACTTGTCCATAAGTACAACATAGTTACCATATACATACCATTAGTAAGTAGAGTAATGTGTCTGTTAGTTACCATATACGGACACTATAAGTAAGTGCCTGTTATTACCCAACACTTGTCTATAGGTACAAAGTAATTACCATGTATGTGCCATTGGAAAGTACTGCAGTGTTTCTTATTAGTATCCATGTACATACATGTCAGGTAAGAACCTTGTGTTACCACTCTTTTACCTGTATCTACAACATAATTACTATACATGTACCAGGAAAATACACATACTGTAAAATAAAGTGCTACCGTAAACGGGTAAGAAAGAAAATGCACATGTAACAGTATAATGGAGCTGTGTGTCAGGTCTTAAAGTGACAGCAGTCTAATATACCTGCTGCCAAATTATGAGGTAATATTAAAAATATTTATATGGCAGTTTTTCGCCATGGCATTGATGACAAATTCAGAGATGTATTCATAAACCAAACTACATGCAATTACTATCCCTAAAGTAAAAAAATAAATACAAATGACAGTTCCAATTAAAAAAAAAATGTTTCCATTGCATGTCATCACAGTATCTGCCAAGGGACATTCCATTGAGCTTATTTGTTCATCAAAGAAAGAAAACAATCGGGATGTTATTGTGTGGTATAAGAGGCAGGAGTGCTGCGGGTGATTCAGGAGAAGAGAAAACTGGAGCACAGAATATCTAGTAGGCCCATTTAAAGCCACTGAGACAACAGCGGATTACCAACCAACGTGTTGAGTATTATAATATCTGCTCAAGGATTGGTAAGGACATTTTATATCTCTAAAGATATTTGTGATAATTATTTTTATATTATAAAGTATAGTTTAATTTCGAGAAATATCTCAGCATTTAATTATCAATGTATTACTATATTTAATAAGATGCCAACCATTTTATAATATGGTAAAAATGTATCAGTTTTGTCTTTGTCAGAAATGGCACTAGTGTTAAATTAAATTCAATTACATTACAATCAGTAAATTAACTAAATTAATTACAAAATTTTGTATGAAATATATCTTCAGGAAACTGCAGTTACTATGTTATTCTGTTCACAAAGTAATCTTTATAGTTTGTTCATACTGCTTTGTTTTTATATACTGTGAAGCAGTGGTGTGAAAACTGAGTTATATAAATAAACTTCTACTAAATTATTTCATATATCTCGATATTGATTAGAAAAGCTATTATCCAAATGCCAGTTAGGGGCATTCGCTTGTTTTCTAAAACACTGATGTTAATATTAACTAGTCATTATAGAAAAATAATGCAGCTTGGTTGGGAAAATTGGATTTGATTTCAATTTTTTTTTTTTTTTTTTTTTTTTTTTTTGATATCTAAGATATAAGAACAAATAAAGACTGTGCAAGGTCTGTCTAACTTTGTAACAATTTTAAATTAAAGCAAGAACATTAACTTTTGTACTTCACTGATAGGTAATAATTGGCAAAATTATATATATATATATATATATATATATATATATGTATGTGTGTGTGTGTGTGTGTGTGTGTGTGTTCTTCCACACACACCTATTAACTTTTCAGTGAAATATTGCTTTACAGACTTTTATCACCACCACAGGACTCTTTCCAAGATGGACAGAAAAGCTTTGATCTTATTCATTTTGTTCGGTAGGTGAATCAAATTTACAACTATTAAAAAAATTTAAAAAATCTATTAGAGCTGCACGATTCTAGATAAATTGAGTATCATTGAGTATATTATTTTTTAGTTTAAAAAACAGACAACTAAACAAAAATAACGTCATTTACTAGAGGTTTTGACAGAATGTTAATTGCTGCTTATTTAAAAAAAAAAAAAAAAAAACTGCTCTCTTTGGGTCAGCGGCAGCGCCAACGCAAATTTGAACGTTTGTTGTGATTGTACTTGTCAAAGATTTACATAGTCAAATAGTTGTCATTTAGGAATAAGATTGTGTGTGTTTACATTGAGATTGCAATCTTCTAATGATTAATCATGCAGTGCTAACATCTATAAAAATGAAATAATTCTGTGATAAGCCTATATGTAAACTACATAACTGTTTTAGCAACCACAGGAATTGCAGCAACTCAATCATTGAACACAACATCATCACCATCATCTACAGCATCTACTGCATCTAGACCTACAGCATCTACAGCTTCTACAGAATCTACAGCTTCTGCACCTTCTACAGCATCTACTGCATCTACAGAATCTACAGCTTCTACACCTTCTACAGCATCTACTGCATCTACAGAATCTACAGCTTCTACAGCATCTACAGCTTCTACACCTTCTACAGCATCTACTGCATCTACAGAATCTACAGCTTCTACAGCATCTACAGCTTCTACACCTTCTACAGCATCTACTGCATCTACAACATCTACAGCATCTACAGAATCTACAGCTTCTGCACCTTCTACAGCATCTACTGCTTCTACAGCATCTACACCTTCTACAGAATCTACACCTACAGCATCTACAACATCTACAGCATCTACTGCATCTACAGAATCTACAGCTTCTGCACCTTCTACAGCATCTACTGCATCTACACCTACAGCATCTACAGCTTCTACACCTTCTACAGCATCTAGTGCATCTACAACTACAGCATCTACAGAATCTACAGCTTCTACAGCATCTACTGCATCTACAGAATCTACAGCTTCTACAGCATCTACTGCATCTACACCTTCTACAGCATCTAGTGCATCTACAACTACAGCATCTACAGCATCTACAGAATCTACAGCTTCTACAGCATCTACTGCATCTACAGAATCTACAGCTTCTGCACCTTCTACAGCATCTACAGCATCTGCTGCATCTACTGCTTCTACAGCATCTACCGCTTCTACATCTTCTACAGCATCTATAGCATCTACTGCATCTACAACATCTACACCTTCTACAGCATCTACTGCATCTATAGAATCTACAGCTTCTGCACCTTCTACAGCATCTACTGCATCTACATCTACAGCATCTATTGCATCTACAGCTTCTACAGCTTCTACAGCATCTAGTGCATCTACACCTACAGCATCTGCTGCGTCTACAGCATCTACAGCTTCTACAGCATCTGTTGCATCTACAGAATCTACAGCTTCTACACCTTCTACAGCATCTACAGCTTCTACAGCATCTGCTGCATCTACAGCTTTTACAGCATCTCCTGCATCTACTGCTTCTACAGCATCTACACCTACAAAATCTACAGCTTCTACAGCATCTACAGCTTCTACACCTTCTACAGCATCTAGTGCATCTACACCTACAGCATCTACAACTTTCACAACAACTACTGCAAAAATACCTGAAGTGAAAACTGATCTGGAGTTTCGCTCTTCTGACATATTTGTAGATGCTCTCAGCAATCAAAACTCAGTGGAGTTCAAGAATATGTCTAAGCTTGTTAAGGATCAGGTGAGTTCAAATCTATTTACTTTATTAGAACATACTATGATACTTTTCTTGATTTTTAAACCCGTAGTTAACAGAAGAGACAATTATGTAACCAACAATCAATATTGCCATACTCTATTGTAATTGATGTCTGTAATTGTTTCTGTTCCAGCTTGAAGGAGTTTACAAAAAATATTCAAACTTCCTTAGAGTGATTGTCATAAAATTCAGGTAAATACAGCATATTGGAATGCTGCTTATTTTATGTGTACTGTGTGCGTGTATGTGTGTGTGTGTGTGTGTGTGTGTGTGAGAGAGAGAGAGAGAGAGAGAGAGAGAGACTACATTTTTAAACCTTACATAATAATTTCAACATTTATATATTCCAGACCAGGGTCAATCATCACAACAACAGAAATGTTCTTCAGCTCCAGTCAATCTGTCCCATCTGTTCAAGACATCGCACAAACCCTCTCAACAGCAATAGCATCAGGAGTTGTCAAAGAACTGAAAATAATTCCTGATTCGGTTTCAGTCAATGGTTCAGGTAAGCTGTATTACTCCATAGATTTATAGTCTTCAATAACTTTACTATCATGGAAATAGGACACACAAAACCTTTTTTTCATTGTTCTAACATTTTAGTATTTATCTATAATTGTTCTACTTTTATCTATAATTGCAAAATAAGGTTGAGATCTAATAATTCATCTATATG
The DNA here is from genome assembly GCA_037950675.1 of Hypophthalmichthys molitrix. Lineage (NCBI taxonomy): Eukaryota > Metazoa > Chordata > Actinopteri > Cypriniformes > Xenocyprididae > Hypophthalmichthys > Hypophthalmichthys molitrix. The sequence goes on along the minus strand of CM075492.1, from coordinate 9,472,874 downwards.
GAGATTCAACTAATTTGCATATCTTTTATTACAGCTTCAACTACAACTATCGCTCCTACAGTAGCTGCAACTTCAAGTGGATTAAAGATTGAATCAAACCTGCTTCAAGCAACATGCCTCATTATTATGTCAAAAATATTAAGGCTTTTCCTATAGATCCTTTAACCGTACATCAACCAATCACGAGAGTACAACTAGACATGCTGTAACAAATGAAACAAAGAGCAAATTTAGTTTTAATTACATGGAATTTTATTTCATTTAGTTCCATTGTAGCACACTCTCAAATAATGGTATAGGTAAATACATATATACGTTTGATAATGCATTTGTTGTTCATTAAATTGCATTTAATGATTGCTTGAATTTCATGTATTTTGATGCTGTCACTGAGAGGGATAAGTGAGTCTTTTTACTCATGTATTTCCTAATGTATATTTTCAAATTCAAATGTTGTAAAAGTTTTTTCTTTAGCTCTTTGGTTATACTTCTTTTTATCATTGCAATATGTCATAATTTATTCAAATCAAATAAAAATTGATTAGGTTTATATGGTCCAAACTTTTTTGCTTTCATGAAAAGATGACTTTTTACTGTACACTGTTCAATGTTCAAATACAAATAAGCTCAATTTACTCTATTTTAGGTTAACATTTATGTACTGTAAGTAGGCATACATAAGCAATCACTTTGGAGAGCTGGAAACTGGTATTTTTTCATATTGTTGATAAGAGCTGCCATTAACAATAATGTCTTGGATGGCACAGGTGTGTCACTTTCATGCAAACGCATGCTCAAAATATTTTTGGCAGCTAATCAAGCCACAGAGGGAATTGCCAAATAAGTTGCATGGGTGTAAGGATGAGGCATAGATAACTAAACACCCAACTTTAGCTACACCCAAATGTTAAAATCAGATTTTACGTGACTGACAGCTAACAGCCTTACAGCTAATATCACAGGGGGTCTGTGTCCATGTTAAAGGGATAGTTCACCCCCCAAAAAATCAAAATTCTATCATTATTTACTCACATCTTCATTTGTGATGTGAGTTGAATTGTCATCTTTATTGCTGGATTTTTTAATCTCAAAGTGTCAGCTGTACAAATACAAATTTTCTGATAAGTTACAGCAAACGGTAAAAGTACAATGAATAAGACTGATGTGAGTTTCAGTTAGGACATTAAGGCAGACATACTCCCGGGAGGTCATGAGACATTCCACAAGTTACAAGTCAGTTAACCTGATAACTGTGTTGGGGTGACAACCCCGATGTTTAAAAATGATCCGGAGGAGGTCAGTAGGGTCTCCCCAGCTAACAAATTAACATTTTCCAAACATTCCGTTTTGGTTATGGAAACATTAAAATGTCTCATTTTCTTATGTTTTTTTTTTTTGTTTGTTTTTTTTAAGGTTAGTAGGATGTTCCTGAAACATTCTTTCAACTTAATTTTTACCAACAACCCAACATTATGGGAACGTTGGTTTGTAACATTCCAAGAACATAAAAATGTCCAGCTTCCTAAATGTTAATAGAAGATTATTTAATAGTATGATGTTCCTGAAACATTTGAACACCCACCTGCTTTTAATAAGCAGAATCACTGAAGGAAAGAGAAACAACAAAAAGAAACAAGAAACTGACTTTCAGCCACAGCCTTAGATGAAATCAACTGAAGATAAAATACATTAAATCTCTCAAGATCTCAGCAGAGGATTAAACAACTCCACAATCAGCTTTACCAGCTTCACTTATTACTAACCAGATTCACCTGATTTTTGTCATCTGTCTCCAGAAGTTCTTATAACACCATAGTTATTTGCAACATAAGTTCTTGCTTGCAACATGTTTTCATTTTTCAGAAAGTCTGATTTTTTTAGAAAGTCACATGGTCAGGAGCACAATATTTGAAAAAAATTAATAAAAAAAAAAACACTTCTGATTAGTGATTAGATTTCAGATATGAACAGTGAAAGAGACCACTTTAATTACATTAATTAACAGTCAACATCATCTAACATTATGTCTCGTCTTCCTCTGACGCAGTAAACATGTTTTATGAACACACTATCAAAGCAGCCAGAGAAAATCTAACAAAACAAACAAGAGCCAGGAAACACCGATCACCACAATGGTGACTTCAAATGTTTTTGACTTCAAATGACAATATGTGGTGTTTTCATGACCATTGTTTTGAAAGTGTTCTAACACTTGCATAATCTTTTTACATTAATTAAAGAGAAAAGTTAGGAACAATAACTTTGGGACAGGCTACAAAACGTTCCCAAGAATGTTCTTTTAAAAGAGCAAACATTATTCATTATTCATTTGAAGCTAGTTTTCGTTCTAAATGTTTTAACTATGTTCCAAGAATGATGTCCTGAGAAAACAATGTATAAATAACATTTTTGTGCTAACCTTTTGAGAACATTATTGAAGAACAGATAACATTGAACAAATGTTCTATTAATGTTACTGGAAGAAAGTTTGTTCTTAACTTTCAGAGAAGCTTGACAGAACGTTAACAAAAGTTATGGGAACGTTCCCTGTTAGCTGGGTCGGGAGGGGCTTGTAAGGTACTCGGCTTGTACGTAATTCCTCTCACACAATGCAAAATATGATTATTTTAATTAGTGTGCACTAAATTTATCACATGCTTCACTGTCTGAATCAAAATCCATACCAGAACAGCTGCCTTAGAGCTCTAACAATATAGTTCCTCCTTCCTACAGCAATCTAACTAAACTACTCTATTTACTGTACAACTTTAACCCTCACCATAACTGCTAAGTTGTCAGGGTTTTCATATCAACATTTTCCTACACATTCATCAGCTTTCAATCTAAATACATTTAAAGGCGAGCTCTAAAATATTCTTTGAAATAGTAATCGAATAAGGCCTTACCAACACTGACAGAGAATAACTCCAACAAATCCAACAGTTTTAGGAGACCTGTCCACCATCATTCCCAACACTCTCAGTGACAAAGTATAACAGACTCTAGCAAACCAATATCACACCCATATTTCTTCTAAACAAGTCCAATATTTCACAAAAGAGAACTATTCAGAAGCCAACCTCCCATATTGTACTTAGTATTGGGTGTTACTCAATAAGCCAAAAGCAACATCTCTCGCTCACCTTTGCTGCTTTTAAAATCTGTATTCATCTATAGTAGTATTCACAATTGGGGTTAAGGTTAACATGGCAGCTAAAAGATACCAGTTGTATCCGTTTGGTACAAAATGTCTTGAACTTCTAGTATACAAACTATTTTAAATCTTAATTTTGAATGGTCACAATTGTAATCTATTTTCTGTCACAATAATAAGTAATTCAAATTCGAGTAATTCAAAATCCTTAATGCGTTAAAATAATTTGATGCATTTAACGCGAAATTAATATGGAAGCATGTAAAATTGCGCCATAACGTAATTTAGCCTACGTCATGCAGTTAGAAGATCTTAGTCCATGCTGATTATATCAGAGATGGCAGAATTATTCATTCCAGTGTCTGTTTCGCTTTAAAACACGAACTCTCTGTCATATTCTTTATCTGAAGAGTTCTGAACTGTTCCTGTCTGAACTGAACGTCGAAACATCCCACCACTTTCTCGGCTGGATAAAGCGTCTCACTAATAAAGTTTTGATGGATGAGGATTGCAATCAAAGTAAAGACGATTGCAGTGATGTACAAAAGCACGCGTAAGTTTGTTATATTGATGCGCAAACAAATCATGTATGAGCGCTCTCGACGCACTGATCGCACTATTTATGCACAGACACATTTCAATACATTCACGCTGTTTTCACACACATTCAGGATAATGTTTGGATTTGTCCTGTGTATGTTGCTGTGTACTTTTGTATATATGCAGGTCAAGGCGGTTGGTTTAGGTTTTTTTGCCATCTCCATGTGGTCCTGTTCAGTATCGCAACTTGACTTGTCTAAAATGTAAACAAGCTCTTTGGTGTTGCACATACTATATACACTATGAATTCTGAAATGTTTTTTTTTTTTTGGCTGTGATTTTTTTTATGGGGGCTTTGGTGTAGCCAAAAAACGAGAATGTTCTCTTCAAGAGACAGTGGCAAGGAAATTAACAAAAAGAGTATGTTGCCATATGGCCACACCATGTGGTAGAGGGTTAAGAAACCACAATTAAATCCAAATGTATTAGCAAATTACAGACCCATTTCAAATCTTCCATTTATGTATAAAATACTAGAAAAAGTTGTGTCGGCTCAATTGTGCTCCTTCTTGCAAAAAAACGTTATCTATAAAAAATTTCAGTCAGGATTCAGGCCTCATCATAGCACAGAAACTGTGCTCGTTAAAATTACAAATGACTTACTTCTAGCTTCTGACCAAGGCTGTATCTCTTACTTGATCTTTGACACTATAGATCATAAAATACTCTTAGATAAACTACAAAATTACACTGGTATTCAGGGACAGGCATTAAGGTGGTTTAGATCTATCAGAACATTACCATATATTTCATCACGAACGGATGCCTAAACCTCTAAATTATCCAAATTGACAGAGTGTGTTAAAGAAGTAAAACACTGGATGACCAGTAATTTTCTATTCTATTAAATTCAGATAAGACTTAGGTATTACTTATTGGACAAAAAACATGTACACAGAACCTCTTAGACTACAATCTGCATTTAGAAGGATGTACAGTTGCTTCATCGTCTACAGTAAAAGACCTGGGTGTTATATTAGACAGCAACTTGTCTTTTGAAAATCATATTTCATTTGTTACAAAAACAGCCTTCTTCCACCTCAGAAACATTGCTAAGCTACTGTTGTGGAAAAAGTTATTTTGTTCTTTAGTAGTTAGAATGTAATGAAACAAACACTCAAGAAATGTCTTTGTTGATTTTATTCTTGCAAGAGGTTATTCAATGCAGATACAGAGAAGAACTACCACACCTAGTGTGGTTACCTTATATACCCCCTTTATCATTCCTTGTTACGCCAGACCAATCATAAAGCATGTTACCATTTTAGGATCATAAAAAAAAAAAAATAGAGAGAGAAGTCTAACCCTTAACAGATGCCCTTTTGAACTCCAAGCTGTCTAGACAAACATCTGCACCATTGCCTCATTTTCTCTGTTAGTTTCAGAAGCCATTGGTTCAAACTAGAAAACTTTTTGAAGCAATGACGGCGCGGCGGAGCTGCGCAAGCCTATGGCGATGCAGCGCGCCAAAGCCCGCCAAAATGGGCGGGGCGACTGGCTATATAAGCGAGTATTTTGCCATAGGATTTCAGATCTCTCTCCATCAGCGACGACAGCGCTTCTCTTCGCTGGACTTCGAGCTGAACGCCTTCGCCTGCTGGAACGAGCTCTCCCGCCATTGAAGAGGCACTGCAGCGGACCAGCTGAGATCGCCGAACGCCTGCAGCTCAGTCTCGGGCCGCCCGCTTCCGGCTGCTTCTCAGCGCTTCCCCTGCCGCCATTCGGCGCTTCTAATAGAGCAGTTTCTCGTGGTTTTCACTGCTGCTAAAAGAGCTTTCCAGTGGTTCTCACCACTCTAAAAGAGCCTCAAAACAAACACAGTTTTCACGGTGCCGCTGCATTGTTTTTATGTTGCGCCACTGCTGTGGCACATGCAGAGCCCCTCTGCATCAGGATGACGGGCACGGTAAGTGCGTTTTCTGCCTGGGCAAGTCCCACGCAGAGGCAGCGCTCACCGGGACTTCATGTTCTCACTGCGACTTCTCTCACCGGGACTTCATGCTCTCACCTCCCACAAGCCTGCAAGGAAGAAACAGCAGGGCAGAGGGGCTCAGCGCTCTGAGTTGAGTCAGCTCACGCCGGCTCAGCCCTCGTGTGCCTCACCCTCTCCGACCAGAGAGCTTTCTCCCGTCCTGTTCTCCCGCCCTGAACAGTGTCCCTCGGTGGAAGCGAGCGACCTCGCTTCTTTTGGCGGATCGGAGGACTAGCTGCTCGATGACAGCATGTCATTGGTGGCTTCTGAAACGGAAGAGTGGGCCGGTGACTCCGAAGACCCCGCCCACCAGCCGTCCCTTGAGCCCATCGACGCCAAAGCTGGTATGGACGCCAAATTGTTCCGCGTTCTTTCTAAGGCCGTCAAGGAACTCGACCTTGAGTGGACTCCCCCTGAAGAGCCAACGCGCAGCAGACTGGATGAATGGTTCCTGCCGGGACGCCGACAGGCCCCCCGTCAGCGCTCTACGCCCTTCTTCCCAGAAGTACACGACGAGCTGACCAAGTCGTGGCGCGCCCCCTACTCGGCCCGCTTACGTACTACCACTTCTGCAGTTCTCACTTCCGTGGACGGCTCTCAGGAGAAGGGCTATGAGCAAATGCCGCCCCTGTACGAGGCCATGGCTGCTCATCTCTGCCCCCCGCTGTGGGGTGGAAGAACAAACGGGCCCTTCCTGCGAAGCCCTGCAGGACGACCTCCGCCCTGGCCAGCAGGGCTTATTCGTCTGCGGGCTAAGCTGCTTCTGCGCTACACACCATGGCCATCCTCCAGTTGTTCCAAGCTAAGCAGTACGAGTGAAGTATCGAAAGGGAATGTACTCGGTTACGAACGTAACCTCGGTTCCCTGAGATACGGAACAAGTACTGCGTTAGATGCCGTGCCACGGGGCTGCAGGCTTCAGTGTCGTCGCTTCAGTCGATTGACCTGAAATCCTATGGTGACACGCTCGCTTATAGAGCCTCGCCGTTATTGGTTCAGAAAGTTTTCTAGTTTGAACCAATGGCCGTGCAGTTACACTGCGTTATTGAAAAAGGCTTCAGCATCGAGGAAAAAGGAGTTTTTCCCCCATACGCAGTACTCATTCCGGATCTCAGGGAACCGAGGTTATGTTCGTAACCGAAGTCAAGTCACCTTTATTTATATAGCACTTTTTACAATGCAGATTGTGTCAAAGCAGCTTTATATTGATAACTGGTATATAATTTTGGCTGCACAGCAGCTCTTAAAGAATAGTGTCAGTGCAGGCAGATCAAAGCACTGTTGAATATCAAATGTCAAGTCAAATGTCAAGTGTCCCCAGCTAAGCAAGCCAAAGGCGACAGCGGCAAGGAACCCAAACTCCAACAGGTGACATCAGATGGCAAACAGGTGGCAAATAGACTTCTGTGTTAAAATGGAGAAAAAAACCTTGGGAGAAACCAGGCTTAGTCGGGGGGCCAGTTCTCCTCTGACGAACAGTGCTTTGTTACGATTCAGGTTGCTATCATATGTCCTATACTAATCACCTGCACCTGCACCTCATCACCCATGGACTATATAAAGACATTCACTTCCCTCACTCCTTTGTCTGGTCTTGTCTACGTACCTGGACTCCTTACCTTCGACTCACCTGGGCTTCCCGTGTTCCCATCCTGTCGTCTTCCGTCTCCAGTTCTCCGTTCTCCTAGTTCTCCAGCATCTGCAAAAGACATTACCCTGTTGTTCAGCCAGCTAAGTTGCCATTTCAAAGTGCTTGTTCCAATTACACACCTATACGGCCCGGATCCGGCTGACTATGGTAAACCTCGGGATAAACAGAGAGACTAATACAGTATTAGCTGTATAAGTGCTCCCGGTTCCAGCTGACCTAATTTATGCAACCTAACAATCCTTTAATGGATTTGAAAACATATGTTGATAATGTGTTACGTGTATGCCAGGTTAAAGAGATTAGTTTTTAGTCTAGATTTAAACTAACAGTGTGTGTCTGCTTCCCAAACAATGCTAGGAAGATATTTGTGTATATAATATTGATGTTGCTTATGCTTTGTCAATGTTAAGATTAATTTTAATGTAAAAAAAAAAAAATACAGCATTTAGGTTATCATCACTTTATTAAAATAATGCCAAACAAAAAAAAAACAATTTTTTTCTCAAGTATTTGAGTGAGAATAAAAAGCAGGCTTCTGTACGTTGTCCATCCATGATGACTTTTAACAGTTCAGCTCTCTCAAGTATTCACAGATCAGGATACTTTCATGCTTCCTCTGTACTTGTGTTCTTGTGTGTGTAAACATACTTTGCAATAATGCTCTTTCTGAATCTGATTCTGACTCTTGAGTATAAAGTGGTGCAGAGATTACATCAAAACCTGGAAGACTAATTTGCCAGTGGTTCCCTCAAGATTTTTCTTATTAGTTTTTATAATAGGGATTTTATATTTATGAGTAAAATAAGATCTGTAGTAAACTTAACTTGACCATACTTGGACACTTTGCTCTACAAATTAAATTACACACACCCATATTGAAAACACAAATTTTGAATTTTATTTATTTACTTTTAAAATAAAGCTTTGAAAACATAAGATCCCACCCTCCCTTCAGAGTGTCTCCAAAGCCATGCCTCCTCCAAAACACATGAACACGCACAGCAGAGTCTGCAAAGCATCACGAGAGAAGGCATTAAATTACCTCATGTCACAAAGCACATAACATTACAATAATAATGAATGTAAACAACTTACAGAGCTCTAGTTGTACCACCTGACTGCTGCAGATTCATTTCGGCGTTGATAGTGTTGGCACAGAAACAGAAAAATCCAGCTCAGAACAGAAAGTCACGGGTTGCCATCCCGCAATTACAATTACAACATGGCATGAACACAGCATAAGCTCATTGTTTTGGTTCAGGAGAAGCTGTAAAAGGCGGCTGCTGTTTGTTTGTGGCGCTCTGTGACTGTCTGTCTACAACTCTGCATAGCCTTATGACGTGTGATGTCTGCGTGAGCAGGGAGCATGGATGTCTGCAAATATATACAGTGGTGGTCAGAATTATTGGCACCCTTGGTAAATATGATCAAAGATGACTATAAAAATAAATCTGCATTGTTTATCCTTTTAATCTTTAATTCCTAAAATTAGCAAAAATCTAACCTTTCATTGAAGGAAAAGAATTGAAAGTGGGGGGAAAATCACATTATGAAATAAATTTTTTCTCCAAAACACATTGGCCACAATTATTGGCACCCTTTTATTCAATACTTTTTGCAACCTCCTTTTGCAAAGATAACAGCTCTGAGTCTTCACCTATAATGCCTGATGAGTTTGGAGAACACCTGACAAGAGATCAGAGACCATTCCTTCATGCAGAATCTCTACAGATCCTTCAGATTCCCAGCTCCATGTTGGTGTTTCTTCTCTTCAGTTCACTCCACTTATTTTCTTTAGGATTCAGGTCAGGGGACTGGGATGGCCATGGCAGAAGCTTCATTTTGTGCTCAGAGACACATTTTTGTGTTGGTTTTGATGTTTGTTTTGGATCATTGTCCTGATGGAAGATCCAACCATGGCCCATTATTGGATTTCTAGCAGAAGCAGTCAGGTTTTGATTTTTTTATCTGTTGGTATTTGATAGAATCCATAATACTATGTATCTGAACAAGATGTCCAGGACCTCCAGCAGAAAAATAGGCCCACATATTTAAAGATCCAGCAGTATATTTAACCGTGGGCATGGGGTACTTTCTATCCATGTGTGCACCAAACCCATCTGGTGGGTTTGCTTCCAAAAAGCTCTTTTTTAGTTTCATCTGACCATAGAAGCCGGTCCTGTTTGAAGTTCCAGTCTTGTCTGACAACTGAATATGCTGGAGATTGTTTCTGGATGAGAGCAGAGGACTTTTCTTGAAACCCTCCCGAACATCTTGTGGGGATGTAGGTGGTGTTTGATAATTTTTTTTTAGGCTTTCTGAGACTCAAGACTCAACTAATCTCTGCAATTCTCCAGCTGTGATCCTTGGAGAGTCTTTGGCCACTCAGACTTTCCTCCTCACCACACATTAGGACGATTTACACACACGTCCTCTTCCAGGCAGATTTGTAACATCTTTAGTTGATTGGAACTTCTTAATTATTGCCCTGATAGTGGAAATGGGGATTTTCAATGCTTTAGCTATTTTCTGACAGCCATTTTCTATTTTGTGAAGCTCAACAATCTGCACATCAGAACTATATTCTTTGGTTTTACTCATTGTGATGAATGATTAAGGGAATTTGGCCTTTGTGTTTCCTCATGTTTACTTCTGTGGAACAGGAAGTCATGGCTGGACAATTTCATGTTCATGATCACCCTAGTGTGCTATAAAAAAAATTAAATATGAATGGGAATATACTTCAGAGATATTTTATATTCTAGGGGTGCCAATAATTGTGGCCAACGTGTTTTGGAGAAAAACATTTATTTCATAATGCGGTTTTCCCCCACTTTTAATTCTTTTCCTTCTCTATGGGGTTCAGGTCAGGCGAGTTTGCTGGCCAATCAAGCACAGTAACACCATGGTCATTGAACCAGCTTTTGGTACCTTTGGCAGTGTGGGCAGGTGCCAAATCCTGCTGGAAAATGAAATCAGCATCTCCATAAAGCTTGTCAGCAGAAGGAAGCATGAAGTGCTCTAAAATTTCCTGGTAGATGGCTGCGTTGACTGTGGACTTCAAAAAACACAGTGGGCCAACACCAGCAGACATGACAGCCCAAATCATCACTGACTGTGGAAACTTTACACTGGACTTCAAGCAACATGGTTTCTGTGCCTCTCCACTCTTCCTCCAGACTCTGGGACCTTGATTTCCAAATGAAATGCAAAATTTACTTTCATCTGAAAAGAGGACTTTGGACCACTGAGCAACAGTCCAGTTCTTTTTCTCCTTAGCCCAGGTAGGACGCTTCTGACGTTGTCTTTGGTTCAGAAGTGGCTTGGTACGTGGAATGTGACAGTTGTAGCCCATTTCCTGAAGTCGTCTGTGTGCGGTGGCTCTTGATGCACTGACTCCAGTTTCAGTCCACTCCTTTTGAAGCTCTCCTAAGTTCTTAAATTGGCTTCGCCTAAAAATTTTCTCAACCCTGTGGTCATTCCTTTCACTTGTGCACCTTTTCCTACCACACTTTTTCCTTCCAGTCAACTTTCCATGAATATGCTTTGGCACAGCACTCTGCGAACAGCCAGCTCTTTCAGCAATGACCCTCTGTGGCTTACCCTCATTGTAGAGGGTCTTGATGATCGTTTTCTGGACAACTGTCAAGTCAGCAGACTTCCCCATGACTGCTGTTGGGATTACTGACCTAAACCCAGTATTTACTGAGAATGGTAATTTAATAGAACTTGAAATTAAATATTCTAATAATTTGAGATACTGATTTTTTGATTTTGACGAGCAGCAAGCTCATCAATCAAAATGAAATCAATGAAATCATCAAAATGAAAACAAAAAGATCTGGAAATATTTTACTTTATGTCTAATAAATCTAGAATATATTTAAGTTTTACTTTTTGAATTAAATTACAGAAAAAAAAACCTTTTTCATGATATTCTAATTTGAATGCATGCATATTTTGCAAAAAACTTTAAAAAATGATGTTTTTATATATATAATCATCATTTGATGAGTAGTTTTATATTACTCCATCGTTTTTAAATTTGATTATGCTGTTAGCAATGCTTTATGGGATTGTAGTTCTTTCCATCACTAAAGCTGTAAAGTACACAGTCTTGTAACCTTTCACCTATAATGGTTTAGCAAAGACTTTTTTTTATGGAAGACATGAATGGAAAAAAAATACCAGAACCAGTTCTGCTGAAAAAGTAGGCGGGAACTAATGCACTCTATTGAGAATCTGGCACAATGTGAGTGAAAGTCCTATCATGTCTTAGTTCCCATCTCCATATTAAAATTAAATGGTGTTTGAAATAAAGGTTATACAGTCATAATCTATATTGTTGGAAACAGTTGCTTGTCCTGTTTTTATTATTTCAAAATTTGAATTATTTAAATACAGACGAAACTATTCCGTTCTGTCCACATGCAACAAGGCACATCTTTCTGCGTGAGTTTGTGTTCGGAACAAAATGAAAGTCTGTAGTTTGTGACCTCCCTTATGAAAAAGAAGTATACTTCAAGTTCATTTTATTAAGTACACTTGCAGTAATGTTCAAGTATATTTTTAAGTAAACTTTATGTAGTAAGTATACTAATATCAATGTACTAGTAGTATACTTGCAAGTGTACTGTTTTTAATACTGCTTGGGACTAAATTGGCCCACTGTTTAGTATATAAAGTATACAGCTGATTTGCTGAAAACTTCAAATAAAATTACAGTTTGTTCTTGTGCAGCATGTTTCCATTGCAAATTGATGTATTAATTTAGGCAGTGCAGACATGACACAGTGTGCTTTATGTATGTGAATTACCAGTTCATCAACTTGTGGAGCATTCTGCTGCTGTCATGGTAACAAATGTGACAACAGAGTTTTGTTGTTGTCATGCTGATGGTACCAAAGACTTTGATGGTACATGGTTACCAATGGTCAGAAGGCATTTTGTCCCATGCAATTGCATTGAATTAAATGAATCCAAATGTAACAGCTGGAATAGACAATGCGACTTCTAAAATATGAACAGATTTTAAATCACTATGCATCATATACTTGCCTACTTCGTAAATGGTGACAGACGAAAATTGAGCATTGTAGACTAAACAAGCCCTTATGAAAAATAAGTTTATTCAAGTGTGCTACTAGTATACTTCCTTTTAACTAAAAAATAAGAAGGTATACTTTCAGTTTACTTTTTATGTACTTCTCAGAAATATACTTAAAATGACACTTAAGTATACTTGACTTACACTGACAGAAAAGTGTAATTATATTTGGCCTACACTTGTACTCAATCTTTTGATCGAGATATGGGCTACTTAAAAGTATAATTAAGTATTCTAAGTATACTTGGCTTGTAGTTGTGCTTACATACTGTCTTATAAACTTACATTGTTTGGAAATATTGATTTATAAAGAAAACAGATATGTATCTGAATTTTTGTGTACAGTCCATGTGTAGTGTACATAGGAACTTACTTTACTAACTAACTAAACTTTACTACTTTACTATTTAATTTTGTTTATTTTCTAGACTACTTGAACCCTGTTTATTGCTGTATAGACAAAGACTAAGTGTGTATAGATCAGCCAAAAGGCTGGGTGGTAATTGCACAAAAGGCAGTGCAAAGGCTGGGTGGTAATTACAGTCAGTTGTTTGGTGAGAATTACTGGGTGGAGATGGGCAATCTGTAGGCTGTCAAGATGAATTTACTGAGTAGTCTCATAGCTTGAGGAAAAATATCTTGTTAGTCTGGTAATTTTGGCCTGAAGCTTACCTCCAGATGGCAGGCAAGGGTGTGAACATATAGAGACAGAGCGACACGCGTCATAATCTGAAAACCACGCCCACCGGGTGGGGGGGTGGGGGGGGGGAATTCAACAGTCCCCATTGACTTTGTTTTGCGTGAGGCTGCCTCCTTGTCATTTCTGACTTATAACAAAAAAAAAACAGAAAAATGTCTGAAAGCTGCTATGTGACAAGGTGTACAGAGAAAAAGCTAAAAAAAAAACAGAACCAAAAACCCCATAAGTTTTTATAAGCTGTCGACCCACTGGAGGGTAATGTAATCAGCGACAGGAAATATAGTATATAAAACTGACATTTGGATATTTCACTTAACAGTGACTAAATGTTTACTGCACACGTAGGCTTACTGAGGCCTACGGAGTGTCAGGATCCCAAAATTTACCCATTCTTCCTGCTGATGCTTCACATCTTATTGCCTGTATCCACTTTTGTCTCCTTAAAGTCTGGCTTTTATGGTTCGGTAGCTTATAAAAACTTAGTTCTGGGTTTTTTAGCTTGTTTGCTGTACACCTTGTCACACAGCAGCTTTAAGGCATTGTTCTGTTTTTTGTTATAAGTCAAAAATGACAAGGAGGCAGCCTGATGCAATACAAAGTCAATGGACCCGTGTGGGTGTGGCCTAAATGCGCTCTGTCTCTATGATGAGCTTTCCTGTAGCTCAGTGGTTAGAGCATGGCACTAGCAATGCCAAGGTCATGGGTTCGATCCCAGGGATTGCACATTCTCAGATACAAATGTATAGTATAATGCAATGTAAGGCGCTTTGGATAAAAGCGTCTGCCAAATGCATAAATGTAAATGTAATGATGAGAGATGCTTCTTCATGCATCCAGAAATAGATAGAGATGCAGGAATTCTGGAGAGCCCCAGAGAACTGGTCTTTGTTGTTGGCATAATTTCCACAGTCTTAATGGCATAACTGGCATGCTTTGTTTTTTGCATTCATGGTGTTTACCACACTTGATCCAGTTGGACTCCAGTGTCTAGCTCAAGTACCCATTAAGCACACTACCATCTTTGAGCTAAGATTATAAAAAGAAAAAATAATGTATTATCCTACTTGATGTTTTAACCAATTGATGTGTTTGTTACTACATACCTTCTGTAATTTCAAGAAAATCAGACCATTGCACACTGAGATATGGGTATCCATGTGTTCACACTGTCTGGCGGCCATTTTGAAAGCTGTCTGAAAACTTTCACCAAAAGAGAAGCCCCTTAAATGTGCATTTTTAAGGTAGTTAAGCCTTTTTTGGGGGGTAGTTATAACTACTGTCTGCAAAATTAAGAGATTAATGTTTAGACTTTTACACCTGGAACCTGCATGTGGGAAATAATTACAGTTAGATCCAAAAGATAATTTTAGCAACATAGCACAGATGCTACAGAACATAGTTAGCCTACTAGCTGTATAAGATTGTTCGCTACACTAATATATTACTTTACAGGAATTACTGGCTTGTATTTTTAAATCCATAATATTATACATTTACAGTTTATTGATGGTCTGTGGTTTTACACTGCTGCAATTTTTAAAGACTTCATATTATTGTAAGGTGAGCTTAAAGGGTGCACTACTATGAAAATCACACAGTGTCAGTGTGACATCAATAAGAAAAAGTATAATTTCATAGATATTGTCAATAATAGTTGTTCATATTAAAATATGTATAAACTTAATACATTTAGTCATTTTTTTAATACATAACCTAGATTATTTATTTAGCAAAATCTTTAAATTATTATTATTAAAAATTGTTGCTGCTCCAATTAAGCTCAGTATGCTCCCTTTAAAGGGTTAGTTCACCCAAAAATGAAAATAATGTCATTTATTACTCACCCTCATGCCGTTCCACACCCGTAAGGCCTTCGTTAATCTTCAGAACACAAATTAACATATTTTTGTTGAAATCCGATGACTCAGTGAGGCCTGCATAGCCAGCAATGACATTTCCTCTCTCAAGATTCATTAATGTACTAAAAACATATTTAAATCAGTTCATGTGAGTACAGTGGTTCAATATTAATATTATAAAGGAACGAGAATATTTTTGGTGCGCCCAAAAAAACAAAATAACGACTTATATAGTGATGGCCGATTTCATAACACTGCTTCAGGAAGCTTCGGAGCGTTATGAATCTTTTGTGTCGAATCATGATTCGGATCACGTGTTAAACCGCCAAACTGCTGAAATAACGTGACTTTGGCACTCTGAACCAAAGAGTCAACACAAAAGATTCATAACACACCGAAGCTTCATGAAGCAGTGTTTTGAGTAATAAATGACATTATTTTCATATTTGGGTGAACTAACCCTTTAAGCTCATCCACATTAAACGTCTATGTAAATAATTCATAAACAGACTTTAAATATTAACAGATGGTTGTCACTTTAAGTTAAACTTTATAAAATTATTAATAACTTATTTTCACAGCCTTAAAGGGTTAGTTCACCTAAAAGTAAAAATTACCCCATGATTTACTCACCATCAAGCTATCCTAGGTGTATATGACTTTCTTCTTTCAGACGAATACAATCAGAGTTATATTAACATTTTTGGTATTAAATAATGTCCTGGCTCTTCCAAGCTTTATAATGACAGTAAATAGAGGATGAGATTTTGAAGCCCAAAAAAGTGCAACCATCCATCATAAAAAATATCCACACGGCTCCGGGGGGGTTAATAGCGAAGTGATGCATTTGTGTAAGAAAAATATTCATATTTAAAACTTTAAAAACGAAAATAACAAGCTTCCGACAGATGGCCATACACATCGATTTACGGCGAAAGAGTGACCTCTGACTTGATGCATGACATAATGACGAACACAGAAGCACAGAGGAGAGAGCAAAACAAAACACTGGTCATGAATTAGAAAATATAACTGAGCAAATTGAATGCCTTGTTTCTTGATTTTAGTGTTCTGTTTTTTGGGGTTTTTTTGTTTTTGTTTTTTTGTTTTTTTTTGTGATTGACTCTGTACCTTCAAATAAAACATTTTTCAATTCTTTAAAAATGTTGTTTAAAATAAACAAGAATTTTTAATAAAACATGTTGTGAGCTTAATGGCAACAGGGGTGTGCTTAGTGAGTACAAAAATGTACCCACTAAGCACAGCCAGACTTTTTGCTTTTAATGATGTACACCTTAATTGAAATGCTTTTGTCATTTAAAATACATTTTTTATAACCTTTTTGACATAAAGGATTTTTTAAAATTGAGTCAAGAACCCTAGGGTTCCACCTAGAACCTCAATTAACTTTTTTTGTTGTTGTTGTTCTGAATGTGTTCTGAAATGTACTATTTGTTTCTGATATTTTTTGTTTTATCATTTTTAATTTCAAGTAGTTCCTTGTGGTTAAGTTTTAACTTCCTTTTGATTGCAAAAGTAAAGTTAAGATTTAAAATAGGATAAGTGTTCAGTTGTATTAAAAAAACTGAGATTATGTAATGATCAGATTTTTGAGATATTGAAAAGTAACCCAACATATAATTATTACAACCTCAATGTCCTGATAAGCTGTATGCTTTCAAAAGCAGATAAATGAAACTATGCATGACACACCCAAAATCTCTGTTCTCGTTACATCACATGTCTGCGCACAAACTGTCCAAACTAGTGTAAAGCCACATTCTCTTACCCATAATCAAGTAACAACAAGAGAATTGTTTTTTTGCATAACAAGGCATTCTTGTTTTTCTCTGTCACATGGCTTCTGTTTGATGTAGGTATGACACCCTAGATATGTATCAACAGGTTTCAAAGAAGAGCAACAGGAAGTTTACTGGAAGTGTTAACAATTACAGGTACATGATCTTTACTATCAGGTGGTTCATTCTCAAAATACCATGACATGAAAAAAAGTTTCAAATAAACAAGCAACTCCACAGAAAAGCATCAATGTAAAAATGTATTAAATAATATTAAATAGTTTTTCTGTACTGTTCTGAACATTTTCTTAATTGTTGGAATGTCTAAAAACCCTTCGTATGGCATTTACATTGATTTGTTTGTACATTTTTTAAATAATTTTTTCCCAGGATAAAGCATTAATGCAAAGTCCAACAAGCATGCAAAAAGCAAAACAAAATTATAAATGATAACAAATAAATCATTAAAAAATTATTGTCATTGGTGTTATCAGTGGTACTTTAAAAACAAAGTTGAGAAAACGTATTTAGGTCAAAGGCTTACACGGTTATTTACCCACCTTGTTAAAAAAGATATTTAAATTTTTTCATATTGTTTTTCTCAAATGAGATCTGAACACTTTGTAATGGTGCTAAACAGATTGTACTTTTTCATTTATTTCACACAAACTTCAAATCATGTGAATAATTTTCTCAAAACACTATGCAGTTCTTAAGTTCTTAATAGTTACTTTTTTTTTTCACAATCTACCATTTCTCAATACTTGGGTCACTTTTTAAAAACTCTTCACACAGTGAGCACAACAGAAATCTGTGGATCATTTATCATTGCTTTGGCACAAAATGCATTCACTGACTACATCTTTCAAATTACATTTATTCTTTTCTCACTTCGACACAACAAAAGCCAAAACTCAAAGTACCTACAGGCCAATTTGCACATGCTTACACTGTTTTTAAAACTGTTGAACTTAAGTTCAAAACAATAACATAATACAAAACTGAATAAGACAGAAATATGCTACATTTGTAATATTGTAATGAAATATATTATGAATCTAAAAAGTCAAATATTATCAAAGCAATTAGTTGAAGCTGAACACCTACACAAGCATTAGTCTTTCAATTTTATTATCATCCATTCAAAGGGGAAAATTTCAGAATAATTTTGTACTGTAATGTAAACATGGTTCATGTAACAAACTGCAGTGAATTATAAACAATCAAGAGTGTCATTCTTGTTTGGTTAAGACATTTTACAAAAGAAAACACTGCATAATGCTACCTGATGTTTTTAGGTCTGTGTTTTATGACTGACAAAGTGTGTTTGTTCTGTGAAACCTTTGCAAGTGTTCTGGAAGAATGAGTTTATTTGAGACATGAATGAAGTGTTTTGGTGGATTTAATGCATTTTGAATGTGAAATGAACTGCTGTGCAAAGATGAAAGTTGGTTAGGAGAACTGTGTGAAGAGTTTTGAAAAATGACCTAAGTATTGAGAAATGCAAATGTAAAAAACTGTAATACATATAACCAAACCTTTAATAAATTAGGGGAAAAAAGACCACAGCTTTTTGGCTTTACACAATTCACAAACATTTATGTACCGTTTGTCCAAACACAACAAACAAAACTCAGGAATTTGTCATATTGTCAAATGCACTTGGCATGTTTTCAGTTGGCTCCAAAATGATAACTAGTTTTCATATCTGTTTACACATTTATCACCAATGCATAAGTATGAAAGGGAAAGTATACAAAGAGCAAGAATAGAATAAGAATATGCAAGAGAAAGGGAAAGTAAAGAGGTGTAAGTGTAAAGGTGGTTGTGTGGGTAGAGGAAGGAGTGTAATGAGAAGGAAAGGAAGAGTGGAACATATAGAGGAGATCATATGAGGAGAGAGGAGGGTGTAAAAAAGTAGGATAGGAGAAGAGCTGAATATAGTGGAGGGCATTGGTGTAGTGGAAAGAGCAGGGGGGATTTGAAAATGATGTTTTATTTATAAGAAAATTAAAATAAAATACTTTGGCATAATTTTATGTTTGAATATACAGTACATATAAACAAATGTTATAAATATCAGTAGTTTTAAAGCAGTTGAGAACTTGAAAACTTTTGCACGGCAGTTTGTATATTCTCAAATGTCACGGTGGCACAACACATGCAAACATGGCTGTTTTATATGAATTGACAAGGTAATAACATTAAGCCTGATAATGCAACATCCAGAGGAAATCAATAGATCACTGTGGTTTGTAAATCTCTCTCAAATCCTGATAAAAAAAACTGCTCATTTCAAGCATAGGTAGGTTGGTACACTTTCCATGTCAGCTGGTGCAATGATATAATACCTGTATATATTTATGTTAAATGTTTGGTTGTACCACCTGACAAAAAAAGTCAAAAATTGAATTTAAACACTTTGAAATGTTATGTAACTTTTTAAACACATTGTTCATGACTCAAAAAGAAAGTTAACAAACACACTGTCACAGCAGCCAGAAAAGACAAACGTACATTAAGAGTTAAGAGCCCAACTAATGGAACCGCTATTCACCATTATGGTGACTTCAAATAAAACGGAGTTTAACCTCTGTTAATTCTCGATAACAACTTTTGTAGATGTCTAACATAAATAAAGTCAATCTGGATAGTAATAAGTGAAGCTGGTAATGTTGTTTGTGGAGTTGTTTAATCATCCTCTGTTGAGATCTTGAGAGATTTAATGTCTTTCATCTTCAGTTGATTTCATCTAAGGCTGTGGCTGAAGTCAGTTGTAGTTCTTGTGTTTCTGCTCGTCTCTTTTTCTGTTCTCTTCTTTCCTTCAGTGATTCTGCTTGTTAACAGCTTATTAAGGCTCAGATGACTCCATATTTAATATACACAGATTTTGTGGCTCAGATAAGGTCCAGTTTAGGTTTATTTCTTTGCTCTTGGCTGACATGTGGCATTGCTGTGGGCTGCTTGTGGCCCAGATCTGGCAAACAGAAGCGGCCCACACAAGGACCGTAATTCATTGCAGCATGTGGGCCAGATCATCATGCCACATGTGCCAGATGTGGGCCAGATCTGGGCCGACACAATGTTGCTATGTTGTTTACCAGCAATGCATTTACGTAAAAGCGGGGAGTGGCTCTAAGAGAATTGCCTGGGAGAATTTAGGCTAATGTATGTCAGACTGCAAGTGAAGAATCTGCCTTGAGGTACTGGGCAAAACACTTTTAATTAAGAAGAACTTCCTTTACTTGTATGTTGTGTGCATAAAATCACCTTAGTCATGGTAGAATCACTGCCTCTAATGGAAATTGTTTGTAGAAATATGATTTAAATAATGTTTAATAAGTTAATTTCAAAATAATAATAGTTGTGATTTATGGGTCATTCAAGCAGCTTTTAGAAAACTATCCATTTTAGAAACTGACCATTGCATATAAATTGCAAATATAATTACATATCTGACTACAGATTGATTAAGTAAAGCTAAATTAGAGAGACATGCAAATCAAAATGCGTATTTTCACTAGAAAAGCCTAATTTTGATAACTTTATAAGAGGCAAAATTGTTCAAAACTGTGGGACAGGCATAATGTTTGAAAAATGGTAACACTTTAAAATAAAGTTTCATTTGTTAACATTATTTAACTGCATTAGTTACTTCTAGAATAGATTCTAAGAGGGTTTTAATACAATATTCATTTACAAGTTTAAAACTGTTCATTCATTAAAAAATATAAATGAATGGCAAGTGTCTATTATTACTGTACATATGCTACTGTATGCAGCCAACTGCAACCTGACTGTATAAGGGTTGAGACATTATTAGTCAGCTGTTTGTAGGCGTGTCAGTATAAGAGTGACACCTTGTGGTGACATTTTGTTTAACACGCATGTGTCATTAAGATTTTTGATGCCAAGAACCCCCAAATATGACCCTGTTTGTAATATTTCAAGGGCTTTTCCTTTTAATGTAGGGATGTCAATAGAATCACAGTCATTTTGCACATTTTTGTTTAACAGAAACAAAAGCCTGCTGTGGTTATCTTCACTGAAAGGAAAAAAAAATCTCACTCAAAAATTGCTAGTAAATCTAAAACAAAACATTTTGCAGAATGACTAAAATCATATTTTTTTGTAATGCTTCATCAGACACTGTGTCTATGGCCCCAAATAGTTTTTGTTTTATTTAGCCTACAACTTAGGCTATAGAGAGAGAGAGAGAGAGAGAGAGATGCACAATTATTAATCATGCATTGTTTACCAACAATGCATTTGCATAAAAGCAGGGAGTGCACATTTTTTTTTAACAGAAACAAAAGCCTGCTGTGGTTATCTTCACTGAAAGGAAAAAAAATCTCACTCAAAAATTGCTAGTAAATTTAAAACAAAACATTTTGCAGAACGACTAAAATCATATTTTTTTGTAAAACAATAGTTTTTGTTTTATTTAGCCTACAACTTAGGCTATATATATATATATATCTCCTTTATGACAATAATGTTAATATATTCTTTACCATCAGCTTTTTTGGGAGAAAAATTAGATCAGGAAAAACATTTTCTAAATTCACAAAGTGGTTGAGAACCCCTGCTCTACAGGATAGGCCGGTGTCTTGCAGCTCACCTATTCAACAGACCAGCACATCTATTTTGTACCTGATACTCTCTCGGAATCTGAAGCATGTGTGACATTTTACCTTCATTCTATAAAGCCATTCTGTCTAGATTGAAAAGTTTCATAGATTCTGATCTAAAGTGAGCCCAATTTCAGTTTAGAGATGCACAATTATTAATCATGCGTTGTTTACCAACAATGCATTTGCGTAAAAGCAGGGAGTGGCTCCAAGATAATTGCCTGGGAGAATTTAGGCTATTGTATGTCAGACTGCAAGTGTAACAACACCATGAGACAAAGACAGGCTGAAAAATCTGCCTTGAGGTACTGGGCAAAACACTTTTAATTAAGAAAGAAGACCTTTACTTGTATGTTGTGTGCATAAAATCACCTTAGTTATGGTCGAATCACTGCCTCTAATGGTAATTGTTTATAGAAATATGATTTAAAACATGTTTAGTAAGTTAATTTCAAAATAATAATAGTTGTAATAGCTCATTTATGGGTCATTCAAGCAGCTTTTAGAAAACTACCCATTTTAGAAACTGACCATCGCATATATATTGCAAATATATTTACATATCTGACTACAGATTGATTAAGGAAAGCTAAATTAGAGAGACATGCAAATCAAAATGCGTATTTTCACTAGAAAAGCCTAATTTTGATAACTTTATAAGAGACAAAATTGTTCAAAACTGTGGGACAGGCATAATGTTTGAAAAATGGTAACACTTTAAAATAAAGTTTCATTTGTTAACATTATTTAACTGCATTAGTTACTTCTACAGCACTACAGTTTTTTACAATCACTTTGTTACTATTTTCAGAACCTTGATGTCATTTTTCACAACTCTAGACACAAAACTCACAACCAATGATCAAAATGCACATTTTTCAAAACTCTAACCCTTTTCTCAATTGCTTGGATACAATACACATAAAACTTAGATCATTTGTTCATTCAACAAAAATCACCTGTTCAATATGACACAACTTAACATCAAAGTACTACTATTTCAAAAGGCAATTCACACATTACATTTCAAATGAGTGTCTATTCATTTCCTTACAATGATCTAACTATCAATTGATACAATAGTTGTATGGAAACAGACAAACAATCTTCCATGTTTACTGTAAATCATGAAAGTTTCAAGATAACGAGATTCATTGTCACCAATTAGAGTGGAGCATGAACCAATTAGACTACAATATCTGTACAATATGGATGTAGCCTAATATTTTATCATAATGCTTCATCAGACACTGTGTCTATGGCCCCAAATACTGTACCACCTTTTCAGACTATTTACAGTATTGACAGTACTGCACTGTATAGATACAGGCCCTTGTAATTGCTTGTCCAATTCTGCCAACTCGTTACTGATGATTGAGTGCACATTGTGGAATGAGTATATAGTAAAGAGTTGATTGGGATCCAATTGCAAGAGCATAGTGATAGGTAACATGGAGCCAGCAGGTGATCCAGGTCACAATGGAGGTCGAGCAGTGGTGCGAGGAAGACGTGTTGGTCAAAGGAATGGCAGGGGACAGGCACCCCTTCTGAGAGGTGGTCGTGGGCCTCGTTTGAGAGGTGTGGGGGAACGTGGTAGAGGACAAGGCCACGGACCAAGACAGCGGCAGCAACAGCATGGAGTGTCCAATGAAATTCGGGCAATAGTTGTAGACCATGTCATAAATCATGGCATGACAATGACTGAGGCGGCTACAATGATACAACCAAACCTCAGAAGGTCAACCGTGGCCTCAATAATCAGAACTTTCCGCAATGAGAACTGGTAAGTTATCAGCATGCACTAAACATTATGCTACTCTCAATTGTCAAATGACTGCATACCAATGTGTATCACAGAATAGGTGATGTGACCAAGTGTCTTCTTACTGTAATGTTCCCTTTAGAATTGTGACCAGGCCAAATAGTGGAGGCAGAGGCAAAATTCTAACTGACCAACAAGAGCAGGCTGTGGTCGATTTGGTTCGGGCCAGAAATGATATTTGCCTTACAGAAATTCGCCAGCATATCTTGGACAATGAAGACATGTTCAACAACGTGGGATCCATAAGTTTGCCGACTATTGCACGCATACTGAAAAGGCACCAGGTATCTATAAAACAACTATACCGTGTGCCTTTCGAAAGAAATGCAGACAGAGTGAAGCAAATGAGGACTAAGTATGTTCAGGTAAGTTCAAGTTTCAAGATGGCTGTTGTAAAAACATTCCCAAAAATTCTACATTGTACAGTAATCTCTAAATCTCTTTCCAAAATGTATTTTTAGAGGGTGAAGGAGCTGGATGCTGATGATGACCATCACAAATTCATATATTTGGATGAGGCAGGTTTTAATCTGGCCAAGACAAGGAGGAGAGGTCGGAATTTCATTGGCCACCGGGCAACCACCCAAATACCTGGACAACGTGGGGCCAACATTACCATGTGTGCGGCTATATCAGAAGATGGTGTGGTGGGACGCAGACCTCATATTGGACCATATAATGCAGCTCTCCTTGTCACCTTTCTTGATGAGCTCGATCAGGTTTGCAGAGCTGAAGGTGTGACCTATGTCATTGTGTGGGACAATGTCAGGTTCCATCATGCTCATGTGGTGCAAGCATGGTTTCAGGCCCATGCACAATTTACCACTCTGTATTTACTCCCATACTCTCCCTTCCTTAACCCGATTGAGGAATTTTTCTCCGCATGGAGATGGAAGGTTCATGATAGGCACCCTCATGAACAAGTCACTCTTCTCCAGGCCATGGATTTGCCATGCCCGAAGGTTTTTTCCAAGATGTTGGGCTAATTAAAACATCCATTGTGATGTAGATGAGAACCTGTGGCCAAATCCACAACACAGAGTTGATGACAATGTAGAAGTACAGTAATCACTCCTGTTTTGTTTCTTACAGTACAAGCAAGCAAGTTGAGGAACACTGCATTTGATGTTTTACAGTACTGTCTTTTCTTTTCTATTGCATAGCTAATTATTTTTGCTTTGATTCAAATAAACCTGTGTTGTGATTGTACTGTAGTGTTTTGCATCAATATATTACAAACTTTGTTCAATGATTCCACTGTGTCTGTAGTATTCTCTCTACTACTGCAGTACTTTTACAGAGATGTATTTACTGTACATGTAGTACCATAATGAAACCTGTATCACCTATTTTGTTCTACAATATTTAATGATTGTACGAACAATGACACAGTGAAACTATCGGTTGCTTGTGTGTGGGTGATCTATAGTTATGTTTTAATGGTATTTCACAGTAAATTTGTGTTTTGAACCAATGATTGTGCAAGTGCAAGATTTCTTTAAAGATGTGAATGCACAATGCAATGTTTTGAACATTAGACAGCCTGTGTTACAAGTGATAACTGTTTTGAGTTTTGTGTCTAGAGCTTTGAAAAATGACATCAAGGTTCTGAAAATAGTTACAAAGTGATTGTAAAAAACTGTAATTAAATAATTAATTATTAATTGTAAATGTACATTTCTACAATTACTAATACATTTCTTAAATTTACAAAATTTCAAACAATAAGTATTGAAACAGTTTGTTTTTTCTTTGTTTAAATTATCACAGTTTTACACTTAATTTATATTCATATAATAGATTTTCAGTTTACGATTGAAAGCATGTTCTTGGGAAAATTGTAAAACAAATATCTATGCAGACATTTGAAAAGTAATGAACATATATCATTAGGAAGATATATATATATATATATATATATATATATATAGATTCTAAGAGGGTTTTAATATAATTTTCATTTACAAGTTTAAAACTGTTAAATTATAAATGAATGGCAAGTGTCTATTATTACTGTACATATGCTACTGTATGCAGCCAACTGCAACCTGACTGTATAAGGGTTGAGACATTATTAGTCAGCTGTTTATAGGCGTGTCAGTATAAGAGTGACACCTTGTGGTGACATTTTGTTCAACACGCATGTGTCATTAAAAGGGATAGTTCACCCAAAAATGAAAATGTGATGTTTATCTGCTTACCCCCAGGGCATCCAAGCTGTAGGTGACTTTGTTTCTTCAGTAGAACACAAATGATGATTTTTAACTCCAACCGTTGCAGTCTGTCAGTCGTATAATACATGTCAATGGGAACACCATCTATAAGAGTAAAAAAAAAAACATGCACAGATGTACAAATGTTTATGCTTAATAAACACAAATGATAGCCTTGCACGTGCTTCCGCTTTACGTATTCTTCAAAAAGCTTACGCTGTATGTCCCACGCCCTATTCAACCAGTCAAAAGTTTGGAATCGGTAAGATTTTTAATGTTTTTAAAAGAAGTTTCGTCTGCTCACCAAGGCTGCATTTATTTAATTAATATTACTGTATTTTTGTGAAATATTATTACAATTTAAAATATTTGAATATATTTTATAAAGTAATTTATTCCTGTGATGGCAAATTACTCCAGTGTCACATGATCCTTCAGAAATCATTCTAATATGCTGATTTGCTCCTCAAGAAACATTTATGATTATTATCAATGTTGAAAACAGTTGTGTACTTTTTTTTTTTATACAAAGCTTTTGTAACATTATACACTACCGTTCAAAAGTTTAGGGTCAGTAAGAATTTTTATTTTTTGAAAAGAAATTAAAGAAATTAATACTTTTATTCAGCAAGGATGCATTAAATTGATCAAAAGTGACAGTAAAGACATTTATAATGTTACAAAAGATTATATTTCAAATAAATGCAGTTCTTTTGAACTTTCTATTCATCAAAGAATCCTGAAAAAAATTTTGATGGAGGGAGCGAGTCTACTTCATATGTACACTTCAGGCAGCTCCCCCCCCCACCCCCATTATTTATTATATTTTCATCTCCTCAAGGTATTACTGTTGGAGAGTATGATTGCTGTATTCAATTGTTCTTCAGATGTTCCAGTGTGACAAGATATTTTGTACTCATTTGTGGTTAGATATTGGACACCTGCCATGTACTGCAGAAGTGATGATGTTCTCAGAATTTGTTGCTCATTTGAACTTGATGTACATGTCCTGCAATAATATTTTGCACGACGCAAGACTTGATATTTGAAATGTGCAAGCTTTGCATTCCTGTTGTTCCCAAAAAGGTCTTGAACCCACATCTTTGGTTGTTATTTTTGTCTTTCTTGTTAGTTTTAACTGTCACAGGACCAGTCACGACTCTTATAGCAGGAAGATATATCACTGACACAACGGAGAGTTTAGCTTGACCTTTCTTATCTGTCCAAACAGACCTTTAAGTGGGATGTAAGTTTTCCTCTGCTTTAAGGTATATATTAACATCGGTCTGTGTTAGTTTCACTTCTTCTGCTCTTGACTTCTTGCTCTTTGCGCCAACATTTTTTTATATCTTCTGACAAAGATCTACTCAGAACTCAGAATTAGATGTTGACTTCTGATTGCTGGACCTTTGGTCTTTTGTATCAGCGCTGTACTAGCTATTAAATTTGATTATCATTTATTCATTACTGATTATTCATTTTCTTCCATATGTAATTTTCCTCTTTAATAATTTCTCATCAACTTCTTTGACTGCCTGGATCTCATTGCATCACCTAATGTCTGAAACCACATTACATTACAGTAATAATGAACGTAAACAACTTACAAAGCTCTAGTTGTTATCACCTGACTGCCGCAGATTCATTTCAGCGTTGATAGTGTTGACATAGAAACGCATAACTTGAACAGCAGAACATCACGGGTTGCCATCCCGCAATTACGGTTACAACATGTGAACGCAGCATAAGCATGTTTTGGTTCAAGAGGAGATGTAGAAGGCGGCTGTTGTTTGTTTTTGGAGCTCGGTGGCTGTCTGTCTACAACTCTGCATATCCGCGGGTTGAACCCAAATAACATGATTTAGCCCCTGAATGCAATTTTTACCAAGGGGAACCCCGCCAAAAAGCGGATTTTACCCCGGAACCCGATTTTTTCAGGGGGACCCCTCCTGAAACGCAATTATCCCTGCGTTCCATTTGGAAGGGCTCATCCCTATGCCCTAATCCCTTCAAAGGGTTTACACTCCGGAGTGAGAGCTTAGAAGGGATGGAGGGTGTAGGGGACAAAAAAACTCTTTTTTTGGAATCTTAACGAGACAATCAAGGAGGCGCCTTCGTCTTTTCCCCCGGTGTACTCTTTGTATTAATACACATTCATTTACTATAGTAACATTATAAGCTACTGCCAGTCTTTTACGTTAAATATATTGTGTCTATGTATTTGAAACATTTGAATGGACTGATAAAGGGAGCTGTAAAGTATTTTTGTTGAAGTACAATGTCATTTTGACCATAATAATGTACCAATCTAACTCGTATAAATATTGCAGTAGTATAGAAAAATACTATATATACATTTATAGGTAAAATCGAACTCCTAACCTCCTTTACCTATTCTGTGACGTCAAACAACTTCCTTGTGCAAAGGATCATTTGGGCCCAAAGTGTCCATCAGTTGTACCCTTCGAAATCCTTCATTCTGAAGGACCCTTTGAAGTGGCCGGTTCTGAGCACTTCGGTTTGGAACAACCCTTCAATATGGCGGCCATGATTGTTTTCACTACGAAGTGCCCTTTGGAGGGCAATATATCCCGTTTGAGTAGCAATTGGGCAGGTTTTGTTATGAAAACCTGACATCCCAAAGCAATGATTGGACGAAAATTTTTTGGTCCTAATTAGACTTCTATGGAAGATTATGTATGTTTTAATATTTAGACCACTTCTATTATTGATTGCTATCAGGATGTGAAGAGAGTTCAATCAGTATAACAAAAAGTGTTTATAAAACAAATTGCCTACCTTACCTTTAATCATGCTCAGGCCCTTTAGAATCCAAAAAACTTTGTAAGACACCAAAACCAAACATACAGGTTTAGGTGGAGATGCCCGGGATTGAACCCAGAGCCTCAAACATGCAAAGCATGCGCTCTCTTCCACTGAGGCAGAGCCGTTGAAAAATATTTAACGGCTCTGCACTGAGCTACATCCCCGTTAGGGAACTAAGAGGAATTTATCCACTGATTTTAGGCTACGTTTACACGACAACGATATGGATAAAACGTTAAAGTTTTTCCTTTGAGACGACAACATTGTCAAAACAACCCCCCTACGAATCCGTGAAAATGACTAACGCTGTATTCTCCTGGCAGGTCAGATGGCGATTAAACGCCAGAGACTGAACATGTAATGCGCATGTGCATAACGTCATCGTTTTCACAGATTCCCGTTTTTGTTGTTTACACGGAGACCGTTTTCAAAAACTTGCACTTTGAAACCCGTTTTCAAAAGTTTGAATCGACATTGAATCGACTGACAAGACTTTAAAAGGCAGGGATTAGTAAAGGGAGAATGGACGGATGGTGGAATGGATGGAGGTGATCTACTTCAGATAGAATTTTTTTTTTTTTTTACGTCAATCAGTTAACCACCAGTCTGTCTGTCCTTTATAACCTAATAATAATAATTGTGGTGGTAGTATTTACACCTTCACTTCTGGTAAATAAAATTATCAACATTTACTCTAATGCTTTTAGCCATTTAACAAGTGTTTAAAATTGATTTTATTTAATATTATTAATGTATATAAATCAAGTGCATACTATACAAGTACAGGTACACTTTAAGGCAAGCTAGCAAACAAACTTTGTTCTGACTTATTTTTCTTCACTATTATTTATTTATTTATTCCTATTCTTTTTGACTGCCACTTGCAGTTCAGAGATTACACAAGGCACTTGAAGAAAGCAAACCAAGAAAAAAGGACACAAGAGTGAATGAAATAGCTTTTTAATATTTAAAATGTAAACACATACATTGTAACACAGAAAATAATGGCCATGGTGGGACATCTGAAATTGCAGATTAATCTTTTGTTAAACACAAAACATCCTGGTTGTGAATTTTAAATATCAAGACCAGTTTAACATTGACTGTTATAAAGTGCTTCAGTTTTGGACCAAAGACAATACTTTTTTCCTTCTTCTTCCACTAATGTGCAGCAAGGATTGTTGCTTAATTTCTGAGCGTGTTTGACTAAAGAGCACCTCATGGATTTGGAAATTAAATTCAACCGGTAGCACCTCATTGCTTTTGGTCATTTCATGCTGTAGGCAAACAACAGCGGTGCCATGGAGAGCATTGGTCGAGATCTTAAAAGTGGTATACTACAGAAAACTAAAGCATTTACACAGAATAAAGAGGCACATCCTGTGTAATTAACTCCTGTACCAACGGCTTACGAATGTCATTTCCATGAAACGATGTAGCTCTTGTTTTTTAAGGCCCTATTGTACAATGAAACTCTTGTTTCAAATCACACGGTGTAGACAACAACAAAATTGTAACATTTAGTAGCCTGTTGAGGGCCACTAGCATAATATCCAACACCGACAACTTGTTTGCTTTATAATACGTTCATTTGGAAATATTTTAAACCACTTGACCTGTTTTGGCACGGACATGACTTGCTTTTGTACAGTTTCACAATATGAACTTGCCTCCGTTTTGAACACAAAAACAATTATGGATCTCCCAGTGAAGTCCCACCAAAACTCTCCACGAGATCAGCGACAATCCATAGATACCCACACAGAAATACTTCAGGATAACGAAGCTAGAACATGCTTGAGCTTACAATGGTGTCCTAAACACGGCATCCATGTAAAGCATGCAATAACCTTCCCATGTCATCCTCTCCGTCTTTATAGTAGACGCAAAATCCATCATAGCTAAGATGACAGTGTGTGCTCGACGCTCCTGGTGTCGTTTCTAGTCCATTAGCGGAGTGTTGTTTCAAGGCACCACACTTTCAAATACATTGTGAAACATTGCACATCATTGCATCAAAATATCATTTAAGTATAGTTTTAAAATGCATATCTAAAAAATAAAGTACAAAGACCAAGAAGAGTTGCTGAAATGCAAAGCTTGAATCCTGTACTAAATGAGGAGATGAACTCGGCCCTGAATTAGACATCTCGTTGGCAGTGTCTGATTGATGTTTTCGATAGAAACTCCGCAGACGTCTTGTCAATCAAATATTCACCGCTAGTGAAGCGCACAGCTTCAAGTTTCCCTGCGTTCACCGTGACGGAGCAACGAGCACCAGGCTCAACTTCACTGTCATCGGCGTTTCACTCGAATTTCTTTCTCTTTTTTTGCATTGATTTGCATTGGTTTGTTTCAGTAGTGTGTTTCATGTCCAGTGCCCGCATGTGAGCACACACACAGCTGAAATACAACAAAAAACTAAAAAGTAGTACAAAAACAAATGACACACTAGTCCCACAAAGGTGGATTTTTGTATCCGTTGAATGGCAGATCACACCGCTGACTCTTTGGCCTTCTGGTCTATGAGGAAGGCGTTCAGTTGAGAAATGTCCACAACGGCATCGTTTTTCTGAATGGAAATGTCTTTTAAGTGGTCCTCATCAGTTTGGTCCTTGGCAAAATTAACAAATACCTAAAATGAGAACACAAAAATATATATTAGGTCACAATGTATTTGGTGTTTTTATTTTTAATTTTGAGGCATTTCATTCCTTTGCAAACTTCTGTTTTTGTTCTCTGGTTTACACGTTTAAAAGTTTGGGGTCGGCAAGATTATTTAAAATGTTTCCGAAAGAATTTTCTTATGTCCACCAAGGCTGCATTTATTTGATCATTCTTCTGAAATTTGTAACATTATAAAAGTCACTTCTGATAAATGTAATACATCCTTGCTGAATAAAAGTATTAGGGTGCTTTCACACTGGTAGTTTTGTTCGAAACGGACCATGGTTCGCATGAAAAATTGGTAATGTGAAAGCATTACTATATTACTATAAGTACATTGCTATAATGTACTTAAAGTGCTCTATTTTTGCGCCATAATTTTGTACTTAAAGGTGCAATATGTAATATTTATGTCCACTAGAGGTCGCTAAAGGCCTATTCAGAACAAAGGCATAGCTTGATGACGCCAAGTTTGAGCACGGAATTTTGGGACATGTGGTCTTCACCTCAACGGCCGGTGGAAAAGAATTGGGATAGGACTCAAGAAGATTATTAACGTTATTGTGGTATGAAGCAGAGCAGGACCGAGTGTTGTGGGAGCTGAACAAGCAGCGGAACTTTTATTATGACACAGTCGCCGGCGCCGCTTCCGCTTCCGCTTTTCCGGTCATGAGTATGAGGTAACACAGCTCTGTTTATCATATTAGATACATATGAGTGTGTTGAAAATGATGTTATAATGTTACTCTGTGCGTTCGCTCAGTGGCTGCTGTGAGACACTGTTGCGTACTGCAGTAAACTAGATCGATTTTAATATATCATATTAAATGTTGGATGGCTTGTGTTGATAAATGCCATGCAATTAATTTTAAAACGTTTTGTATGATGGAGAAAATGCTGTATTACTGTTACTAAAAATAAAGCTGCATCTGATTATGCTATGTTAGCTACTCGACAAAATAGTGTTTTTCTCTGAGGCATGGTAAAGCATGGTACTCACAAAAAATCAAGAAAATTAGATTTAAACAATAAGACAAAACGTGTTGAGCTATATAACAACAATTAGTTTTCTGTCTATAAACGTAACCAAACAGTTGTTCCTTTGTCTATTAAAACATGTAAATATTAAAGCGTCTTTGGTGTTTCCATGGTTTCTACAAAATAAAACCGGAAACCGAGGGTAACGCGGGTATGACGCAATTGACAGGCGACTTGGTTAAAATTGCAATTTTCTCACGATTTACAAATAGTTGGAAACATTTGGGATATTGTAAGTACTCAAGTGAACAAAATATATAACACTGGCCTAGTGGTTTTTGGATATTTTACTGCAAAAATCTTACACATTGCACCTTTAATATACTAAAAAATCTTGTTTATTACTTTCTTAAAATAATATTAAGAACATCTAAGTGTACTCAACTGTGCTATTTTGAGACACCATGAAATATGAACTAAAATGTGCTTTTAATATACTATCTCTGTATTAAAAAATATATTTAGTTGCCACTTCTAGTACACTATGGGTTCAAATGTACTATAAGTGGTATCTAAATACATTTTTAAAATAGATTTTGGTATAGTTTTTTTACTAGGAGTAGTCAACAAATAATTTTGCAATTCGTGTATTGCAAAAGTGCTAGTTTTTTTATCTATATGACATCGAACAAACAATCTTGAAGCGTTCTTACTTGGTCTAAAGTGGTCTGTGTGACGGAGTAGTCCTCGATGTGGAGCTGCTCTTTGTTCTTGGAGAGGATGCTGAAGATGCGGGCGAGGGACGTCAGCGACGAGGGCAGCTGGTACTGCAACATGTTCCTGTGCTTCTCCTTCAGGGTGCTGCCCGGCAGCTCCCGCTCGATGAACTCCATCACCGGCTCCAGCAGCGGATTGGCTCCCGCCACCCGCAGGATGATGGTGTACCCGTCACCAAACCTGGAGCAGGAGCAAAGGGGTCAGTAAACCCATTCAAAAGAATCGATTCTCCAGAATGAATCAAATTTCTGTTGTCAGGTAACTTCCAACCTGTTCTTTAAGTGCTGCACACTGCCCAGGCATCGGAACCTGCCGTTCACCATGATGGCCATACGAGTGCAGAGAGCTTCACACTCCTCCATACTGCAGAAGAAACAGAAAAGTCGTGTAAACAAGTCTTTGATAAACAACATTATGCTTTTTAGGGCTGGGCACCCCTAATGCTTCTCTTCCTTTCTCACCTGTGTGAGGTCAGAACGACCGAGCGTCCTTCTTTAACGATGCTGAGGATGCAGTTCCACAGGGCTCGCCGGGCTTTGGGGTCCATCCCAGTGGTGGGTTCGTCCTGTAACAACAGCGACAGCCAGGTTAACCATCGCCCACAAATTCAGCAGGAAACACAAGCAGAACACCATAAAGAGAGGGAAGAGCGTGATCATGTTTCCTGATTCTGACTGATGGGAACCAGAAAAGTGGAGCGCTGCACTGCCTTGTTAGAACTGCTAAGTGTAACCTGGTTCCTTGGGAATTAAACACTTCATGGCGTATTAAAAATGTGGCAAGAGCCAAAGGCCGCGTGGGTATCGCTTTTGTTCTGGGAAAAAGAGTTCTGCCAAGCGGCCAATCTGAGGACTGTTACACAACAGCACTGTTCTAAACTGGAATGAATGTCAAAAGATCTTTTCTTGAAATGCAGATGACCTATATACACCCATATGCAAGGTTTTTTGGGCTTTTTAGGGTAAGAAAATTAATTTTGTTTGGTAATGTGGTGTATTATGACTGTTTGAATTCAGGGTTTGCTCCAATTTGATGGTTTCATGCTCTTGGCAGCCAAAAATTCACCTCAAAAATAAAAAAAACATTATTATGCTTGTTTTATGTGAAGAGCTAGTTTTTTAAATGTTAATAATATTTAGCTTTTATTTTTATTTTATTTATATTTTGCTATACTTTGATAACTTTGCACAATTGCACATTTTCCTTCCTTTTAAATGTGGATATTATTTAGCTTTTATTTTTATTTATTTAGCTTTTATATATTTTGCTATACTTCAATCACTTTGCACAACTGCATACCTTTCCTTCCTTTTAAATGCTTCTAATATTATTTTTAATTTATTTAGCTTTTATATATTTCGCTACACTATAATGACTAGGTGCAATTGCACATTTTGATTCCTTTTAAATGTTGATATTATTTTGTTTCTATTTTTATTTATTTTGCTATACTATGAAAACTTTGCACAATTGTACATTTTCCTTCCTTTTAAATGTTAATATTATTTAGCTTTTATTTTATTTATTTATTTAGCTTTTATTTATTTTGCTATACCTTGCTATCTATGCACAATATTGCACTTTTTTTTCTTCCATTTAAATGCTGCTAATATAATTTTTTATTTTTTTATTTTATTTAGCTTTTATTTATTTTGCTATACTTTCTATGCACAATTGCATAGTTGCATTTGTATTTTATTATGCATTTGCAGTTTGTGCATTTTTTTATTTGCATGTAGCATTGTTTTTCCCTGCTCTCCATCATCAATACAGACCTATGACATATTTTTGGTGTTTGATGCACTAGTTTAAAACCACTGGTTTAAACACAAAGTTGGTTAGTTTATTAACTGCACACTCACCAAGAACACCACTGGCGGTCCTCCAATGAGCGCCATAGCGGTGGAAAGCTTCCTCATGTTTCCCCCGCTGTAGCTTCCTGCCGCTTTATCTACATACTTCATCAGACCCAGTTTACGAATGCCCCAATCCGCCACCTGCGACGAACAAACAACCAGTCAGATCCCTCGATAATCAGCTGCAACATAATACACAATACTTTGACTTTCCCTCTCAGCTAACTAACCTCGCACACTTCTTTCTCGGGGACGCCCCGAAGGATGGCGTAAAACTCCAGATGTTCTCGGCCAGTCAGCAGGTCGTTGATGGCATCAAACTGTGGACAGTAGCCCATATTCTGATGAACTTCATCAATCTCTGTCAGCACACTGCAGAAAACAAGCCAAGAGATTGGTATTATTATATAAAGTGTCACTTAAACACATTTTTGAAATGTTATGTAAATACTATGCATGATGGAAACAATGTTAGCATTATTTGTTACGAGAATAGCATGTCGACAACCTTAAAGTCACAAAAAATGTAATATAAATATTATTTGAAACCATTAAATTAGTAGTATGATGTTTTAATTTATTTACCTTTTTCCTGCCAAGTAAGCCTCTCCACTAGTGACAAGTGAATCTCCTGTGAGCATCTTGAAGGTGCTTGTCTTTCCAGCTCCGTTCACACCGAGCAACCCAAAACACTGATGAAAGAACATAATATCATCAAACTCTATTCGCCATCGGTTTATTCCAATCATACAAGACCAACCTAACTAAACTAAAAACAGTTCTTTATTCACTAAGAAGACAGACAGATGATCTCACCTCTCCTGGTGGGATTCCCACACACAGTCTATCGACAGCTGGCTTCTGCTTCCTCTTATACACCTGCAGAATGAGCAATATTATTATTATAATAATTATTATGTGACAAAAGCTAGCTTGAGCCACCTATATATGTGTATAAATAGATAGAATTAAATATATAATTACAATTTTTATTATTTAACATAAAATAACTCAAAATTGCAACATTTTTAAAACTGCCGCTAAATAGTGTGAGATGTTGCTCACCTTGGTGAGCTGTTTGAGCTCCAGAATATCAGTATGTCCTCCTCCACCCAGAATCCTCTGCCTCTCTCTGGCCACATCCTCATCCTCCTCTCCGATGGGCTTCAGCTTAGTGCTAACAGGCCTATTAATAACAAAACAGAAGATTTATTTCATGCATTAAAGCATATATTTAAAATTGCATGGCACAGTGAGGGTATGAAAGTATTGTTACCTAGCCTTGATGCAGAAACGGTACTGGATAAGGACAGTAATGCAGAAGAAAATCACGCCCTCTATGGCCATGGCAAAGAGATTCTTGCCCACCATGTCCCACGCCAGAGGAGAGCGGAATCGATTCTCACCTGAAAACATTCAGAAACATCATGTCAGAAGAAGCAGACCCAGAATTTATGCACAACTGATGTAACGTGTTGCATGCGCAGTAATACTCTAAGAAGTATAAAATACGCAGCACACACAAATACTGGGTTAAACCATTTCAAATGACAATTTTCAATCATTGTTTAATTAGAATAAACTGTTTTATCAATACATTTCACTATCGAATAAATTATATATTTTTAAATGTTTTTTCCCCCCACTCAGCTCGTAGCAGTGCATTGTAGGACAACCTTCTCAGTGAAGGATACACTGCTGTAGGTGGCTTACTAGGTTTTGGAAATTAGCCAAGGTCAACAAACTAAATTTCGTTTCATTCGACCCTGATTTCTTTCTTAGAATGACATTTTGTTCATATTTGAGCAGCTGCGATCCTTATGCTTTTCCATGGAAATGATCCAGGACATGTTATGTCCACAACAAGATGTCACTTTGACCTGGGCCCCAAACCAAACCAACATCAGCATTATTTAAACAATATCTGGGGGGAAACACTTTCAACTCCACTAAACCACAAGCTAACAAAAATATGTTCTTAAGAATGTTTTTCTAACATTAATGACACAGTAATGAAAATGTTATTTCTGAATGCTCTCTTTCAACATTAAAAAAGTCAAATTTTTTTGATTTAAATGTTTTAAATACTTTTTTTTGTTATGTGAATGTTCAACTGATCATTTTGCAAACATTATGGGAATGTTACTTTTAAATGTTCTCTGAACATTCTGAAACAAGCTGTAACATTTAAAAAACATTAGACAAACAACCAACAAAAATGTTTCTGAAAAAAATGTTCCATGAACGATGTTTTTGTGATGGTAGCACTTCATTTTACAGTTCTGTTTCGCATGTACATACTATGTACTTATTATAGCAATTACAATAACTGGGTTATATATAGGTTCTAACCCTGAACCTACCCCTAAACCTAACCTTAACCCATGTAGTTACCTTATATTAACAGTACTTTCTCGGGTAAGTACACTGTAAGTACACATACTGTAAAATAAATGTAACCGAGAACATTATTAAAGACTAGGGGCCAGTTGCACCAGCTGGACGTACACCCGATCGTGAGACTAAGCTTAATGTAAAATGTGTTTTAAGTCCTGCGTAGAATTAATACCTGTTGCACCATCTGGGCGTAGCGCACGTCTGAGACTAAACACTTACACCTAACTTTTTTTACGTCCAGCTGGTGCAACCGGCCCCAGATAATTCTGAATGAACATTCTATTAGAGTTAAGAGAACCTTGCCAGAACGTTCTGAGAACGTTCTCTTTTAGCTGGGCCTACATCTGTTCGGTTAGTGCAGCAATTCTAAACAGACATTCTAAAAAAGAACATTTTACTATAAGATTTTAAAAAATAATTCAGATTTGATTGGTTCACTTGAATAATGTATTTGTGAGAATTCTACACACCAAATCTCTCCAGGGCGTCAGCCATAGCTTGGTTCTTCACCATGTCAATGAGACCTCTGCCCAGACAAAAGTGAGGGAAGATCAGGAACACGTTCTTCAAGATGTTGTTGATGCCTCCAATCTCCTGAAATGAAAATGAGAAGAAACATCCACAGTTAGTTTAGGGCTTCTTTTGAAGGGTGCTGAACTATTGTCATCACAAATTAGATCGCATTAGTTATAAGATATATAAATCAAGCACAGCTTAGAAATATAAACTTACATTGCTGCCAAAAAGCTCCAGGACAAATGTGGATACACTGCCATTTATCCCAATGAGGATGTTAACGCTGGTCAAAACCACATATGCTGTACTGGGAATCTTAA
This sequence comes from Hypophthalmichthys molitrix, assembly GCA_037950675.1. Classification (NCBI taxonomy): domain Eukaryota; kingdom Metazoa; phylum Chordata; class Actinopteri; order Cypriniformes; family Xenocyprididae; genus Hypophthalmichthys; species Hypophthalmichthys molitrix. Next base: position 9,435,029 of record CM075492.1, on the reverse strand, counting down.
AGAAGAATGATGCCGGGTACATCAGGGGTGTTATGGACCACCTAGATGGACACAAAGAAATGGACAAAGCTTTCATATTAGTGACATATTTTTGGAGATGTCACACGTCTATATCTATAAAAATCTGACATACACTACTATCAAAGGCTGCATTCATTTGATCAAAAAATACAGTAAGATTATTACAATTTATAATAATAATTTATTCCTGTGATCAAAGCTGAATTTTCAGCATCATTACTCCAGACTTCAGTGTCACATGATCCTTCAGAAATCATTCTAATATGCTGATTTGAGCATTTCTGATTATTAATCGGTAATTTTTTGATGAAAAGAAAATTCAAATGAACAGCATGTATTTACAATACAAATCTTTTGTAACATATACATGTCATTTTTGATCAACTGAATGCATTACTATCAAAGAAAAAGCCTTACTGACATCAAACTTTTCAACAGTAGTGTATACTAGATAGTAGGCAATTTGTGGCCCATCTTACCCATAGAGCAACAGCAGGAGGGCAAGAACAGGAAGATTGGTGGAGGACACATAGGCCTCTTGTTGGAAACAGACGAAGATAATGATGACAAGGGTCGCCGGGACAATGTAGTTGCACTAAAATATAAAGATGCAATCAGTCAAAAGCCATGTTAATAGATATTGACAAATTTAGAGTAACATTTTACCATTTTACATTACAACATACTCACCATGTCCCAAACAAAGTTGGCTAGCCAGTAGAGGAAGGGCTGCACTCCGCTGATGAACTGCATGTGTTTGGCTTTATTCACTCTCTCCTGGATGAGGAACACCACAAAGCTAGCCGGGACGAAGGACATGGCGAATATGACGCAGATGGACACCAGCACGTCGACTGAGGTTGTCATTCTGGGAAGTCGATGGGATCAAAGGTCAGAGATCAAGACTGTTTAGGTACGTGGATTTAAGTGTGTGAACTGCTGTCATGTTTACTTACAGTGCCACCTGTGAGAGCTGCTCTTTGGTGAGGTTGAGCGGATGGTTGAAAGCTTTGATGCTGAATTTGGACCGCTCCTGGCCAGGGGGCAGATTAGCACGCAGGACGGCATTGTTCATGACACTGAGGAACGCTCCAATACTGTGCCAGCCCTTATTATTGAACCAGATCTGGAATAGGACACAATGATGTCACTCTTAAAGCTCCTTGACATTGTGCAATCAGTGTTTATGAGCTCCGGCATAATAATAGAATGTTCCATCTACAAAAATAGATAACTTCGGCCTGCAATGTGTCAGTCTCTAATACACTCAACCTCTTGGATTTTTTGCTATAAAATATATTCATATGCATAGTTGTTGTAAATTATTTATGTACTTGTAGTTCTTTATTATATATCAACAAGTCTATAAACATAATAATAACAAGAATTATACATATATGTGTATATATGCATATATACACACACACACACATATATATATAAATATATATATATATATATATATATATAGTTGTATATCTAAATTGTTTTAATTTTAAGTTACTTATGTACTTGTAGGTCTTTATTAGATAACAGATATTATTAGATTTTTACACTTGTAGTTAAGTTCTTTAATTACAAATATTAATTTTATATATATGTACGTATGTACATGTATCTATAATTGTTGCTTATAGGCTTGTAGGTCTTTATCTATCTATCTATGTATCTAATCTTACAATTATATAGATAGATACATAGATACTTATAATCTTATATATATATTATTTATTTATAAAATATCAATAATATTAGTCATTACAAAACATAAAATAAGGACATAAATACCTTACAATAAAAATTTATATAACACCTTAAGTTTAGCCAATTTTCTATTGGACAATATCTAAAGCTTTGCATAAATTCTGTTAATACTGTTAAAAATGTGTTAAAACTCCAGTAATTCTATTGACAAATTAATCATGCCAAGACACATTTACACAATCAAGTACTTCAATATATATACATATATATATATATATATATATATATATATATATATATATATATATTCCTAACATGTTTAAACCTTTCATCCAGACTCATCTATGTCTGTATGGTCAGACAGATACATCCAGCCAGAATGCAGTGTACACACCTTTACATTGTTCTTGGTATCAAGACCTTGGATAAAAGTCGACAGGCTTCCCAGAAAGCGGTCAGCTGCTGTACCCTATGGGTTGCAAAACAAAGACAGGGTTAAGGCAGGTAAATCCCAAACATTGTGCAACAACTGCCTCCAAGTTTATGAGCCCTATCTGATGTTCAAACATCGTAAACTTGAGCTAACAAAGTTAGACATACCGTTTGAAGACTGAAGCGGTTACGAATATGAGCGATGGCATCGGCGACCTCATCGCCAGCGGGGAGGGCCTGTGAGCTTCTGGCACCCAATGAGAATCCACCATATCTGTAATGGTGAGAAATGAGAAAGAGATTTGAGGTCCAAATCTTCCACTGCATTATTCTTATTTTCCTCATCAGTAACAAATCTGAAGTGATAAGCATACCTGAATTCGTTGACCCAGAGCTTGTTCTTCAAGCTGAACAGACAAAGCAAGACAGAGTTAAAGCACTGCCATGAGAATGAAAACCAGGAACTTCAAGCAAGTCTTTACTTCTGGATTTGCTTAACCCACCTTTTCCCAATAATCTGTGCATATGTTTTCACCAAGTAGTCTGAAATGTTTCTGCCTGTCAGATTCTGCAAGGTTTCGGCAGCGGTGACTTTAATCTAAGGAAAAGCAGAAGACAAAGCCAATGAACACGTTGTTGTGCTGTCATTAAAACATATAATAAAAAATAGTAGTACTATTGAAGAAGTACAATATATGGTGAATATATCTACCTGAGGGGGTGGCAGACCTCCTGCTCCTGGCGGACACTCCGGAAGCATCTTTTTCCTTCCTTCGCAACTGCACTCGCACAGAGGTGATGGGTTTTCCATACTCCAGTTCCCTTTTAGGAAAATGTCCTGAACGGTCTCGGGAATCTCCGGAACCACCCACTCTCCATCTTTAATCGGACATGATTTGCTACTATTTCACACAAATTAATAAATAATTATTATTAATAAAAATATTTTCAAATTGCACTTGCATTAAATCATAACTATTTTTCTCAAAATCCACAAATTTAAAACTTTTTGAACTTGTTGGATAATCAAATTTATATACCTCTATATATAAACAACTGGAATAAAGAACAGGGATTTTAATTATAGGAATTTTCAAAGTCAATTAAAGACCCAATTAAACAGAAGCATCTTCTACACTGTAAAAAGTGGAAACCTGCAATTGTTGAGCTGCTTTTTACTTGATTTAAACCAACCAAATAATATTTTTGACTTGAATAAAACCAGTTCATTTAGATGTTATAATTTTTTGGGTTACCGTTTTTTTCTAGTGTAAATTGTGAATGTAATGATAGTTATAAAAGCTGTTCTTTTTAATTTGGACAACAGCAAAGCGATATGAGGAAAAGGTTTGAGGACTCACACATCGTTCTGCTGATCTGTGCATTGTTCGTTGTAGGCCGGACTGTCCATCAGAGCTTCAAGTAACCCGTTTGTATGCCTGTCCTCTGGTGCATCATTGCTGTAGTGAGAAAACAATCATTAGACTCTCAAAGAATCATGGGAATTAAATCACAGACTCAAGTTTGTGGGTGGTAGCATGTACCTGAAGAAGGAGAACTGCTCCTCATACATGCTGGGCTCCAAAGCGAGACTAGGATACTTTCCAAAAGGAGGGACAATGAGACTGAAGACCAGAGCGATGCACACGAACACAGCAGGAAGCACGATCTGGAATGATGCGTTTTTTAAGGACATAATTAGGAATTGCAAACAGACAACACAGGAAAATCTTAACATAAAATATTACATGAATAACATACCTGAGCAAAGAAACCTTTCCGGGAACGTCGGGCATACAGGAAGCGTTTCCAGAGCAAAGCCACAAACTGCTGTCTCTTCAGACTCCAGCCCTTCACCTGGTACGAACCTTTACCATCAGCGCCGCCCAACCAGTCCGTCTCACGTGATTCTGCAAGTGCACCAAAAGAAAAAAGTTATAATTTATTTTTTCCCATATGACATTTCACAAGGAATATGCTTGTATTTTAATTCATATGCATCAGTATAACAATATATAGCAATATAATATTTATCTATTTACATTATCGTCCAAAGGTTTAGCAGCAGATTTTTATATAAGAATGATTTCTGAAGTATCATGTGACACTGAAGACTGGAGTAATGATGCTGAAAATGCAGCTTTGATCACGGGAATAAATTACAGTTTACAATATATTTGAATAGAAAACAGTTTTTAATAATATTTAATAATATTATTGTTTTTGATCATATTAATGCAGCCTTGGTGAACATAATTTCTTTTAAAAACATTTGAAAAAAAAAATCGTAATTATTCCACAATTTAATCAGTAGTGGAGATAAATTAATGACTGAAACGTTATTAAATTGATTCATTGAAAGTTTGAACAAAATCACAGATATAAACTCCAAATTAAACTTTGCAAATATTCACTACAATTATAAAATATTACAAATATCAAAATATAGTAAATATTCAATATATTGGCAAGCTCTAGACAGCTCTTCACATCAACTGACTTTATCTAATCTTGAACACATGAGATGAAGGTTCAGAACTCAAAATATACTCAAAATAAGTGGGATGGATGAAGGATGGGTAAAGTAAGTACCTGGATCACCTTCTGAGTCATTGAAATCAAAGTCGTCTTCAGTAAAAGGCTTCAGGCAGCTCTGATGATCACCAAAAGCGTGTCTGCGGTTCCTTCGTGCAGGTAGAGTTCCATCTGATCAACGACATAATGGGAAAAACATAGTAACTCACGTGTTTTTTGATATCCATGTACTACACTATTGGATTGCATGTAGAATTGACAACAATGAAAATAAAATGAGTTCAGTTTTACCGGACACTTCAGCATCAACACCGCTGTCTTCTGCCACTTTGAGGAAAATCTGCTCAAAATAATCACAAACACATATTAAGTATATTCACATTCTTGCATGGAATGAATGGAATTAAATAAAGAGATATTTCATTTATTCAGTAATGTTACCTCTTCCAGTGTGGTGTCAGAGATGCCATAGCTGGAAATGCCGAGGTCGGTGAGCCGGTCGTCAATCTCATGGAAGAGCTCCACGAACGCTCCAGCTTTGGCAGACTCGTAAGGCAGAACGTACATGATCTCGTGACCCATATCTTCAACTAGTCTGGCTGTAGGGACGTGCTTGAAAATCACATTGGAGATCAGGGAAACATCTGGAATATGGCAAGAGATGAGAGAGCATTCAAAACGCATGCATGACTAGAAACTAATACGTTTTAGAACAACATGAGGGTAAATAACGAAAGAACTTTCCCTTTAAAAGTTTATTAACTCTATATACCAGTGTTATTTTTTATTAGTTTTTGATCTTTATAATTACAGTTTTCATTAATTTTCAGTAATTTTTTAATGTGCTTTTGTCTTTTTTATTATTAAATATTACTATTTAGTTTTAATTGATCTTCATTTCACTTTTATTTTTTAGATCAGTTTTAGTTTTTATCTATTTTTATTAGTAATTTTAGTGCTTTAGCTTAAACTTATTTCAGTTAGTTGCCAAAGTAGCATTTCTGATTTTTTCTTTAACTTTTTAAGTTTAACTTTTCCTATTAATATTCCTGCTTTAGTTTTTTTCAGCTTTATTTCAAAAATGTGTTTAATAGTTTTAGTTGTAGTTGATAGGGATGTATGATAGGGGAATACCTTGGAAAGGCATGGATAATAATTATACTGCATTCTACGGAGCCCTTAAACGGACATGATTTGGGAAAAAAAACGAGATGTAAGAATATTTCCTTTTGTGTTCGCTCGCAAACATTTGTGTTTCCCCAAGAAAAAGCATTAAAATATATTTTATCATCATTAAGTGTGTTATTCTTATCTGTGTCTTTCCGAGTAAGGTATTCGGCTTTTGACACATCTCTAGTAGTTAACGATAATAACCCAGCCATATACCTATGGTGGTGGTTTCGCTTTCATGGTCGCTGCCCAGCCCAGCATCAGAACTGCTCTCAGATACACTGTCCTCCTACAGAGACAAAGAAAATCACAAAGTATGGCACCAAGAAAACTTCAGATAGGCTGAGTAATATAAATATGAAAACAACCCACTCCACATCCGTCAAAACGCATATTAAACATCATCCCTACCTTCTTGAGACTTCCTTTAGAATAGGAGACGGCGCTGCTGGAAGTACGGCAGGAGCTTGCGGAGAGATCGAAGTCTTTCTTCACCAGCGTCAGGTAGTATCCCGTTCCCAGCTGGGTCTTGAGGAACAAAGAGGAACCCACACAGCACAGCTTCCCATGGGAGATGATGGCAATACGATCCCCCAGGATATCAGCTTCATCCATGTGGTGGGTGGACAGGATGATCGTGCGACCTGAAGGTAAAACGATACGGCTTAATGGAACGTTTCAGGAAGAGAAACACAACAATGTTGGCTTAGACAGAATCCACCTATACCTGGACGATATTTCAGCAGCAGGTCCCAGATGCCACGGCGAGCGTAAGGATCAACTCCAGCAGTCGGTTCATCCAGGATCACAACCTTTGACCCTCCAACAAATGCCAGTGCTACTGATAACTTTCTCTGCATTCCGCCTATAAAGACCATAACGGTTAGTTCAGTTAATCTTTCAGCCTAGTCACAATATAAGCATTTGCATAAAGGGAAACACTAAAAAATTATATAAATGGTACAGCAAAATCTCTGCTGTTGCATAATATAATTTCCGTACCCGAGAGTTGGTTGGTGCGAGATTTGCGTTTATGAGGCAGGCCGAGGTCCATCACAATCTGCTCCATCTCCGACTGCACCTTCTCCTCAGGTAAACCCTTCAGACGTGCATAAAACCAGATGTGTTCCTCCACGGTGAGCCTGGAACACAGAGAGAAGAACACGATCTAGAGCTAGTAAGCTATTATTTTGGCATACACATAACAACTAAGCTTCTAAAACGTGTTTCTGGTGGCAACGTACATGCTAAAGAGGACGTTATGCTGCGGACACACGCCCAAGTTTTGGCGTATAGCGCTCAGATCGGTGCGGATGTCTTTGCCCTGGATGTAAGCAGTGCCCGAGGTGGGTGGGAACAGGCCAGTGAGGATAGACCTAAGAAAGCAAGAAATATTGAGCTTATCTTATTAACATATTATTAGCATCAGATGTTGTTAAGATCTTGTGTTGAATTGTCTTACATGGTTGTGGTTTTTCCAGCGCCATTGTGACCCAAGAAGGAGGTGATCTGACCCTCATAAAAACCTAGAGTCAAACCATCCACTGCCAGTTTGCCATTGCTGTAGACCTTCACCAGGTTCTCGATGTAAACACCTGGATCCAGGTGGGCTGGTTCCTCTTCAATGCATACAGCTAGAAGATAAATCAAACGGCTTCTTTGAGTCTTTACTCTCAACATATCCTTCTCAGTACTGTCAAAATAATGAACAAAACCAAAAAAACAGATTTTTCTTTTACCAAACAGAACCTTTGTACAGTATGTTAGAATTTTGGTTTACCTTCAGCATTTTCTTTCTTGTTGGTCGGCACTGCTGTAACCCAACCACATTTCTCTCCGCACCAGTAGGATTTGGTGAAAGGGAAGTACCAGGGACGTGGGATGCCATATTGGCCTGTGAGAATGACGTTTTTACACCATGAGAAACTTCACAAAACCATTCAATGTCTCGCAAGCATGAATTACATCTTCACCAAATGCCACTTACCTGGAAACACAGCTTCAATGTACCAGGTCATGATGGCGTACAGCACAGAGTCGAAGAGCATGAGCGAGATGGAAGTGGTGAGATTGTAGCTGTCCTCCTGCATGGGGCTGGAGAGCAGGTTACTCCACTGTATGCCCACACCCTGCTCCTCGAACAGAGCGAAGTACTCGCAGCCAAAGCCGAATGCCACCGGAGACAAGAGACTCTGAGGAACGAGAGACAGAGGCCTTCAATATCTCATGTCAAACACACATAAATAGCACAGAGCAGGGGTTTAAAAAATGTAAAATAATAACAATACTAAATAAAAAGTAAGATGAAAAAAATAAATAAAAACTACATGTAACAGTACAGTATTATAATGAGTAGAAAATCTACTTAATTTAACTGAATAGAAAATTAATAATTTAATTAAAAAATTTTAAATAAATGGATTAAAATAAATAAGTAAATAAAATTTGATTCAAATAAATAAATAAAAAATTGATTCAAATAAATAAGTAAAGAACAATTAGGTTAATATAAATAACAAATAAATATTAGATAAAATAGATAAAATTAATAAAAAAAAACTACATTCAAATAAATAAGTAAATAAATAATACATCTAAGAGTACAGTAGTATAATGAGTAGAAAATTTACTTAATTTAATTGAATAGAAAATAAATAAATATATATATAAATATATTTATTTATTTATCTGTTGTTTGTTTACTAAAATAAACAAATAATAGATTTAAATAAATAAGTAAAGAAAAATGGTTAAAATAAGTCAATAAATAAATAAAAATGTTATTAAAATAAATTAGTAAATAAATAAAAAATAGATTAAAATTATTAAAAAATGTCATTTAAATAAATAAGAATTAGTTTAAAATAAACAAGTACATAAATAAATACAAATTATACTAAAATAAATACATAAATAAAAATTAGACTAAAATAAATAAATACAAATTACATTATAATGAATAAGTAAATAAATAATACATCAATACAGTACTATAAGGAGTAAAAAAATAACTAAAATAAATATTGCCTATCTTTATAATATTAATTTTTCACAGTATATATTGGGTCTTTATAGAAGAAACTATATAGATGCCTCGCATGAGGATGATCATATTTGGGGGTCCATGGCATCAAAAAATAATTGAAAACCCCTGGCACAGGGTCATTTCTAAGCAGATGAATAACATTCACATAATTCACACTCACCACTACTACTTTGGCACCAAAGCCCACATAATCCTGCCAGGCCACGCAGAGCACATAGGGAAGGTAGAGGGTGAAGTATATGATGCCCCCGCAGGCCGCAGCGAGGTTAGCGCGGGAGAAAAGCGTGCTGATCAAGAAACACTGCATGATGGTCACTACAGCAAAGGAGGCCAGGAACAAGTAGACTACGCCAGGGTCGCTGTACGGCAGGAGATTACCCATCTGGGCAGAAAATGACAAACAAAACCATGTTGAATTATTGTTAGGGTTATAATTTTTATAGACAAACTGAGAAATACACACCTTCAGGATGAGCACCAGCAGGGCGGCGCTGATGAGCAGTGGTATCAGACTACTGATGAACCAGCTGAGCCACAAGATGCCGTTATCCAAACCCATAATCCTCATGGTCTCCTTGAGCCGTGCTTCCTTCTCGTACACCACACCCTTGATGATGATGGCCACCGAGTACATCCAGGCCAGAGTCATAAACAAAGGCATGGAGCGGCTCATTACCCGCAGGAAACTAGGGCAGAGAAGACAGGATGGGTTACACCTTCAGCATGAACACAAATAATGGCTGTTCCAAAAGATGTCTGCTAAGATACCTCATTTAGGGCAAATAAATAAAAAAAATAAGGTAATTGCAACTTTTTATTTAACAATTCTGAATTTTCTTTCTTGCAATTGCAAGTTTGCATCTTTTTTTCTCAGAATTGTGAGATATAAAGTCCCAATTACCTTTTTAAGTTTTTTATTTAGAGGCGGAAACAAGCTTCCATAAAAAACAGCATCACAATGCACTAAAATAAGCTCAGGGTAGAGAATAATTCACCATTCTTTTAACAATATTAGTGTTTTTATGATTATAGATACTGAAATCAAATGTATGGCACACCAAATTGGTCACTTATGAGGTTCCATTTCAGTTGGTAAGATAACTTAGTAGTCAGCTGCCTTTGAAATGAATAAAAATAAGATCAAAAATAAATAATAAAAAATTTTAATAAAATAAAATAAAATAATAAAAATAGATTAAAATAAAAATAAATAAAAAATATTAAAATATATAAACAAATAAATCAATAAATAATACATAATTAGAATTTTAAAAATATTTAAAATTTATAATTAAATAAATAAGCTAACAATAATTAAAAAAATAATGTAATGGAAACTAAATATTTTTCAAATAATATTTTATGTTTATTTAAATAATTCATTTTTCACAGTATAAATTTGGTCTTTATGCAGATGTGGTCCCTCGCTTGTTTTTGTCTGAATCTAAGAATGAAACCTGATCATGAATGTACAGAGTATTAATTTAATTTAAAGGCTGCAACATGATATTTCTTACACATCGTCCACATAGCAGGGATAAGGCATCTGCTGGATGTAAACTCCAGTTTTCTCCTTGCTGCCCGTCAGAGCTCGTATGATTCCGTGTTCAATCACATCCTGCAGGTAGGAGAAGCCGCCCCAGATGTACCGCAGATCCTCAAAGGGGTCCGCTCGAGGACCGGGATCCCAATATCTACAGCAAACACATGCATTAGCTCTCAATGACAAGTACAAATCCTGTTGATTTTCTCCATCCTAAAGCTGTGTGGACAAATTCATGGCATAATTAGAAAAAAGTAGCTTATCATACCCATCCTTGATCTTGTTAGTGCGCTCCACATTATCAATGTCCATGCGTATCTTGTAGTTGATGTTGGGCGGCAGATCAGACGTGTTGGACTGCATGTCAGGAAACACTATTCCAGCCCAGAACTTGCGGTCATCCAGCAGACGCATGGATTTGTTTACCAAACGTTCTTCGTTAGCCACCGGCTCCAACTTATCCAAGTTCACACACTTTAGGGGAGGAAAATGAAAAGTTTATCAGAAAGAATTCAGAGACAGACAGGTTGACCCAATGATTCTCAATTCTGATAATCAAAAAATCTGATAATCAATAAATCATAAAATAATCAGTCAATCCAGCTGACTTTGGACTGGAATGACCTGTTTGGTGGTTTTCTGTTGGAGTGCAGCATAATTGATTTGTTACTGTAATTTAGTGGAGAACTTCTTTCTGACAGGGCAACACAGTGACCCAGAAAAATAAGACAGGCACGTAAAATGTGGATTCACTTTTCTTAGAACCATTAAATTGATTAGCAGAGATCACAAGATGCCTACATAATACTGCTAGTGCCGTTTAAAAGGACTAGACGTAATCCATGCCCTTCAGTCAAGTCAAATATAACAAGATCAAGCCACTTTTAAGTCAACATTAAAAATTCCTAGATGGATAAGTGGAGTTTGGTTTATGTAATGAAGACGGGCGTATATCCACACCTCCATGAACCGAGAGATGGTTTGGATGGCTTGATCCGTCTCGTTGAACGCCTCTCTCCACGTGTAGGCTGTCCCATGAGGACGTGTGTCTTCTGAAGCCTTGGACAAGAAGCTGGACACATCCTCCACGCGCCAGTCTGTCCCGCTCAGCTTGGCATTAAAGAAACGAGCGCTAGCGTTGTTCTGGAGGAGAGTCTGTTTAGGAAAAATGACATTCAGTTAATCGTTACATACAAAAACATTGCTTCTGGTACTATAAATTACTGCATCAATAAATGTAAAAAACTACTAACAAAACTATGATATAATCATATTTTTTAAACATTTTATTACACAACTGTAGATATACTTTATATCATAAAGATGTCTAAAATATTTGGAAAATATTTATTTTTATTTATTTATTTTAATCTAGTGCATCAATAAATGTACACAAAAAAACAAAAAGTCAATAAAACTATATCTTTTTTTATTGTATCACACACTTACATCTGTATACTATATACTGTTAAAAATTTATATTATAAAGATGTCTAAAATATTATTTGGAAAATATTTTAATAGTTTAATTATTAAGTTTTTTATATTCATTATTGTACTGTATTGTTAGATGTTTTATTTATTTACTTATTTTAATCTAATTTTTATTTTTTAATTTATCTATTTTAATGTAATTTTTTTAGCACGACCTTGCATGAAAGTCATGCACAAAGAAATATGACATGGAGTCATGCATTTTGTGCCTATGACAGCAAAACACCTAACGTAACACTTTTTCATTCATTTAGGCACAAATAGGTCCTTAGAATACTCCAAGGGTCTGAAGATCTCCACTAATAAGTATGCATCCTGCAGAGCACCACACGTTGTGTGCCATGTGAGTTCAGTAGTGAGGTTAAAATGCAGTACCGCTTACGTCCAAAAGGTGGCAGTGTGAAATTCACAATTTGAGCTACTCCTAGCACAAAATCATGAGCTCAGAAGTGACTAACAGACTAACAGGAACAGCGTCTTTTGTTTCAGGAAGGATATTAGTGTTCAGAAAGATGCATGTGTGTGTGACGCACCCGCACAAGGTCCATCTCCTCACTGTTCTCCATAAAGTTCCAGAGTTTCGGTCTCATTTCTTCCCACATGCCCCCGAGGTCCCTGAGCACGCCGAGCTCTTGAAACGTCTTATTGACCTGAGAGAAATAGAGATACAGTTAGGATGGTCCTCTAGATCCAGGCCTTTCAGCTGGAGGACTGTAAGGTACTGCTGGGGATTGATGGAGTGATAAAATGATGGAATGATCATAAAAAATATATAAAACACATTGTATATACTTCAGAAATTTGCTCAAATATGGACATAGTCTTCTGAATTTATATTTCTAGTGATATTCAAAACCTTGATCTACAGGTTTCTGCTTTAATACTTAAAATTGTTTTTGTAGACGAATATAAATTGTGTCTACATATTTTATGAAATTAAGTTTAAGAATTAATCATTTAAAAGTTTATTTTGAAAAATTGTGCAGTAAAAATCATCAACAAGTGTCCAGAATACATGAGAACTTTTTTCGGAATATCTATTAAATATTTTTGCATTTATTATATTTTCATTAATTAAAATCAAATCAAAATCATATATAAGAATTAGATGAAAAACTCAAATTCAAAATTCAAAATTTTGACTTGGCAACTAATCAAACTAAAATAAGTTATAATATATGTTATAATATATATAAAATAAGTATATAATATATGTGTGTGTATGTGTGTGCATATATACATATATATAAAACATACATACACACACGCATATATGTATATATATAATCTTTTGTTTGATGTGATAAATAGCGATTAATCGATTTGACAGCACTAATATATAAATAATAATAATAACGATAATAATAAAATAACATTAGTTCTGATGACTAGAGTCATCATGACATGATCTGATGTTTAGAATAAAATATTGAAAATAGAAATAATACAGAAAGAGTATGTGTTCAAATCTTTGACTCACAGAAACCTGGTCAACACTAGTTTAACATACAGAAATTAGCTTTTGTAATACTCCTCAATGGCAATGCTACTGATAAGTGTTCTCCTGACCTCGTGTATGATCCTCTGGGTGGCAGGAGTGTCTGGGGTGTACAAGATCTTTCCCATGAGCAGCGGCTTCAGAGCCCTCCAAATCATGCGCGATATGGGACTCGACTCTAGGCCCTTCATCACGTTGTTGCAGTAGGGCGCTAATACAGAGATGACAAGTTTTTGAAACAATTTAGCGGGGTACATGACATATTTTTCCGTCACAGGAAAAGAGAGAAATAGGACTTCACTCACTAGAGGAGTTGTCGTAAGCAGAAACGGGCTCGCTGTCGTTGTCTGAGCTGCCGAACAGAGCCTTGTAGTTGTTATCCTCGTACCAGTTGAGGGACTTGATCTTCAGGCCTCCGCCCTCTGGGTGGCCACAGACAATGCGGGATACGGCTTGGTACATGTGGTTGGGGGACTGTGTGCTGTTGCCCGTCAGGTACATGATCTCGTTGCGCATGTCCCGCCAGCTCTTCATACTCACAAGCTGAGAAACAATGAGACAAGCTTTGTCACTTAAGAGTCAAAAAAGTCATTTTCAGTACAAAATTGATATTTTTTTACACTAGCGTTCAAAAGTTTGGGGTCGGAAAGTCTCTTCTGCTCACCAAGGCAGCAGTTATTTGAGTAAAAATACAGTAATATTGTGACATTATTACAATTTCAAACTAGATAGTGAAGTTTGTAAACAAACTTTGATGTTGGCTTGAGAAAGCCTAGCCAGAAAGTTTGAAGTAGCTTTAACAGCTTTAAGTTTGAAGGTTTTCAGTTTGAAGTAGTTTGAAATAGTTTTAAAGCTTGAAGTTCGAAGGTTTTGAAGGCCATACAGTTTATCAGAAAAATGCATCTTTCCTCACAACACAACAGATTATCAAGTAAGTGAAGAGCTTGTCGAACGTCACAAAACGTTTGCTTATGCTAAAGACTTGTTTGAAATGGTTTGTTTGATGACGGGAAAACAAATGCAAAAATGCAGGCACACCGGATGTCATATAATGACTGTGTTTATTCAGTTCTTCCAAAGTACATCATTCAACTGTCTCAGGAAAGAGACTAATATTTATTGCAAACACTTGCTTGTCCCGTTACATGATCTTGTTCATCCAATCCAAACGAAAGCAACCTCAGTGTCTTGTTTTTGAGTCTTGAAGTGTGCCGGCCTGCATTTGGACATTATACCTCTATGCATCACAGGGTGTAATCGTTACGAAGTGTTATCACTATCAGCTGAAGGGTGTTACTGATGGTGACTAAACCCAAACATAATAATAATACAGATACATGCTTATTTGGAGGTCTTAAGGTCATGTTTCTGGAGGTCTTAATTGTGCAATCATTATTGTTTATTTTTATATTTGTCATTATTTCCTCACCCACATGTCATGATATATGTTGTTTTGTAACGTGAAATACAAGAAGAGAAATTTGCGTGATACTTCCAGGCTTGTAAAGTCATTCAAGAGCCTTGTGTGAGGAACAAACCCAATGTAAGGTGTTATTCATTGATAATGTTCCTATTTGCATTCACTTTCAGTGAACAATGACTTATATTTCAGTCTGTTCCATCGTATAAGTAAGCAATAAGTACTCGAGGCTAGTGCTGTATCGTGAATAAGTCACGGCTGAAGGGCGTTGTTAGGCACAACGCTAAGCGTAGCGTCTGCATTGCCTTCAGCCGTGACTTATTCACAATACAGCACTAGCCTCGAGTACTTATTGCTTTTATAAAATGGTTACCACACAATGCAAATATTAAAGCCAAAATTATGTAATAATGCAACTTTCATGAAGTAAACTCTTATTAAAAGCCTTCCTTCCGCCGGAAAAAATAGTCCCTGACTGTGAACAGCAACAAAAGTTACATTATTACGCCATTAGATGGCGGCAAAAGTTACATTATTACGCCATTAGATGGCGGCAAAGACTCAAAAGATCTTTATGAGTGTGGCAGTCAGTAGCGAAGACTTTTACATTGAACAAGACGCAACTGACAAATGCTTTGACTAGCGCTGTCAGTCATGGGAAAACCCCTTAACTGTTAAAAGGACAAGATAATACATCGGACATTAAAACAGATTTTTTATTATGAACATAGGACTGACCTGAAGGAAAATGCTAAATCTGAATGCAGGTAATAAACTCGCTCACTAGATCTCTTTCTCACAATACTCTTCTAGTTCTACATAATACAGTAAGCTTCAATGAACAATATCAATTGAGAACATACAGTTTACGTTGCTAAGGGTGTTGTGTAGTGATACACAGAACCGTTGGGTAAAGCGGTCACAGCGGTGTTTTATAATGAATAAAACACAGCTATTGACCAATCAGAATCAAGGACAGGAACTAACCGTTTCAAATACTGTACATGGACCACTTTAATGAAACTTGAGCTTTACAGTCACTATACAGACTAAGGAAGACTGTAAAAAAGTTTCATGAATATTTATTAAAAATTCTCATTTTGTGTTCCACAAACAAAGCCAAATACAAAAATGCAGGTTTTTAGTGTCATGAAAATAAGTAAATAATGACAGTTAAATATGTTTACATACTAAGAGAAAAACTGAACAAAAAGAGGAAAAAAATAGAGGAAGAATGCAAGTGTTTTTAGGGTCATCCAGTGCTTGGAGAGGAAAGAAAGGGAGTTTATGAAAACAGTATCTTGTGCCACTTGCCCGACAGCAAGATGAACAGAGGCGCTGCTGTAACACACTCATGCATGCCTGCAGGGAACGAGGTTACTATCGGTCATTCTCCTGATGAAACCGGAAGACAACTCAAGAGGACAAAAGACCACAATAACCTACTTTCTGCCATATCCATCACATTAATTGATGCATGTGGAAGAAAAGGGGTTCTGAGAATTATGGTATGTTGCTAATGAGAGTGTTTTCATTCTGAAATAAATGGATGGTTTCACGCATTACATAAGCGTTTGTTTGAACGTTTGCGTAGATGGGTTATAGTCAGTCAGGTTTGTAAATGATGAGTCAATATGATTCACAGGGCTGTAAACACTTTTGTCATGTGCATTTCCTAAAATCACCATCAACACATCTGAGAGGTGAACACACAAAGAGCTTTACTGCCGAGTTAATTTGCTTATCCACAATTTTCTGTTCACTTCAACAGGGAATGAACTCAGCCAATAGACATTGACATCCTGTAACAGGATTATAGTTGTTAAAACTACAACTTAAACAATTAAAGTCAGCATGAAACGTATGTTGCGATAGACTTTTCTTTCCTATTGTGAGGTATATCCGAGTGAAACGACTTCTGGAACGAGAACAAATATAGAGTGGGACTTGATTTTGTCCTTGGGGAATTGATTGGATGGTTGTGGTTTGCTATTGGTGGATCTCATGTGAGTGACAGGTTGTCCTGCCCTCATGCCAGAAAACACATCATCAGAGAAGAGATGTCGCTTTAATGGTGAGGGGAATTTATTTTGATTAAAGATTGTGAGGGCAAAAGTTTAAAAAATATACATAATGATGGGCATGGATAAATCATTTATAATAAATACTGCAATATTCAATAAAAAAATTAAGAATTCTCCATTTTGATTTCAACTTTATTTTCGTTACTTGAAAAAATGTTACATTTATTTTATTTCAGTTAGTTGTTCCCGCTTTCATTTAGTTTAACTTGAAAAACTAAATAACTAAAATTAAAACTGAAATAAAATTAATAAAAACTCTAAATAAAAACTTGAAAATTAAAATGAAAACAAAATAAAAAAAAATAACATTTTCACTGAAAGGATGAGCTCACAGTCACTTCGCCCACATCATCCAGGGGTCTCATTAGGGAAGCATTCCTCAATTCCCTCTCTTCTGCATGCAATTGCTAGCCATAGAAGAGTCCTATTGTTATATCTGTCACCTGTAATCATGAGGTGTCTGAGGAAGTCCTGGAGGCCAGACAGACAGGGAAACAGGGCATTGTAACTGGAGAAATAAAGCACGACCTGCAGTAACCTCTCTGCCGCTGGCTTAAGTAAGGGTTACTGGAGTTCAGCTTGCATGTCTACAGCTCGTGAGAACAAAGAGGAACTAATGCTAGTCAGCGCAGCGTTGGCGTCGACTCAATTTCTGTTTCTGTTTAAAACAATAAAACTATGTCTAACTGGAAAGAGATAGCTTGTAAGACACATTCCCTGTGAACAAATGCCCTGTGTGATGAGGTGGAAACAGAAAAGAAAGAAAAAAGTGTCCATGTTTCTTTCTAAAGGCAAGTTACTTAACATTTGTCGAGCTCGGCACTTTTGCCCAGCGCTGGCAGGAACCAGGAGTCTTGTGATGGGCCAATCTACTGCTGCTAACTCACTTAACACTCAGGTTTAGTTTCTAAACGCTGCACACCAAATATATGAGAGTTGGCCGTGTACAGCTAAAATGTCATACGTCAGCTCCTTTTGTTTCAAAGGGACAGAGAGGTTTAGGATGCTAACTGAAAAAGCTATTTATTAACAGAACTTTGTCTTGTGTCTTGTTTTATACTGATTTGGGGCAATGCAACAAGCTTAATGATTATCATTTGTCCCAATGTAAAGCACAAAATGTTTGAATGTTGCTTTTCCAAGACTAGCAGTTTGGAATATTAGACATCAAAAACCGGGTATATAATCATAATTGTCATTTAAACATTAGTTGATTCTTATAGCATTATAGCAAGACTGATTTTTAATCAGTATTTTGACTTGTTTTTCCATTTGTGTTTTGTGACTAATCCAGATCCACTGGTCTAATACGGGATAAGATCATTTGGGAAGCTGGAATGGGAATTAAACACTTCACTCTAGTGTCTAGTTCGGTCTCCAGAGTTGGGGTGAGGGATATTTTAGGGGGCGCTTACCTCTACCGCTAATGCTCCCAAACTCTCCAGCAGGCTGTCTGTTGCTATGGACACATCCTGGATAATCTTTGGATCGGACTTGACATCTTTCTGCACGACCAAAACATAAGCAAAAAAGACAGTATTAGCTTGTGACAAGCCCTAAGTGCACTTGCGCCATGCTTTTCAGACCATGCGCTTAGATCATTAAAATAGGGTTCATTATGTTAATATACCAACTACCAAAAATCTGTTTTTACCTTAAAAATGCACTTATAACCATCATAATAATATAAGTGGTGAAACTGAAAGCAACGTGACATTTTTTTCTGTGGTTTTCACTGTGGTTTTTACTGTAGCATTGTGTTTCCTTCAGTGTATGTTTACATGTGAAGACGTTCAGGTTTTAAGCTGTTAACCGAACAACATAAATAAGCGTGTGATCCACATACAGTGGCAACTCTAGGCTATACTGTCATGATTTAGAGGAAAAATGTCAAAGATCTCATTGTCCCCTTGCTTGCATAACTAAATTGCTGTGCAAATATAGTAATGACCTGGCATCTTGAAATCTCATTACTCAAAAACAAAGAAAACATTCAGTCTAAAGAGAACATAAACAAAGACAACAATATGTGAAGATTCTTGGCTAACGGCCACTGCAGCTCCCTTTTCATGCATAAATGTGCTCAAATAATTACTCTGATTCATAAACAAATTATGTAAAATTGACCATTATGTGACCACAATGTTATTTTGTTAAGCTTGAAGAACTGACAAAGTTCACTGAGTCCATATTACAAGAATATACACTTGCCCTAGTTTGTGTGTAATTGGTTTATTGAACTAGCGAATTCCTGTGCTTATTGTAGCGTTTATTGAAGTCCAGTAGGCAACTTTTATGTGAAATACTGTATATGGACATAAAACACTCAAGCAATCATTAACATCTGAACATTTGTCTATTCTTGTATTCTAGTTTTTGCAACATCAATGAATTAACTAAATAAGACTTTGTCCAATGAACATGTCATTATTTAACTTACCCGTATTGGCTTCAGGAAGTCCAAGTTGGACAGGAAGTGGCTCTCTGCGTTGTTCAGCCATTCAGCAGGTGATTGACAGATGATGTTTTGAGTCAGCTGAGACACGTCCTTATCCGCAATGGTCACGAATTCCTCCAGAGACGTGGAATTGCACAGGTCTCTAAGATGAACTCCGAACCCTTTAATAAGCACCTGTAGATCACAAATAGCAGTCGAAACTAAATAAACAAACTCTCTGCAATCAATGTTTTCAACCTTACTGTCAAAAATTTGCATCACAATCAATAAAACACTGATCCTAAATGACAATCCTTCACCTTTAACAGTTGTTTGATGATAATATTTTCCACAAGAGCTTTAGAAAAAGGTCAAAGATAAAGCTATTATGAATGTAAATGCTCGTATTTGTGAGGTTGAAGTGCAAGTGTGCAACCAGGAAGATGCCATGTGAATATAAATGAATGAAAGTGTATTTCAAGTAGAACTGAAGATGCTTTAAGCCTCCATTTTGGTGTAGTTGCAGAATATAACTGATGAAGCAAACCTCTCTCACTCAACCAATGGCGTGAGTTTGAGGCGGGACTACCTGTTTCTTTGACCAATGGCAGATGGGGCAAACTGTTTGGGAAATCTGTTTAAAAGAAGTTCTGTTCGGTTCAGCTCTATTGTCATGAAGAGATCTGGCATTCAAACGACACTTTTAAGTCTGCAGATCTCTAGAGAGTGGGTGCAAATGATTGTAAGAAACAACATTGTGTGATCACATAATTACAGGCTCTTTCTTTTGTGAAAGCCTTGTTCTTTACTTTTCTGTAAGATCTTGACTCCCTTTCTGCTCTGTCACTCTCTCGGAGTCTTGTTACACACAATAATTCAATCAGGATGTGCTTAGAAGATGATTAAAGTCTAATTTGGGAAGCTCTTAAGGTATGACCTCAGACAACTATCTCAGTTTCTTTTATGCATATACACTAACATTTCTGATGTTATTGAAAGAACTCTCTTCTGCTCACCAAGGCTGCATTTATTTGATCAAATATACAGTAAAACAGTAATGTTATTACTATTTAATATGTTTTCTATTTTAATATATTGTCAAATGTAATTTATTCTTGTGATTAAAGCTGAATTTTCAGCATCATTACTCCAGTCTTCAGTCACATGATCCTTCAGAAATCATTCTAATGTCGATGATTTGAGGATTATGAAACATTATATATATATTAGTCATTTTTATTAGTATTTAATAGTATTTAAAGAAAGATAGCATGAAAAAAGCTAGTTTTAAATGATAAAAAACATGATCTTTTTAAAGTGGCCTCTATCTTGCAGCACATCTGTTAGAGGTGTTGAGAACCGCTCGCCCTGTCTCAGTTTTACAGGAATTGCTATGTGGCCGTAGCTCTGCTGGGCAACAGTCATGTGACCCCCCCCACCCAGCACACAAGAGCACATGCACAGGTCTCTCAGTACAGTTGTGCAGGAGATCCGTCATGTGCAGCATCTGCCCGGGACTGTCCGAACGAGTCCTATCCCAACATACCAAGGTCATCTGCATGTGAGAGCGTACGAACGCATGTACGGGGCTTTGAAAAACAGATTGCTTCATATCTGTATGAGCCAGAGATGTTACGTAACAGCCTCAGAATACATGACAGACTGCCATTTAATGACTATATCAGACAAAGTGTAAAATATGTTAAGCGAAGGTAACTAAAGACAATAAACAAAGTCATAAAAAAAATGATGTCTGTTGATTCGAGGCCTTTTTTATGTTTTGGTTGTTGAAGGATTTTTAAACAGCTCATGAATTTTGTTTAGTTCATTTACCTTCTCCAAGTTGATGTTAGCCTCCACTATCTGTCTCACAGCATGCTTGGGCAGGGTAGCGTTTTTCTCAAGAAACTCAGACAACGTTTCATTATCATGGAGGAAGTCCTTCAGTTTGAAACCTAGGAGAAAAAGAAAACCTTTTAAGACTAAAAATATCAAAAATACCATATACAATGAATGCAATCAAATATTGAATTCAACAAAACACTTTGAAATATATATTAGTCAGCATGATAATATATATACAGTCAAACCAAAAATTATTTTTTTGACATTTTTGATATTCTTGATATATTTAACTAGTGGGTGCAGGACACTATAGTTCATTTATGTAAGTGAGGATAGCAAAATAAAGTAAACTGTGACATATTATACCCAAAAAATTCTTCATACAGTGGACTACCAGTAAAATTGATAAAAATTTGGAACCAAAAATTATTCAGACACTTTGACCTGAACATGTTTTGCTTAAGTGTTATCTGACATAATTAAGATTATTTATTTTTTTTTTTTATTATAATTTTTTTTATTTGACACAGTTTAACTCTGAGATCTTGTCATAATTTATTACCATTTTTTAAACTATAGTGAATAAACTGTATTAATGAATGAAATGTTCAAAATGTCTGAATACAATTTTGGTTTGACTGTGTATATATATATATATATTATACAAGCTATTTGTAGATTCAATAAAATAGAACTAAAATAAATAATCATATAAATATTTTTATTTAATCATTTAAATATACATTAATCAATTATGTATGCAAGGTATGCAAGGTTATATATAATTTATATACTTGAGTTTGATAACATCATATTAGAGTCATGCTGACTAACAGGGGTCAAATTGCTGTTTTTAATGGAATTCATTACATAAAGCAGTGATTCACATTCACAATTGTACCATGAATATTATTATTTTTAACAAAGGGTGTCATTCAGAACATTGTTATAAGTATGACTCTACTGCAATTCCCAACTCAATGATAAAGCGAGTGAGATAATGCAGTCGAGGTCACGAGAGAACTGTCCATTTAGCTCTCAATTCCCAGTTCATCATGCAAGATGTCCACAGTAAAGGATGGAGGGAAAACAAAAGCCAGAAAGTGACTACAGCAGTGTTCTTCATAGCGCTCATTGTGTTGCGTGTCAGAACATTCCGGAAGAGTCATCAGTATGAACTAGTTTGAGTCAGTCTCTTTCCTCTGGGGTTACTAAAGGTCATTCCGCATTCTCTGAAATCACCACAGAGCACTTTTCACATGTTCTTATTGTTGTTACTCAGGACATTTTTGGGGAAATGAGCTATAAAAGATTTCAGGGGGCGCAGGGAGTTGAATTTGTGTTTGTGCATATTCAAAACAAAAATGCTGTTTACTGTGAACAGCCTGGACATTTTATATGTTTCACATCAATAAAGTAAAGTAAAAACAGCTACAAAAGTGATAATTACTGACATACAGTAAGAGTATAGAGTTATAAAACAAATAAAGCTCAGATAATTTGAGATCTGGCAAAAGCTGAGAAGCAGTTCTGAAACTCATTTGCTGAATAAAAATTGATGTGGGAATTACTTTAAGAGAATTTTCACTCAGAAATTGCTAGTAAATTTTAGAAATAATTACAAAGTAACACTGAATTAAGCATGAAATAATTAAGTAGAGACTGAAACAGTATTTTCTTGTAAAATGTGCTCCAATTATCTTTGTTTCAACAGCACTGAGACACATTCACTACATTCTTCCTCAGAGGAAAAATCTGAAAATTAGGAGATCTTATCAAAAGTCTCCATTTAATGCATAACTCATCTAGAAGAAACAACTGCGATATCAAAGAGATCTCATTTGTGATTTTTCTTTGCTTTAGCATCACTTCAAACAGTTTAACCCTCCCTTACAAAACCTCAGAGCAGTTTTGTCCAGATGGGATGAGTTATCATACCTCAGTCGTCTTCAGCGGCATGTTCTAGAACCTCAGAAAGAGCACACATGAGTATCTCGGCATAAAATGATCATGTTTAACCACTGGCTCTTGAGGCTTGCTAATCCACGGTGGGCAAAGAAAGCATCCTATTCCTCAAGCCCCAGATGCAAACAGCAGCCCCTCCGGGAACATTAATTAAATGCTGTCAACAGTGAGTAGATGCAACTCCCACAAGCCTTTCTCAACAATAATTACAATGAGCTATCAGTCTACATAAGGAACACACACTTCAATTTATAAGCAAGTGTATTGTAAATATTAGTGGGTTTTGCAAATATCGCTTCTGCAAGTGTCCATCGAAAAATGGCTAAAAAAATCCCATAGGATCGGAACAGAATATAATACTTACTATACAAGGCTTCAAAGCAACCACCTAAAACACCCTTATCACTATATCTTTTAAGCAAGAGAAAAAAATGATTGCGACCACTTTTTTACTCTTCAATAATCAAACATCTAAAACAGGACATGTTTCCTATTTGAAGAGCTATGCTAAGGTTCAACCCTGAACCTAAATTGAGGAACCGCACCTAAACCAGATGTCTGACAAGGAAACAGACACATAAATCCCTCTGGTGTTTCAATTTTATTGGGTACACCGATGCCAATTGAGAATCAGGATGTAACGCATTACTTAAACTTCACCACACACCGGCCAAGCTAGTTATCAACCAATACTGAAGCATATAGGAGAGTAAATAATGCTAAAATGTGGCAGAGTGACTTCAGAGGCTGTGAAACCTCATACCAAGAGAGGAATTGACATAGATCTTTCTCAACTGACTTAGAAAACATTGACTCAACAGTAGTGAAGGGAACCCTAAACATTCTGAATCTGATTCCATTTATCGATTCTGATTCCTCAATGATTCCATTAATGATTCTTTTAGTACAATACTTAGTCCTAACAACAAACTGAAGCAATAACAATGCTGTTTTTGGAATAAATTACATTTTACAATATATCCAAATAGAAAACATTTACTTTAAATTGCAATAATATTTCACAATATTACTGTTTTTACTGCATTTCTGATCAAATAAATGCAACCTTGGTGAACAGCAATCCCAAACTTTTGAAGGATAGAGTACATATTTTATGAAAGCTCATCTTTAAGGGTGTTTAAAAGTGCCTGACCTTCAGTTTTCCTTTGCAGTTTTCTCAAGGCCCGTACGAGTCCTTTGAAACCTTCAAAGCTCTTGTCATGTTGGCTGTAGAGGAGTATTTTCTTGGCATCGATAAACAGTCGGGAGATTCTGTAAATGATGACAATGACACACAAATGAGGGAAACTTGTTGTAAAATGTATCATTTTTAAAATAGCACATATAAATTATATATATTCTGTAAAATCCAATGCAAACCCAAAGCTTGATATACTTACATGGAGTCATTGAAGTTGCCCACCACTCCAGGCGTCTCTCCAGGGGTGGGGTAGCGAAAGCAAGGGTTGTTGGCATTGCAGATGATGCCCTGCACCCATGGTAAAGTCCCCGCAGAGGGCATGGCCTTATTGGGAAAGTGGCCTGGGGAAAAAAGGACAAAGCAATCAGATTTACAACAAATGAAATGCCCTTTGCAACCATATTTCTGTAACCTGAAGTATTTAATGCAATAAAACGTAGTTTATTTTATTTGGAGTAACGTGCACAGATTAATCATGCACAATGAGACCACAAATGTGCATTAATAAAGTAAAGTATTATTTTTATTTCATTCATGACAACTCTAGAAATAGTTTTAGCATGTTGATGAATATGGCAATGTTAATGTCTTTGGTCTTGGCAGACTAGATCTGCTGCTGCTGTTGATTATTGCTGCTGCAGAGCAAGTATGGACTTGCTACTGCTAATAGATACTCAGACATGTTGCTGTGAGCATGTAAGACATGCTGCTGCTTCATAAATAGACATAAATTAATCCTGTAGCAGATCTAGGCAGGTGGAGCTGGGGAGGTGGAGGAGTTCAGAGGATCTCTGATAGCGCACTGTAGGACCAGTTTTTCGGTGAACACTGAACCAGACTATTTAAATGTTGAGCAAGCAATCTCATTAGCTTCAGGATAAGCAGAGGCCAATCAGCTTGTGTCATGTGATAATGATGTGATTGCTTGTAGATTGCATGTAAAGGACCTATCAGCTTGTGCCATCTAGAGTTTCATGACTGAATTAGATATGTCATGTTAACTTTAAAGGATTTTTTGGATATCATCAAGACAGCTTTAAACTAATTCCTTTCAAAAGTATTTTTCTTCTTCCTATTCTTCTGGTCTTCATTTACAGGTTTTGAACTAAATCTAAAATAGTTAACATTTAATTATTTTAGTTCAAAGTACAGGAACTGACACTGCAAGAAAACTGTGTTTCAGAGATCTTGTGAGATCAAATTTCATGCGGTTCTTGGAGCTGTTTTGCTGTCCTTGACCTCTCCTGGGAACAGTGTGATTTCCAAAGAGGAGCAAATATTGACACACGAATGAAGTAAGACGCAGTGACACAAGACATTAAATCAAATGTATTTGGGATCATTTTAAATTGACAGTGCAAACCTTCTGCATTTTTAAAGTAGATATTATATACAGTATATAAAGTAAAATAAGCTTCACAGTTGGTTTTTATCTTCTTTGTAATTTAATTTATTTAAACAGATTCATAATTTGCTGTTTTGGGCAAAAAAAAACACTATCTAACCTAAGCTCAAATCTCATTCGATGCATTTGCATTTATTCTGTGGTTGTAAAAAAACAAAAAAAAACAATTTAAAAGCAAAATAAATGTTTGTTTGTTTGTTGGCCCATCTTAAGTCACTTACATTCATGTTGCTCATAGGGAGGATAATAGAGTCGGACAGATATCAAGATGAAAAAGATGAAGAGCGGCCATATTATCTCAATCAGCAGCTGAATCTGGAGAAGAAAAGACACAATAGTGTGATATTTACTAATTTGTTCAAACTATATAATTCCTGGATTGCTTCGGTTCCACCCTAATGAACTTTAACCTGAATTCAACAGCACAACTTCTTCTCTTCTATCCACAGGTCCTGAATAAACTATTCTAGCGGAGTCAAGAAAATCCTGTTTATCAATGACGGTTGTTGGGCTTCCTGCTGACAAGGCATCTGAACCTCCTGTTCATACATTCAGTGCCAAGTGCATGTCTGTGCTGTCCGTACATGATCATTTAATCAGCTTTTTGAGGTACATTCTCTTACTGTACTTCTTTAAGGAAAAGATGATAAGTAAGTGCATAAATGACAGCTACTTCACAAACAAGTGAATTTCTTCAACAGCAACTTTAAAAAAGCTCCACAATAAAATGTGAATACACAAATACTAATTAGTTTGTCTTCTTATTTATGTATTTATTCCTTAATACGGGGGTTGGTGACCTCCAGAGCCTCACAGATGTCACCAACAGAAAAAAGGGAGCCTAGGGACTCCATATGTTACAACAGGCATTCGTTTTGCTGCATATGAAATGCATTTTGATTGTTAGTTTTATTGGTACTTTTGACAATTGTTTGATTTGTGGTAAGTGATGCATTAAAATCTCAATGCTTTTGGTATGAACTTACAGTCTGTCTCCGTCGGAAAGTGAAGTTCTTCCACAACAGTAACCCCAACTGAGTGGAGACAGCCATCTTGCCGCGGCTCCACACTGTCCGCGCCTCTTCTCGCAACTGTAAGAAGCAAAGAAACACAATAAGAAGCAAAGAAAAGAGATGTAAAGCTAATGTTGCTAAGCTCAATTTTTTCACCCGTGGTCATCTATGGAACAATCAAATACAGGTAAAGACATGCCATCTTCACTAATGATGTTTACTGACAACCTGTCACTCACATGAGATCGATCAATAGCAAATCACAACCATTCAATCAATTCCCCATGGACAAAATCAAGTCCCTCTTAAGGTGACCACCTGTTAAATTTACTACTATTGTACTGTGTAAAATTGATTTACATTATTTGGAAAGCCTATTTGCCATCACATTAGATGACAACGTTTTAGAAATGACTATCGCAACTTCAGTTTCATGCCTACTTTAAGCTTGCAAGGTAAAATAATAATTCAAACACAATGTTTTGGCATTGGCAAACAGTAGCTTATCTTCAAGTCATTCATCTTATCTGTTAGACTAATTCATTTGCTATCATAAAACTATAAGCAGTGAGAGGAAACAGAACAGTGTCAGTATGTGGGTTGGTACATTTTATAATGAACTAAATTATAAATATATCTTGATGTCCTTCTGGTGTTTTGATTAAATTGTCTAGTAATGCATTTTCAAATTAAATTAAATGGTTATCATTCCTACCAAAATGTATGCGTCAAGCAGGCTATATTAGAGTGAATGACATGATGTTTTTTATTTCTTTTCTTAGGATCTATTAAGTTATTTTAAAATACTACTACTACTACTAATATACTACACTAAGGCTTGGTTTCACAGACAGGCTTAGATTAAGCCAGGATTAGGCCTTAGTTCAATTAAGACATTTAAGTAGCTTTTATAAATGTGCCTTAAAAAACATCACTGGTGTGCATCTTGAGACAAAACAATGGCACTGACATATTTTAAGATATATCAAGTTGCTTTCAGTTAAAACATGCATTTTAGTCTGGGACTAGACTTAAGCCTTGTCTGTGAAACCGGGGGGTGATTGTTTTAAATTTCTTATTAAAATATGTATACATTTGATCAATGTTTAAAACTTTTGTCCACCAAATCAAAGACAGTGTGGCATGACCAGCATGCAAGAAGCCATTTTGTTGCATTTGGTAAGAAAAGCATAAAGCAACTTTAGTATAAATATCACATTTCAAAGAACATGGTGCATTTCTCCTTGTATCATTACCTATATTTGCCGTCTCTGTCCAAAGACCTGTATCATTCATTAGTAGCCTATATTTAACATCTTTCGTTTTTGTACTGTTTGTGCTGATATGGATCTGTTTTAGATGTGATTCGTGTGCTTTTCATACAAAACATCATGAAGAGCGTCTCTAGTGGACGCGTCCATATTCTTATTTTTCTCCTTGTTTACCATTTTCTTCATCATAGCGCTTCTCTCGGGTCATACTCTGACAAGCCTATACACATTCTTGCACATATACACCAAATACCAATTGTTTTAGGCTCATTTTGCAGTTAAAGCAAGATAAATAATCCTGTCCATCACGACTGACTTAAAATATGTAATACAAAGATGATGTAAGAGTAAGAATAGTTCGACGGAGCAGCCCGCACATATACATTTGTTTACACAATCTTTGCCACGAAATACTTCTGTGGACATTTTATAATACAACGAACTATAGACCTTAACTGCCGTTTTACCACCACAGGTGTTTATAATCATAATGTTTTAAAGATGCAGAAGAGTTGAGGAGCTCAGCGTGCTTTTCATTGTTCCGCAGAGGAGAGGTTACTCTCGGTCATTTCGCGCAGACTCTGTTACGAACAGATGCTGAAGGAGTCTTCTTTGTTCAACTGTCTTTTCAAGTTGTCATTTTATCCCAGTAGCATACGAATAAAACTGTCAATCATACACAACTTTTCAACATAAATAACTGCCACGAAGCATTTGATACATCACAACTCATCAAGTGTTTACGATAAAAGACACCATCGTGTAAGTTCTGAAGAAAAATAACAGCAGCGCGTTTCTGATTAAAGAAGTAGCAGGTTAAAATATCCATATGTTTATGTGTCACGATTATTCAACGATAAAACATGACAACTGTAATCAGTTTTCAGCATAAACGATTGCCACGAAGCTTTCAATGCATCACAACTCACCAAATGTTTACGATATTAAAAAAAAACGTAATTTGTGCAAACAACAACAGCGTGTTTTCTGATGACAGCATTAGCACGTTTAAGCAAAAATATGTATCTATGAATTAAAAAAAAAAAAAAAATGAGCTCACTGCTCAAAAAAGAAGGAAACTCAACATTTTACTCACCGTTATTTCTTGCTCCGAAATGATTAGGCTATTCCTTATTTCATATAAACTGTAATTCCCTTTGAGTCGAGAGGAGAAACAGCTGTTCTAACGCTCTTAAAGCGATGTTATAGCTAGTGGTTGTGTTTTGTGCTCTTATGGACGGACCTTTTTTCTCTCCTCCATCCTTTTATAGCGAGAGCGATGCGCGAGGTTACTGTCGGTCAAAAGCGCTGCTGTTTGTGTTCGAGCCTCCATATATGGAAAGCACGTGCGGACCCAAAACAGCTCTTAAAAGGGCAACGTGAAATTGCGCAAAATTCGTTTTTACTTATATTTACATGCGTTGTAGCTAATTTTATACTACACATATTATAAATTTAATATTAATTCTATTATCTTGCAGATATCACTGAAATTGGGATGCGCAAGCGGTACAGTTAACTGGCACTTTGGTAAATGTCAAAGTGATTGTCAATTCTTATTTTTCAGCACATGTAACATTTCATAATCTGACATCTCTGCTGAACAATTTTTAGATATTTTGCTGGTTTAAGTTAAGCTCGCATCCTGACCAAGTTGGTGATTGCAAACTAGATTAAACTAGTGTAAATTGTTTTGTTTTTTGTTTTTCAGCAGGGAGAACAAACCAAAACTAAAATATCAGCTAACTGAAGTTTTGTTTCTGCACACATATCAGTGTCATAAGAATAAAACGGATTGGAGAGAGAGAGAGATAGAGAAAAAAAATCTTCTCTCCAGGTCATCAGGACCTCTGAGAAATGAAGGCAGGGTGTAAAAAAAAAAAAAACTTAGACACAACCAGCTGCATGGGCCTTGGATGAAGATACTGAGCAAGACAGATAGCACTAGCTTATAATTTAATTGATAAAGTGTCCTAGAAATCCATCTATCATGCAAAATATAAGGCATAGTTCTAAGTTAACATAGCACAGACGGCAGAAGTATGCATAATGACGGTTTAAAGTCTACAACAACTTCTGTTTTTTTATACAGAATCTTTGCAAACAATATTGTATTTGGTTTGTTTATTCTTAAAACTCAGACGATACAGGAAGTGCATTCTGTGTTCTCTGGACTTTCTGCATCACTGGTCCAGATAACTGTGAAGTTACCCATTAATGAACACATCACACATGGGAAACTTTTTTTGCCTTTAAAGGATGTTCATTTTAAAATGAAAATTACTCCAAGCTTTACTCACCCTCAAGCCAAGTATATGACTTTCTTCTTTCTGAAGAACATAATCAGAGTTATATTAATAAATACCCTGACGCATCCAAGCTTTATAATGGCAGTGAACGGGAAAGCTCAAGATCCATCCATCATAAACATACTCCACACGGCTTTGGGGGGTTAATAAAGGCCTCCTGAAGTGAAACGATGCGTTTGTGTAAAAAAATATTCATATTTAACAAGTTATGAAGTAAAATATCTAGCTTCCATCAGACCGCCTTCTGTAATCAACTTACGAAAAAATGGAACTGGCGTCGCGTCAATTAAGCTTTTTCCGTAAGTTGAATAGGGAAGGCGTAGGATATAGCGTAAGCGTTTTAAACTGCGAGAGTTTTACACTTTCTTCGTAAGTTGAATACAGAAGGAGGTCTGGCGGAAGCAAGATATTTTACTTCATAACTTGTTTAATATGAATATTTTTTTTACACAAATGCATCGATTCACTTCAGAAGGCCTTTATTAACCCCCCGGAGCCGTGTGGAGTATGTTTATGATGGATGGATGTGGAGGGGGGCACTTTCTTCAGCTCATACTCGTTGATTCCGCTCACTGCCATTATAAAGCTCAGATGCGTCAGGATATTTATTAATATAACTCTGATTGTGTTCATCAGAAAGAAGAAATTCAATGTCGTCCATGACATCATAAAAGCTGCATGCATTACAGATATAAAATAACTGCAAAATGCACTTTAAAATAGTGTAAAATGGAGTACAGCTACCATAAGCAAAGATATTCGGTGAAGCAAACATCGTTCAGAAATGCAGAATCTGCCCCATCTGTTTCTAACCACACAGTCAAAAGGAACACAATGATTCTGATTTGAACTGATGGAACGTAACATTGTGGCTTTTGTGCTTTTGGTCATGTGATCAGCACTTTCATCCTGTTTTTCAGGCCGATCATCTCTTTGTGTTTATGAAGGCTGTGAGGCTGCCAAGTGAATAACGCTGCCCTCCTGCCCCAGTATCCTCTGTCAGTATTGTGGAGTTGAGCCTCAGGGACGACACGGCGAGTTTGACACAGAGAATGATAGTGAGCGAGTGAGCAAAGATAAACAAAACATCTCGACATGACAAGTGAAAACTCTTCGCAAAAGAAACCACAACCGGGTCTGAACTGAGAGAGGAAGTTCCATATTCAGACTGTGGTAAACTCAATAAACATGTGACTTTGGTAAGACTTAAAGAAGTAGTTCATCCCAAAAGTTTTGTTATCATTTACTCACCATCATGTAATTGAAAAAAGAACCATAGTGCTTTTCTGATCATATACACATTTTAATTCCATATCATGATATTACCATCCAATACCATGGTGCTACCACAGTGTTTTATAAGGTTTAATCATCACCTGCTTGTTGTCAAGCAACGCCACAGCACTTAACATAAGTCACTTATCAACTGATATGTAACGAGAGGATGAACTGATTACAGCTTCAGTTAGTTTATATGGCACTGACACACTTCCCAGCGTGAAGAGCTGTTGCCCTTTTAAGAGCACGCGCCTCGGTTTTGATAAATATAATATTCCACAGCAGCAAAATGTTGCCTTTGCATGCGAACTGATCCATTGCTTATAACGTTTTAAGTAAAAAAAAAAAAAAAAAAGTGCTTTTCTGGTGATTTTTCCTAAGAAAAAGAAAAAATATGGTGTCATTAATAAATGTCTGTTATGATACCCGAGACGAAAAAGTGGGGGTCTAAACGCAGAAACACTATGACATACTCAGAATACGTTTGCTACATCATAATAATCTCTGTTAAAAGGTGAACGCGACACAATCATTAGATTTTAAAAATGGATATCGCTCTTGAGATCTCCTCAAAGTCGCTCGTACTCGTTGAAAAAAAGCGTTTGTGCGGCGGGTTTTTCCCAGATTTAGCCATCTAACGTGATTTAAAATTACGGAATTATGCGTACTCAAAAAAATATTTTGCAAAGGAAGCAAGTATTCACTTATTTTCAGGCTCCTCTCAGCAGCTGAGCACAAAGAGTCGGTTTGTCCGATAGTAACCCCGCGAAGGGGGAGGGGGTGCTGGATAAATATAGTTCCGAATATGGGGGCAGCGTAACATCTTACTTTTTAAAGGTATTGACGGTGTTATACATTTTATTCGACGTTTCTTTACCAAAATCTATTCATTCATTGACTTTGCGCGATAGCCTGCTGAAGTCGATTAGCTAAACACAGGCTACACCATTGGCCAACACATCAAACCAAGTGTAACTATCAAGTAAATCAAGTGTATAAAACGCACGTTTAACGACAGTATGAGTGTAATGCCGCGTAGACAGATGCAGGTTTAAAGAGAACAAGGACTTTCAGCGCTCTGCAGTGCTACAATGACCGATAGTAACCTCGCCTCAGAGCTCCAGCAGCAGAAACTGGGTGAAAGGGAACGTGACGTCACTCGCGGTGAACCTTCTCGACTGCTGCGTTTACATGGTCATTAGGCGTAAGGCATCTAATGCTCTTTACAGCTATGCATTCATGAAACAGGCCTACAAGTAGCGACTTTCTGGTAAGCCACTGATTTGAAGCCAGGCCAGTTAATACAGCTAGTTGGAGGGAGAACTGTTGCAGATAATGCTGAAAATATTACATCCTCTATCTGTCATGATATAGGATGCCATACATTTACACAGAAAAACAACAAATGTCATTCTTTTGTTTTTTTATTATTCAATTGTACATAATTGTATTGAGTTTAACGGAGGCCAGTTAGTAAGAGCTGTGAGGGTAAACCTCACTCCCCTGGCCACTAGAGGCGCACTAGCGACTGACGCTAGAGGCTGCGGTCTTTAGCATCCTTGTTAGCGCACCTGCCTCCCATGACTGTAAGCTGCCAACGCCGGTTCAAATTCCGCCCACAGCAGTGTGAGTAAATCCGGGGTTACATTGGTGCTGTGTCCCAGATGGGAGTGAGGTTTAGGCCGGGGGGTGAGTAAAGCCCTAGGTATACTTTGTTTTTTAAGTGTACACTAGTGTACGCACACAGTTGAACGCACAGCCTTGCAAAGCATACTTCATTCGACTTGTAGGCATACACAGGCATTCGAGGTATGCGCAGTTTTAAGCAATCTCCCTCCACGAGTTACAACCCATGTAAACATCTTTGCTAGAGTTGTACAAATGAGGGTACTTTCGAACCTCTTTGCACAATCTCTCGTCTATGTAGGCCTCCATCGTCACTGTAGCTTGCATGTGTTCCCGTCTGTTCTGTTTATGCAGTTCTTCTTTGACTACCTTGTCCTTGTGAATCGACGCCCCCAGGACATGGTTGCCACCTAGTGGATAAAATAATTACTGCAAAAAAATTAAATGCGCATGTGTGACCTGCGCGTGCAAAAATAGAAAAGTACGCACTGTTAAACAAATCTGGAGGTGCACGTACAGTATGCACATACTCTTCTGATAACGAAATTCACGTCACGCGCACTGTAAAAAAGTGAACTAAACATTGGGCTTGAAATGGAGGCCAGTTAGAAAGCTGTGTGGGTAAACCTCTCTCACATGGCCTCAAGAGGCGCACCAGCGTCTGATGTTAGAGGCTGCGGCCTTTAGGGTCCTTGTTAACGCCCCCACTTTCCATGCCGGAAACGTTGGTTTCGAATCCTGCTCAGAGTGGTGCGAGTAGAACCGAAGGGGTTACACAAATACAATGACTTAAAGGATTAGTTCACTCCAGAATTAAAATTTCCTTATAATTTACTCAACCCCATGCCATCCAAGATGTTTATGTCTTTCTTTCTTCAGGCTAAAAGAAATTGAAGTTTTTGAGGAAAACATTCCAGTATTTTTTCTCCATATAGTGAACTTCAACAGGGACCAATGGGTTGAAGGTCCAAATTGCAGTTTCAGTGCAGCTTCAAAGAGCTCTACACGATCCAAGGCGAGGAATAACGGTTTTATCTAGTGAAACAATAGGTCATTTTCTAAAAAAAATAAAAATGATATACTTTTAACCACTAATGCTCATCTTGCACTGCTCTGCGATCCGTGTCCACAACTTCACGCATTACGTAATCACGTTGGAAAGGTCACAGTATATAGAGAAAAATCCTGGAATGTTTTCCTCAAAAACCTTAATTTCTTTTCGACTGAAGAAAGAAAGACATAAACATCTTGGATGACATGGGGATGAGTAAATTATCAGGAAATATTAATTCTGGAGTGAACTAAATCTTTAAAGAAAATGACTAGAACTCCAAAACTCAAAGGAGAAGTAGCACTTTGGCACAACAGCAGTGAAGATGAGGCAGAGTGTCAATATGTCACACATGTACACAGAAGGGTGTTCACATGATCAAGACTTGACAATGACTAAACAAACCGAAGGGCGTGTTGTTTATACACACAAACCAGTAATTAAAGGGTTAGTTCTACCAGAAAAACTCGGGAGGCAAGATAACAAATATTTTAACTTTAACAACTTTATAACAAATATACATAACAATGATATTTATTACCAATCAGCAAGCAAAATATCACAAGATAAGTTTCTTTGGTGTAGGCCCCGTCCGTAGCTCACATCCTAAGGGGTTGTGGACTTTGCGTTTCCTGCCTAAAGATGAAGGCAGGGGCGTAGCCGACCCCCGGGAAGTATGGACAGGGACCATCCTGGTGGTGGTGGAGAGGATGGAGGTGAAGGTTGGTGTCAGCATCTGCAAACTCAGACATGTGTAAGTACCAATCTTTTATACTCCAAGTGTAAGATAATGATTGGTTAGATCTGAACTAATAAGTGATGTAACATTTGAGTCTTCCCAGCAGAACTTGAGCTAGAGCTTCATTTCACCCCAAAATGAAAATTCTGTCAATTACTCACCATCAAATTAATTACTCACCCTCATGTTGTTTGTTCTTGTGCAACATTCAGGTTCGGTTGATCTTCTGCTTATGTTCGCTGATCAAAGTTTACATGCAAGTTAAAGCCTAAATTAAATCCATTCATCATAACAAGCGACATAAAACATAATGACATAAAACTTTCTATGCGTTTTGGCCATTCATTGACACAACAATGGCATTTTGGGGCCTGAAAATTGCCTTGAAAACGTGTTTCAAAGTGCAAGTTTTTGAAAACGATACCGTTATCGTCTCCAAGTAAACCTCAAAAATGTGAATTTGTGAAAACTGTGACATCACGCGCATGCTAATTATGTGTCCAGTCTATAGACGAGTAGTGTTTTTTTACAAAGTGACATCGCCAACTACTGGCCTGGCATGAATAATACAGCATTTTTAGGCGTTTTTGTGGATCCTTTTGACAACGTTGTCATCTGAATGCAAAAAATGCATAGGAAAAACGTTTCAGTTTTTAGTACATCAGTGTTGTGTAAACGTACCCTTAAACCTCTTCGTAATATTGTTTGCTATTAAAGTGCTTGTGCTTTTGATAAAATAAAGTAACGGTAAAATAAAGCCAAATAAATAATGAGAATGACTGATGATTTATCTCATATTTTATGCTGCCTTCACGGGCTCTCGGAAATTTGATAATTCCCACTTCTGAATTCGTGATTATGAGCTCATCGCATTCAAGTTTCGAAATGGGAGGGTGTTCATATCCAATTTTTACCTAAGAAACTCATATTTACGATAATTCCGAGAGCAAGTGAAGGCAGCATTAATCTGGCCTTTATATACCATATTTTTTTACTGTGTGTGTATTTTATACCAATACAAATTAATTGAGTACTATAAGGCAAAAAGATCAATAACAAAAGTTTGGTAAGTCTTGTGCAACCTAGTGGTGGTTATTTTTATTTTTCCACTTGCAAATCTTTCATTTTAGCTCATAACACCACATTCCCTCTTATAACTGCACCACATCACCATATTTCATTACAATGATAACAGGAAGTGACTTCAAAACAGTGACTTCAGCTAGAAGTTAGTCTGATAGCCTGTATGTGACATATGTGCTCTCTCTTCAGGCCTCTCCTCTGTGCTGAAAGCCTCAGCTGGTGTCAGACAGAGAGGGACATTCATAGGGAAAACAGCTGTGGAGAACACCCAGTCATCCAAACATGTGACTGTCCTGCTCGGCTTTTTGTGAACATCATCAGTGCGTTTTTTTGAAGCAGGAGGTGTGGTTTAGGGCCCCTCGAAAGGGACGGAAAAGTGCTGACCGCATGCAAAAAACAACTGCTGCCAACTTATTGTTTATAGAGAGAGATACAGTAAGACTTATTAGCAGTCGTCTGCATTGCTTTTGATTTATTAATAAGAATATTATCCTGTACCTAAATAATGGGCTATTATTCATGCAATTCTTTCTGAACTTCCAAGCATTCATTAAGCAAGCACTAAAAGCCACAAGCTAAAAGCCACAAAACTCACAATTTTATGGTGCCTTTATGTGTTTAATTGGCAAATATAAACAAACAAAATCTTGTATGATAGATTGTTTGTCATATGATTATCCGATATATATATCACCTGGCATTCTGGGAAACTTGTGGTTCATATAAGTGTGGTTTCCAAAATTCCACGTGAGATATTTCCATGAAATATATCACTTCTTGTGAATCTCATCAACTTCATGTCATTTTGCGTATTGCTCAAACCAGATAAACATTGCTGAACATACATTCTCTCTTGAACCTTTGATTCCCTCGTGTACATGTTTTTGTGATGCCACAGAGTTCACCATCTGTTTGTGTGGGTTTTACATTTAAGTCAAACATGTAGTGATACTAGCATATAACACATGGTAAATAGTCTTAAAAGGTTGCAACTGCTCTGTATGCAGTATCCTAGGTGTCCCATGAGTTTGTAGGACCACCTTTGCCAGTAGTTTAATTTTCCTTGCGTAAGTCTTTATCAGCATTGCACATCATTGGAATTTTTGTCTAGTCCAGTCCAGCATTTCTCAAGCTCCATTAGAATGAATGGGAACTGAATGTGAACTGTAATTTTTATGTCATTCCACAGATGCTCAGTTGAATTACAGTCTGGACATGGACTGGGTCTCTCCAGGAGATTCATTTTTTTGGGTTTAGGACTGTCACTGTTCTCTGGTTATTGTCCTGTTGTGAGCTGAATAAAAATCCTCTTCCCAGTTCCAGTGCTCACGCAGACTGAAGCATCTCTTCAGGGAGGTTTCTTGTCAGTACGTTTTGTACTTTTTCCTTCTATCCCTCTTGTTTCCACAGTGAAAAATTCCCAAAGCATGATTCTATCAGCAAGATTGCATGAATGTTTCTACAGTCATATGCTCTATTAGATTAGATCTCACAGAAGTGAGGCTCAGAAATTTAGTTTTGGACTGATCAGACTGTAAATCTGAGAGTCTCCCATAGGTTTGCTTCCAGCTGAGATGTAATATGGTTCTCAAAAAGGCTTTTTGTGATTCAAGCCAGCTATTTTCTCATTACAGTTTTTCACAACTCTGTCACAGTTGCGGGTGTCTTAGGGCTTAACTTATTGAAAACAATAATTATTATATAATCAACTGTGAAATATGCAGTTTGTGATCAAGAGACAATTATACAGGGATGAGCTTAGGCTTGGTCAGATATGCAGTAGATTCAAAGGTGTCCGTATATTTGGTTTTTATTTACCTTTTTTGAACTTGTACAGAAATTACAGTGTTTACTGTAATAATAACATAAAATTCTCAAATAAAGCCTAAAAATGATCTGAATAAATAAATATGTAAGAGTCTTAACATCGTGAAGAGTTTTCAGCACAGAGTATTTTATGGAAACTTGTTTTCGCCACTAGATAAAAAAGGTAATTGTGACTTTTCATCTCACAGTTCTGACTTTTTTTACTCACAATTGTGAGAAATAAAGACAAAATTGTGAGTTATAAACTCACAATTGGGTTTCTGGCTGCCTCTCTTAAACTTGCAATGGCACGTTATACAGTCAAATTCTAAGGAAAAAAGACTGACTTTTTGTATCTCGCAATCCTGACTTTATAACACCCAATTGCAACTTTATGGCCCGGTTTCACAGACAGAGTTTAGCCTAAGCTAGGATTAGTTCTTAGTTCAATTACGATATTTAAGTAGCTTTTATAAACATACACTAGAGAGAAAGAGAGAGAGAGAGAGGAAAAAAAACCAAAACATTAGGCTACTTGTGTACATCTTGAGAAATATTTTAAGATATGTCAGTACAAGTTGCTTTCAGTTAAAACAGCTCAAACATGTATTTTAGTCTAAGACTAGCTTAAGCCTTGTTTGTGAAACCGGGGTATATCTCGCAATTCTGACTTTATAACTCGCAAGTGCGATTTTATATCACGCAATTCTGAGGATGGCAAGTCGCCATTATACCTTTTTTATTTTTTAATATTCACATAAGAGCCTTGGATATTATTATATATTCTTTATAACGTCTTTTCACCAAACGAACATGACATCCTAAGATTATGTGATTATGTGCATTGTTGTTCAAATGAAGAGGGAGCTGTTGACTCATCAGAACATTACTACTGACCTTGCTGAGACCTCGGAGGTGAGTGAGATGAGACCAGAATAACTCATAAATCGATACCCTTTCAGACGATCTGTGTGAGCAGAGAGTTGTATAAAGGGAGTGTGACGCTGCACTATAAGTGATCTGTGTTTGGATGGATGGATGCCTGTGGCTGGATGATAAGAGCGCGTGTGTGTGTGTGCGCACGTGAGAGACGGTCACCCCAAATTTGGTAGCTTTCACTTTACCTACAGTAGATAACCTCCAAATCTTCAATGAAGGGTTGTCATGTCTAGCATTTGTGAGGGACCAAACAAAAATTCTTTTTTTTTTTTGCTTTCAAAGATATTTTTAATATTTCCATATGTCAAGTATGGCTTTTATACATACATAAGTATGGCTGATACACAAACATAACAGTCTACATACAGAACATGCATCATTTTTTTTCTATGGCCAGGGCCCCAGTTGCAGTAAGGGTCGTTCTTCCTGTCTTCCTGTCTTTACCGGCACACACGTCAATAGCTGGGCTGTGGTCAACAGGGAATAGGAAGGGAGATATTCTGAGTAAGGGATGTAATGAAGAGACTCTATGCATCATACTAACAAGGAGATATGAGAATAAATGTTGCAAGAGTCTAGCATTAGCCTATGCATTTCTGTTAGGCTTATAGCCTATTTAAAAATGTCTTTTTAATGCTGAACAGTTCTCTCCTTCAAATTCTCCTCTTGGAGAAAAAAAAAGACAAAATAACTGAATTTCTTACCTGTTGCGGATTGCTTTTAGAGTTTACAGAAAGAAATGGACGTTTCCTTCAAAACTGAACATATACAATTTCTAAATTTAAGCTGCGATGGGAACAATGTGTGCTGAAATGTTTTTTTAACCTTCAATAGGCTGTCACCAGCACGGATTCCTCCCCTAACTAAAATTATAAGCAATGGCACCATCTAGTGGTTGCACTGACCTACACATGATAAAAACACCATGCGTTATATAGTAAAGTGCATTAAAAATGAATGTACATTGCACTTGCTTTCGTTCATGTAGTAGTTTTCAAAATAGCTCAATACTCGATTGTAGTCATTTCACGCCTGATTTTCTAAAGACAATGATTCGGAATGACACGTGATTTCACCAACACCAAGGTTAGTGATCCAATCAGTGTTACCAAGTCCGCGGTTTCCCGCGGAACTGGGCTATTTTTACATTGTTGCTTGTTTGTTACATGGTTGTTTTTCATGTCCGCGGGCTGAAGCGACCCCACATAATATTTAGCCCCTGGAATGCGAATTTTACTAGGGGAACCCCTCAAAAAACGTGGATTTTACCCCCGGAACGCGATTTTTATTGGGGGAGCCCCCCTGAAACGCGGTTGGGCTAGTTTTGAGTAGTAATTGGGCGGGTTTTCTTGTGAAAACCTGGCAACCCTGGATCCAATATAGCAGCATTGTCCAGCAACCAGACACGAGCAAATGCATGAGCCCAAATTAAAGATCTACAGACAGAGATAGGCACAAATACATCAAAAAGTATTTAGTTACAAATTACAAATACTTACTTATTAAATGTATTTAAATAAAATAAAAAATACTGCTGTAAAAAAATTTATGTAATTAAAATACAAGTAATTTGTCATTTGAAAATACAAAAAATCTACACGCAATCATTTGAAGTGTGAGAGTAACAGTGGAGTTAGATACACATAAGAGAGAGTTGCTCTCACTTGCTATGTATAGCCAAAGCATTCAAAAAGCACTAACATCTATTTAACGGTAGCATTCAAGTAAGAAATTACACTGGACAGTACTCACTGTAACAATTAAATATATATTGATGATCCTTAAATAATATCTGATAGTATATTTTACTAGATAACCTTAAAGCAGTTTGACTGAGCACAAAAGCAGCTTTTTACCTGCTTCTGACCTTGCTATGCAAAGTAAGAAAGACGTCGGTCACGAGCTCCACAACCAAAACAACCGCCTTTTATGGTGCATTCACACAGGGCGTCTACATTAACGCTTCTCATTTACTTTGAATGGGTGATGTCATGCATTGCCGAACTGAATTGTGGGTCACTTCACTCGCGTTGCTCGTGGCAGAAGTTAAAAATTTCTCAACTTTTCAAGCGCCAACACAAACGTCAGCCAATCAGATCGCCTTATGCAAATACCCAAGCGCAGATGCTAGCCAATTGCATTCATGCAAAACCAGAAAGTAATGTGATTGGCTATTGTCACTATGACGGTTGCGTCGACACCAAGCTTCAGACACGCCCTCCATCAACTCCCTGTGTGAATACACCGTTCCTCCTGAACCAAAACAATGAGCTTATGCTGCGCTCACACCATAACTATCCTAATTAAGAGATAACGGTCCGAGACTCAAATTTATGCGTTTCAATGGCAACACTACCAACGCCAAAATGAATCTGCAGCGGTCAGATGCTACAGGTCAGAGCTATTTAAGTTATGTTCATCATTATTGTAATATTATGTGCTTTGAGACATGAGGTAATTTAACGCCGTCTCTCCTGACGCTTTTGCTCCCTGCTGTGCGCGTTCATGTGTTTTGAAGGAGGCGTGGCTTTGGAGACGCTTTGTAGGGAGGGTGGGATCTTATGCTTTTAAAGCTAGATCGCTATTGCTAGCCTCTCCGAAAGTGACTTACCCTACCTTTAAGCCTGGTGATGAAAGTTATTGTCTGCAAGAATAAAATAACATATTTGAATGTATTTTTAGTATTTTAAATACAAAATACTTTCTCTCAAAGTATTTAATTACAAATTACATTTGATTTTTTTCTTTAAGGATAGTGAAAATATTCAAAAGTAATTAAATACATATTTTAAATACATTTAATTAAAATACTGCCCATCTCTGTCTACAGATAACACACTTATTGTTCATACTGCAAATAAATTATTTTACTATCTTACCATTTTGTCTGGTAGAGTTTGTTGGCCGAAGCTTCAAATTAGCCATCTATCATGGTATTTCATTGTTCTGAACAAGTAAAATATTGTTTTTTATAATAAAGAATGTTGTCATAATTTCTGTTGTTAACTTTAATAAATCTTTGTTGTTCACACTCAACATCAAACAATGCGATTATATACCAACATTATTCGTTTTGCACACAATATCTTTAGTTGAGATCAAATCATTACAACAAAGCAGGCATAAAAGATGAAAAAACATCAACAATGTATTTAAACATGACAGCATTTTTACTATATTAATTTTTTAGGACTATACTGTGATTTTCGATTAACTGATAAAAAGTTTACTTTGCACATTATTTGCAATAGAAATCATAAGCACGTTATCAGTGGTGTAAACACTACATCATAAATATAGCACATATATAACATTTCAAACGTGAACAAGACTGTATAGTCAAATTATTGTAGGCTGTTATTTACATTCATTGGATCTTATTCACGAAACAGTTTTGTGCACCAATGTATGTGAGAATGGTTTTTATGAAATTCACAAATAACTTATTTTCTGACATAGCTTCATGACTGCTTCATCTGGTTCATCATACAACCTGGCTCAAAGTTTGTTGGCTCAGAATATGTTATTACGTTTTACATTCAGTTACACTTTTGAAGTCAGTCTCTCAGTTTAGACTGAGATACACTTCATTACAGAGGGAGAAGTGCTCCCTACGTTCAGTATGCACAATATTACATTTCTATATGCATGTAATATTAAGATAAAAATGTGCAGTTCACAACAGAGCACTGAGCTAGGTATGCTTGATTTGACTCTTCTACTGAGATGAACGAACCAGAAGCATAATGAATTTCAGCATAATTTTTTCAGCATCAAATTTAACAACAGTAACAGCTTTATTTCCAGGATGATCATACAACGTGATGAGGTCATGAACCTTTAGTGTAGTATATTACTTTTTATGTTTATCATTGCATAATGTGTACTAATGTTCTATTTTAAAAAAATTGAAGGCAGTATGCAGTATATACTAGGCAGCATGCAGTAGTAAGCTAGACTACACTGAAAACGTTCAAACTTCTCCACTTGGAGGCAGTATTACTTCATCACGCTGCAGATTTGAGGGCATTTTGTCTCTCAATGCATGCTCAGAAATATATCTCATTTATTTTACATGTTTTATTAAAAGTATGACTATAATGGAGCACGATCAGATGCG
Organism: Hypophthalmichthys molitrix; assembly: GCA_037950675.1. Lineage (NCBI taxonomy): Eukaryota > Metazoa > Chordata > Actinopteri > Cypriniformes > Xenocyprididae > Hypophthalmichthys > Hypophthalmichthys molitrix. The sequence goes on along the minus strand of CM075492.1, from coordinate 9,391,994 downwards.
CATCGGGCCCTTCAGCTGAGCTGCTCGCTGGCAAACATTGGCTCTCTGTGAAGACAGAGTTTAGTAGCTGCCGTGTTTTCGTCTTTGACCTCGACCTGACACTGGGACTTGGTGCTCTTCCGGTTGCTGCGGCGGGGGTCATCGCCGTGGACGCTGGTGTCGATCCGAGACAGGGTGCACATGCTGCTCTGGTTACGTGGATGGAGACGGGTGGGACGGAGCTCTAGCTCATCGTAGCTTGATACATGGATGAAGGGACACCACCTGAAGGCCCTTTTGAAGCCGGCCCTAAACCTGGAGGTTTGAAAAAAAAAGATTTTTTTCATTTAAATGAATTCCATTAATAATAACAATAACATAAATATTATAATTACTTCATAATATTTTCAGCATCTAAGCTATATATATATATATATATATATATATATATATATATTAAATAAAGAACTGAAAGTTAGTGTAGTTTAAGTAGATCTCATATTTTTTTATATTCAAATATGTTAAAAATATATATAAAATATTTTTATATTTAAAAATTACTACAAATGTTCAGCCATTAAAACAATATATTAAATATATTATTACAAATAATATTAAAATTCATTATATATATAATTTATATATTTGTTTATTTTAATGTAAAATGATTTTTATTTTTTTTTAATTTATATTAATTTTATATTAAATAAGACCAAGTTACTTGCAAGTAAATTAAGAACTGTAAGTTTATATAGTTTAAGCTGAACTGATGATCGATACTTCATATATATATACATACATACAGGGATTGGCCAATGAAACTGAAACACTGGCCAATATAGTGTTGGAGGTTTCACACCTATATATGTGGTGTGAGGGTTGGATTAGCAGAGCAATAACACAGCTGTAAATAAAATATTGCAATACACACAACATAATGGAAGACATATCAGAGTTCAAAAGAGGACAAATTGTTAGTGACCAGACTGAAGCGATGAGGTGGATCAGTGATGTTTGGGCCACAAAATCATGGCATTCCCTACTGTGCTTGATGGGCGTGTAACTGGCAAGGACTACTGAATCATTCTGGAGGACCATGTGCACCTAATGGTTCAAACATTGTACCCTGAAGGGGGTTCTGTGATAATGCACCAATACACACAGCAAGACAGAATGGTTTGATGAACATGAAAGTGAAGTTGAACTCTCTCCCATGGCCTGCCCAGTCACCAGATCTAAATATATTTGAGCCACTTTAAGGTATTTTGGAGGAGCAAGTCAGAAAACGTTTTCTTCCACCAGCATCACATAATGACCTGACCACTGATCTGGAAAAGGAACAGCTCAAAATCTCTCTGACTGACTTGTATCTGTCATTCCCAAGATGAAATGATAATGTGTTGGTCGCGCCGCGCCTCATTCAGTGTAGACAATATCACTGATTAAAATGGGTTCTATTATCTTTTGACACGTCACATCGCGTCCGGTGTAGACACGGTGTTATATTCTTTGAAAACAGCGACAACTTCATTGCAGATAAGACATGAAGCATAGTTGTCTTTCCATTCTTCTTTGTACGCCCTATTTTCGCTGTCAACTTTCCTCTTTAGACTCTGATAGTGCCATTTTCTCTCACCAGCTAGCTTAAATGTTAACATCTCACTGCACACAACGTAATAGCGGTCCTCCAGCAGGCAAACAATAATAATAATTTTAAAAAAGCAGTTTAGTATATGTGAAGATTCCAAGGAGTAAGAGTGTAACAGTAGTCTACGTCAAATAATTATTACAATAAGTTAGGCTCCTTTGTGTAACAAGCAAATTAAAATGAGACACATTTATTATTCACAAGAGGAAATAAAACATAGTTTGTTAAGAGCATGACTCAAACATGCCATTAATGGGCTTATTTAAGTCCTCTTTAATTTTTTGAGTTATTTTTATCCATTCCTCATCTCCCACATATGTGTGTTTTAGCAAGTTGGTGAATGAAGATACTTGCCAGGTCACTACTCCGCTTTATTAATTTATCCAGTGTAAAACCCGGACACCGCCACACAAATGTGGCTTTTTGTTAATGACTGTCCTACTACAGGATTTAACACAGAGTAACAGCTCAATACCAGTTACAAAAGACACTGTAACAGTCTGTCACAGGCTATTCTAGTTAGATTTTTCATCAATTAATTTAAATTATCCTTTGACTATGTTCTGGCCTGCCATCTAGTGGCGAAATTTTTTTTTGGCCCGATGCCAAACTAAATTGCCGACCCCTGCCATAGTGTGTGTATATATATATATATATGTATGTATGTATATATATATATATATATATATATATATATATACACACACACATATATATATAAGGTATGCACGTGACGTCACCGTCAGCCGTTATGACTGCGGTTACGCCCACTGAGTGGCAGCATTGGTTTTCACTTGGCTAGAATGCTGCGAAAAACACATAAAACACATCAAAAATGGGAAAGAGCTTTGTAATTGACTGTACAAATAGCTCTGACACAAAATCTGAGGTATAGTTTTACAGACTGCCAAAAGCTACAGAAAAACAGAAGCAAATGGATCACTGCAATTCACAGAAACAACTGGACTCCAGGCAGAGAAACATGGATTTGCAGTTATCATTTTGTGTCGAAATGATAGATTTTGAGGTAAAATCATACTTTATATATTGTATTGTTATATATTGTGTTGACAACTCATCAATTAAATATTTAGCATTTTATATTCTGCAAAATTGGGTGTTTTTAAATAAACACTGACAAAAACTATACAAGTTTTAGGGCTGGATGAAATGACGATATAAATATCATTGATATAAGTGATTACTCCGATTTAGACCTACCTATATTGTAGTTATATAAAGTGTTCACAGGCAGATTTGTTTCATGTATTTCCCCGGCGTTGAAATCAGGCACATATAAATGTCAGGAAATATGATTCCTGGCTGCATGTCAATATCCATGGATTAGGTTTCTTTGACATGTTATAAGGAACACTTTCGAGCCCAACCTTTAGTGTAATTGTTTGGTTTACTTGCATTTTCGCAGTTTCTCCTATTAAATCCAGTCATGCAGCAGGTTCTTTTGCCACTCAGTCCAGCTGAGGGAGCGTGTTCTGGTGGGAAAGTGACATCAATGCATACCCTCTCTCGCTCTCTCTATATATATACACACTATATTGCCAAAAGTATTGGGACACCCCTCCAAATCATTGAATTCAGGTGTTCCAATCACTTCCATGGCCACAGGTGTATAAATTCAAGCACCTAGGCATGCAGACTGCTTCTACAAACATTTGTGAAAGAATGGGTCTCTCTCAGGAGCTCAGTGAATTCAAGAGCGGTTCTGTGATAGGTTGCCACCTGTGGAATAAGTCCATTTGTGAAATTTCCTCACTACTAAATATTCCACTATCAACTGTTAGTGGTATCATAAAGTGGAAGCAATTGGGAACAACAGCAACTCAGCCACGAAGTGGTAGACCACGTAAAATCACAGAGCGGGGTCAAAGCAGAAGTCGGCAACTTTCTGCAGAGTCAATAGCTACAGACCTCCAAACTTTGTGTGGTCTTCAGATTAGCTCAAGAACAGTGCGTAGAGAGCTTCATGGAAGGGGTTTCCATTGCCGAGCAGCTGCATCCAAGCCTTACATCACCAAGTGCAATGCAAAGCGTCGGATGCAGTGGTGTAAAGCACGCTGCCACTGGACTCTAGAGCAGTGGAGACGTGTTCTCTGGAGTGACGAATCACGCTTCTCTGTCTGGCAACCCGATGGACGAGTCTGGGTTTGGCGGTTGCCAGGAGAACAGTACTTGCCTGACCGCATTGTGCCAAGTGTAAAGTTTGGTGGAGGGGGGACTGTGGTGTGGGGTTGTTTATCAGGGGTTGGGCTTGACCCCTTAGTTCCAGTAAAAGGAACTTTTAATGCTTCAGCATACCAAGACATTTTGGACAATTTCATGCTCCCAACTTTGTGGGAACAGTTTGGGAATGGCCCCTTCCTGTTCCAACATGACTGTGCACCAGTGCACAAAGCAAGGTCTTGACTGGCCTGCACAGAGTCCTGACCTCAACCCGCTGGAACACCTTTGGAATGAATTAGAGCAGAGACTGTGAGCCAGGCCTTCTTGCCAACATCACTCACAAATGTGCTTCTAGAAGAATGGTCAAAAATTCCCATAAACACACTCCTACACCTTGTGGAAAGCCTTCCCAGAAAAGTTGAAGCTGTTAAGCTGCAAACAGTGGGCCAACTCCATATTAAACCCTACGGATTAAGAATGGGATGTCATTAAAGTTCATGTGCATGTAAAGGCAGGCGTCCCAAAATTTGCAATATAGTGTATGTATATATATATATATATATATATATATCTCATTTATTAGGCAAGTGAGAAGCTGATGGCTAGAACTTTTTCTCAGTTTTCTCCATTGGCAGATATGACAAACAGTTAATTTTACACCCTGACTGTATATTTGTATATGAGTGTTTCATTACCTGCCATTCAGACAGCAGTAAATAATGGGGTTGTACATGGTGGAGCTCATGGCCAACCACAGCACAGACAGATAGACCTGCTGGATGGACTTCCACTTGTTCAAGCGCTTGTTTAAGCCCGTCACAATAAAATAGATGTGATAGGGCAACCAGCAGAGGGCAAAGGTCACCACCACCACAATCATCATCTTCACCACCTAAGGAGAGAGAGGAAATGATTATCTAAAATCTCAACATGAAGCATATGCAAGCAAAACAAGAGTTTTTTTTTTTTTTTTTGGCTTCTTGTGTCCTGGAACAAAACAGCATCAGGGAAAGCCACGGCTCAGCTCATGTAAGAACTCCATCTGCCGACTCAAAGCCATCTGCTGCCATTGTTCAGTGAACAAAAACTCAAACCTGAAAACAGATAATGAATGACTAGAAGAAATGTGACTGCTAGTGATTTGGCTCCAAACTAAAAGCTTTTGCACCGGTCATCAGGCATGAGTCAAGCTTAATTTTTATCACGAAAGAGGAGGAAATTGCAGTGTGCTGAAAAGTAGTACATAATTGTATATTTCTAATGAAAATGCCACCAAAGGGCAATTGTGTGCTTTGATTTGATATCACTGGCATCAGGTTTTCAGAAAGGAACATATTGTTCTGGTGTCCAGGAGTCATTCGTTCTTGTTATACTAAACAGCCTCACATCTCGCACAGCCGGACTTCTGACTAGCAGCATCTGGCCCTCGTTGCAGCACATTATACAAAGTACACACTATTTATGCAGGAAGAAACCAAAATAAAAAGTGACCAACCTCTGTTTTTTTTAAAGCACCGTTTATGATATTGAAAATCTATTTGCTCAGCTGTGTTGTCTGCAAATGCAAAAGTTCAAAAGTTTGAGGTAACTTATTTTAATGTTTTTGAGTTTCTTATGTTCACCAACACTGTAAATCCCAACGCTCAAAATAATTAATTGGTTTGAGTAGGGAAAACTCAAATTAAATAATTTAGTTCAATCAAATTATCTTCCATGAGTATTTAGAACTTTCTTTTTCTTTTGAGTTCACGAAACTGACACATTTTAATCAATCTGAATTGTTTCATTGTTTTGAGTTTCATGAACTTTACCTGAAACTGGGCTAAGTATTCTATTTCCCAGCATGCTTTGCCATGACACTCGAAAGGGAGAATAAATGCTAAAATTAAGTGATATATAATGTTTTTTGTGCAAGAATAATGTTAAAGGGGGACTCAGTAGTATTTCAAATACACTGTTTGGAAGTTAGTCGGGCCGAGACCAACAAAAAACGTCTAACCAATCAGCATTAGGGGGCGTATGACGGTCGAGGAGAGAACGAGCAAGAGGGAGATTTGAATATAAGAAAAATAACTGCAGAACAAGAAATTGGACACAATACAAAAGAGCTCAAAAGAATATCACTGGAATGAAGGTTTATGACTGGGCAAGCGCTTTAGGACTCGTGTTTATATTAGAAAAGCTTTCCAGCGCTGGAGAGAGCCAAGCGGGAAGGCCTGAAAACAGACACGAAGGCTGCTTTGATCCTGCTCATGTGAGTAACACTGGGTTTTGGAGCTGCTGTTCTGTTGGTGACTAACAACGAACACATTGTATTTACTCTTGCATACCGTATGTTCATTTTTTTGTGCTTCCTTGTCGTTCGTTCATCAACTGCGCTTTATTTTTCGTGAAGCATTTTGTAACATCTTTTGTAACATTGTAAATATCTTAACTGTCACTTTTGTTAAACTGAATGGACCCTAAAACTTTGAATAGTAGTGTAATTCAGAAAGCACAATATACCATATCTAATTTATTTGCTAATGCTAATATTTTTTAAAGATTTGATGGCTTTAACAAATTCAGTGATTAGAGCTTGTTGTATCAACCAGATAAACCAAACTTTGTTTTCAGGTGGACTATTGTCAGAGATATCATAGTACTAGCCAGTCAAATTAGGATTTTTGATGTGTAATAAGAATCAGATGGTCAATGAACAGTGTGAGTTTAACATCTGCGGCTGAGACTAAACAACACAATGGAGAATAAAGATCTCAGGCTATGGCTGAAGGTATGGACTGCATCAAACACTTGCCCTTGCCTGCAATTCATATCTTTCTGTTTTGTTTTTTAAACTAAATAAACTGGCACCTCCATTGTTAATGTTAACATTTTCCAGCCATTTTTCCATCACTTTTGAAAACGACATACATCCTTCATTCTCCAAGATCCAACTCAGCTAACAGAATTTTGTTATAAGAACGTTCTCTAAATATTCAGTGTTGGTTCTGGGAACGTAAAAAACGTCTAGTTTTCTTGACATTAGCAATTACAGGAAAAAAAAGTTGTTTAAACCACTTTAATGCAGTCATTTGTGTGTTATTAAAACAGACATGTTGATCTTCTTTATCAATGCAGAAATATTTTCTGAAAACATGTGATTGCTGATAAAGAAGCAACTCTATAATAGTCAAGGGTCAAGAGCTCAACTAAAGCAACCACCAACCTCCATGATGGTGACCTCAAACGAAACATCTAAACTTCTGTTAATTCTCAATAAGAACTTCTGTAGACGTGTGACAGAAATAAAGTCAGTCTGGTTAGTAATAAGTGAAGCTGGTAATGCTGTTTGTGGAGTTGTTTAATCAGATCTTCAGAGATTTAATGTCTTTTATCTTCAGTTCATCTAAGGCTGTGGCTGAAGAAAGTTGTAGTTTGTGTTCTTATTTCTCTTTCTTTCAGTGCTTGTTCACAGCAGGTGTTTGAATGATTGAAAGAATGTTTCAGGAACATCATACTAACCTTCAAATAACATTCTACTAACATTAAGGAAACTGAACATTTCTATGTTCTTGGAATGTTACAAATCAACGTTCCTACAATGTTGAATTTTAGATCAAAATTAAGTTAAAAGAACGTTTGAGGAACATTATACCTTATAAAAACGTTCCTCTAACGTCAAGAAAACTGGACGTTTTTTACGTTCCCAGAACCAACACTGAATATTTAGAAAGCGTTCTTATAACAAAATTCTGTTAGCTGGGAAGGTCCTCTGCTCAATTTAGAATGAAAAGCCACTCACAAATTCTCATTAATTTGCGCATAATTTGACACGGACCTGTTGGAAAAGACAAAGAAATGCCGTCCATCATCAGTCAATGAACACTTTCATTTGCACCTTGTCTGTAAAGAGGCGACAAGAGTCTTGTACCCTGAAGAGACCCTGTTGTAGTTTAATGAGTAATGGGACGCAGTGGAGCCTTGCGAATAATTGCTGATTGACAGTTACACAAAGCAGAGAAAGGTTAGGTATGACGTAACCCTACCAGCAGATAAGATGGCGGAAGTGTCAGAGAACCTGCCCTTTTTATGCCAGTTTGACACAGGTTTATCTAAAGTTTTCAAGGGAAGCGTATAAATGGTCTTCAATCAGTGTGAAAGCGCAATGTCTTTCAGGAGGGCAGGTGAACATGACCTGTCAGGAGCCTACAGCTAATTTTTACCTACTCATTGTGGTGACGCCGTGACGATTTTCTCACCCTACAACAGCATTAATGACATTCTGCAAAGGGAAAGCTAAAAATACAGAGTACCCTGGATTAGATCTAACTTTTTGTAAAAACTGATGCATTTATCATAACTGCAAATTTGTCGCACCTTCTGCAGATTATTTTCTTTATATTGAAAATTCTATCATCTACCCACCTTCACGTCACTCAAATCTTTTTCTCCATTTGTCCCCACTTTATGCAATTTGCTTGGTTTATCAAAACTTGGTTGAAAAAAACATTCTATTCATCCACTTTTTCCCCATCAAGCCCTGCGAAACCTTCTGGAATCCTTTCCATTAAATTCCAGCCAATCAGCACGTTCTTCACAAGAATGAATGGGCTTCAGGAAGTGAGGTTTTGTAAAGGTGAGAATACAAGTGCTTTAAGCCAGCATAATCCTAGGGTTATATTTGAAATGTTTTGGTAATCTCTGCATCAAAAACAACAGTACTGGATTACATAGGAAGATCACAGTCATTAATATGAACCATTTTAGCACAATATGAGATGAATTGTCCTAGATTCATCTCTGAGAGGGACCTATCATTGTTCCACATGTGCAAGCGTGTGTCTCAAAGCTGCGGCTCACAAAAATCTCAGAGCTGACCGGCGAGATAAACCAGACATGACCTTAATCTGTGGAAAAATCTCAAATAGATAAAACAATACAGTACATACCCACAGTACAGGTAACAATAAATACATAGATTAATTTCTATGATTTACAAATGCATGGTTTCATTTCTTTAACACTGTCCTTTAGTCACCTCATTCTGACAGTCATACTGAGGACAGAGAGATTATATGAGAGAGAAATCATTCGGTTTTTACATGCAGTCTAAAGACTAAAAACTCATTTTGGTTACACTTTATTACAATAGTCCACATTAGACATACTATGGTAATTTGCAACTATATTGCATACTAACTCTCATTAGTAGGGATGCACAGAAATGAATTATCAGCCGAAAAATGGCATTTCCGTTTTTTTGTAAAAAGAGAAAAATGGCCGAAAATATGAGTTGAAAATATATGCCACCCTGCCTATGCTCTATCTATGCACTTCTCTATCTGCAAGCACTCGCAACAAAATGGATAAGTACATAATCAAATTCATGAATATTACATCATTTTAACATTATTAAACAATTTTTGTCATAGAATACACTTGTCTGTTCACAATGAGTCGACAGTTTAAACATTCTTGTTTCCTTTGTATTTATTTTGAAGATCTGAGGTGAATTTGTTGCTTTCAGTACAGCTATAAAAGACATATAAAATGATATTCAAACTCACATTAGATGCTTTTAAGTAAGCAATAAGGTACTCGAGGCTAGTGCTGTATCGTGAATAAGGCTGAAGGGTGTTTTTAGGCACGACGTGAAGTGGAGTGCCTGCAACCCCTTCAGGCGTGACTTATTCACGATACAGCACTAGCCTCAAGTACCTTATTGCTTTTATAAAACGGTTACCACACAATACAAATATTAAAGCCAAAAATATGTATCAATGCAACTTTCATAAAGAAAACTTTTTCTAAAAGGTTTCCTTCCGCCGGAAAAAAACGTCCCTGACTGTGAACAGCAACAGAAGTTACATTATTACGCCATTAGATGGCGGCAAAGACTGTCTTTATGAGTGTGTCAGTCAGTAGCGAAGACTTTTACATTGAAAAGACTGAATTGTTATGAACATGGAACAAGACACAACTGACAAATGCTTTGACTAGCGCTGTTAGTCACGGGAAAACCCCTCAACTGTTAAAAGGACAAGATATTGCAGCGGACATTTAAACAGATTTTTTATTTTGAACATAGGACTGACCTGAAGGAAAATGCTAAATCTGAATGCAGGTAATAAACTCTTTCTCACAATACTCTTCTACATAATACAGTAAGCTTCAATGAACAATATCAATTGAGAACAAACAGTTTACATTGCTAAGAGTAGTTGCCAAGACCCCAAAACCGTGGGACAAATTTTACGTCCTCTTACCTTCCTTTTAGCACGCAGCTGTCCAACATAATTGTCCGATGAATCTCCAGGAATCTCTCCTCCCCAAAGTGTCACCCCGACTATAGTGTAGGTGATACCCATCACTACTAGGGGCAGCATGTACACCAGCACCGTTACTATGATATGATACCTGTACAGGTGAGAGGAGAGGAAGCTGTTGTGAAAAACAAGTGGCTTTTATGCTCACCAAATAATAAAACCAAGTACCTAATGCTCAGGTTGGATATTTAGCCAACGAATTTAGGCTGTGAGTCAGAATGACTGTTTACACTTCTCACACACCATTTGGCCACTGGTAAATAGGTAATGTGTTTGGTTTTCAGTGTTTCTCCCCTCACTGGCAGATGGCACTTTGTGTAAAGATAGCAGGAAACGTAAAGCCAGGAAGAGCATTACCAATATTTGAGGAGTGGAAGCAGGGCCTGAGAAGTGAAGGCTGTACAGAAATTACAATCAAGCAGAAGAAAAGCCAATCAGGCATTGCCAAATCATCGTGTTGCTGTCAACACATGCGATTCTAAGGCTGAGTGAAATCCACCTCATTAGTGACTGATTGGGAACTTTTGTTTGGAACAAATAAATCTCTTACATGAATGAATCCTCAGCAGGTCTCGGCCAGGCAACGTAGCAGACAGTTCTGCGAGGCATAGTTCTCGTGGTAGAGTAGAAACACAGCGGGAAAGCCAAAATCACCGCCAGGGCCCAAATACAGAGAATCACCACTTTAGTAGCGGTGGCTGACAGGCGAGGCTTCAGAGGGTGAATAATGGCCATGTACCTGCACAAAGAAAAACATGGTGTTTTTTTCTGGCTGTTGAGAGTATTTTCTGATTTATAGACGTTAGTCAGGGTAGCGCCATGTTGATAGAATACAATGGATTGCACTGTTGTTTAACAGTGTTGGGGGTAACTCATGACAAGCAACTTGAGTTACATAATCACATTACTTTTTTCAAGTAACTAGTAAAGTAACACATTACTTTTTCAATTTACAACAAAATATCTAAGTTACTTTTTCAAATAAGTAATGCAAGTTACTTTTTCACATTTATAGACTGACAGCTCTCCTGTCCCCATCTTGAGAGAAATAAAGTGCAGAGGTGTTGTGTGCGCTGTGTGAACATGATGGTTATTGTAGTTCTAGACTAATTGTGAACATGCATTTACTCATCTCACTTGCACAAAAACATTCAGTATTCCTCAAAATAAATAAAAACAGTGAAATGCAATCTCAGAAAGTTACGCAAACCTGTAATAATTAACTATTAAATTACACAAATATACTTTATGTATTTAATCTCACTTTATTAACCAATGTCTTTGTTGCTGACCTTCAATGATCTAATTCAACTATACTAATAAGCAAAAATTATTTTAGATTAGATTTAGAACTAAGAGTGTTCGCCTGTGTCCTATTCTTCTGCGATCCAGAATGGCAGCACAGCTGAAAGGTTTGTTTGAGCTGCGCCCTCTACTGTACAGGAGTGAATATGCTTTTCCTTCAGTCTGAGGCTTCTTCATTTCACTTTTGGTGTGAAAGGGCCTTAACGTTTGCCAAAAAATAGAACTTTTTTATTAAAAAACAAACAAGCAAGCCCAGCCCAGGTGAGAAAAAGCGACGCAAAAGTAATGTAACACATTACCTTTCATCAAAAGTAACTAAGTACTGCAATTAGTTACTTTTTTAGGGAGCAACGCAATATTGTAGTGCATTACTTTTAAAAGTAATTTTCCCAACAATGGTTGTTTAACATACTGATTGTTCAGTTGACAAAACGTCTTTTTCCGAAAAGAAAAAAAAAAATCAAAAGTGGTCAAACTCCATAAAACAGTTAAAAGCTGAAATTTGTGAAAATTACATGATCTAAGACCTTTATACAGCGAATTTTGACAAGAATTTTGAACCTGGCTTTATCCAAGATTTCTGTCCTGGAAATACATGCAAATAAATGCATGTTTTATCATATAATCCACCATTTGCATAAATAAATATAACATTTAAAAAAACTTGTAATACAATTATTTTTGCAATTCTTACTGTAATCAATCAACAGGGAAAGTATGGTGATAAATATTTCACCCTATTCACCTGTGGTTTCTTGCCTTAAAGACACCATGAAATAAAACGGGCAATTCTTATTTTTTATGGAATATTGCAGTATTTATTTTCAATGATTTATCTGTGCACATCATTATTTTTTAAATTCACGTGCCTCATAATCTTTAATCAAAATAACTTGCCCTCTCTCTTGGAGCTCATCTCTTCTCTGATGTTTACTGGCACGAGGGTGGGGCAACCTGTCACTCACAAGAGATCCACCAATAGCAAACCACAACCATCCAATCAATTCCCCATGGACAAAATCAAGTCCCGCCCTACATTTTTTTCTTTGAGAAGGCGATTCACTTGGACATACGTCACAACAGGGAAGAAAAGTCTAGCACAACTTCCATTTCATGCAGATTTTAAACTTAAAACAGACTAGAAAAGATAACACATAATAAGCCTGCTTCATTCTGTTTGACTTTGTCGTAATGAACTCTGGAGTAAATTAGAGCATTCACACTAATGAATGAACACTAATGAAATGCACTTCCACTATATGCACATTTTTTGTAAATCTAATGAAATATGCATACATTAATATACACAAACGTCGGTAGGTGGCATTCCCAACACTGATAATTAATATTATCTTATGTTTGTGTGTATCATGACATTAATGGGTAATTCATGTTGAAAAATGAAATGCATTATTAAAAACTATTTTAATTCCACTTGAATTTTGGATTCTGTTCGACCCTGTCAAATGAATAACCTTTTGATAATAGGTACAAAACGCTGAGCCGGCATATGGACATGAACACATTTGAACGTGCTGAAAGATTACATAGAGTTAAGATGAACTGATGTTCTCTGGCTCCTACACAGCCACAGACTGAGCTTGTAATCTTTTAATGAAGGAAAAGCCCCCCTATGCCCTGGATCATGCAGATCAGTATCAAAGATCTCATCTCATTAGATGCATTCATGACTAACTGGATGCTATGAATGTTGCTTGCACAAGGATATGCACATTATTGTATCAGCTGTAATCTGCATAATTCTGTAAGTATACAACTGGAAGAGAAAGAAAGAAGCCTGCACTGGTTGTCCTTAAAAGCCTCTCTTTGTGCTGTTCAACAGGCCAGTTTTTCATCACTAATCCACAGGGTTCTCACACCTTCTTCCCATGACTTTTCTAGACTTTAATGATTACTTGAAATGAATTTCTTTTTAAAAAACTCTCACAAAAAGAAGGGTGATATCAGGTAAAACGCATGAGCCAGATAGCACTCTAAAAAACGCTGCACAGGTTAAAAACAACCCAAGTTGGGTTGAAAATGAACAAACCCACCAATTGGGTTGTTTTAACCCAGCGGTTGGACAAACCCAGCGACTGGGTTGTTTTAAACCAGCAGTTGGGTTAAATGTTTGCTTAAAACATTGGGTTAAACATTTAACCCAACTGCTGGTTTAAAACAACCCGGTCGCTGGGTTTGTCCATTTTCAACCCAACTTGGGTTGTTTTCAACCCAGCATTTTTGAGAGTGAGGTTGGGTTGTCATAGTTCCCAGTGCTAAAGATTCAATATTCAATCATTGTAAACTCCGTGCCACAATAGCACTTGACATGTAACTGATTTGATTACCATTTTGTAAACCATTTTACAGAGGCTGGTTCATACCTTTTATATACAGTATTCATACGAAATACCAAACAGCTAAAAAATACAGTATTGTGAACGATATATTGATGATTTCTATAATAATGCATAGATTTGCAAAATAATTTTATTTACTAAAAAGCTCACTTTATGACTTTTAAGAGCATTTTCAAGCCTTATATTTTTCCATTTTTGTTGCACACATAACATCATCTCAATCTCTCTCCCACACACATTTTAACACATTTGTATACAGATTTTATATAGATTAACTGGACTTGAATACAGTATTCAATAGTTCTCAGATTATTTTTTTCTGTTGTTCATTTTAAACAAAATGATAGAAGAGACCTGAATAAACATAAGAAGAGCATAAAGAACAGTCTGGAAAATGTGCATAGACATTTTAATTTTGCTCTACACCCTTAAAAATAACGATTCTTTATTGGCATCGATGGTTCCATGGGAACCCTGAATCAATTACCTCATCTTAAGTTTTTGTGAATGATGAATAGCTACTGTATGATCAGAATGTTATAACTCATCATAAAGTCTTACCTGTCTACTGCAATCGCTGTCATGGAGTAAATGCTGGCAAACACGGCTGTCACGGGAAAGAAGTTGTGGAACTTGCAGTAGACCTCTCCAAAGTACCACTCTCCGTGCGTGGCGTAAATGAAGTTGATGAGCGTGTTGAAGGCGGCCATCGAGGCGTCAGAGAACGCCAGGTTAAGCAAGAAATAATTGGTAACGGTGCGCATCCGTTTATGAGCCAAAATGATCCAAATAACGATGAGGTTTCCGAACACGGCGACCGCGAGCACGGAGCTGTACGCGACCGACCAGACCGCGACACGCCACGGCGGCTGCACGAACTGATTCGTGAAATTGCGCGTTACGTTTGAGCCACTCTGAGGACCAGCCATGATAAACTTAATGCGATATCCTTCTTAAACAGTTAGACTTTAGTCTGAGACATATATTTATTCCTCTATCAAGTATAGATCTGGCGCGTCCTCGTGCGCATCCTCCTGCACTCCATCCAAAGTGTCCAAAATAGCGGTGACGCGCAGTCATGTCTCATATGACAGATGTCTGGAGATGCTGCTGCTCCTGCCACATGCTGCTGCTCAAATGAATAGAGAAACATGCAAAGGTGGGATATTTAAAAAAAATGTGGAACTGATAAATGCTTTATAACCTCAGCCTGTGAGGTTTGTGATGCCAGAGCCCTCCTATGTATCAGAAATATTTTAAATATGACTTCTGAACAAAATGAGGCATTGCATTTCATTTCAGTGACGAATTTATGTAAAATATACATTTATATGTGTTTACTGCAATTTAAGTAAAAAAAATCTTTAAAGCAGCTTTCTTTATAAAAGGTAGATATTGTTATAATTATTATTAATATTTAATCTATGGTCCTGCTGGACTACAGCACTCTAAAAAAGTAATTCAGGGGACCTGTTACCACGGCTTAAATAAATGCAGGGTTTGAAAGTTAAAAATTCCTATTTATTGTTTAAATTAAACCTTTTTTCCCAGTTTCACAGACAAGGCTAGTCCTAGACTAAAATGCATGTTTGAACTGTTTCAACTGAAAGAAACTTGCTCTTGCTCTCTAAATGTGTCAATGCAATTGTTTTCCCTGACAGCAACATAGTGTGGCCCAGATCCAGCCCACATCTGGTACATGTGGATTACACACGGACCAGATGTGGGCCGGATCTGGGCCAACACTATGTTGCTGTTAGGGTTGTCTCAGGATGCACATCGGTAATATTTGTTTCTAAGACACGTTTATAAAAGTTACTTAAATGCCCTAATTGAACTAAGGCCTAATCCTGGCTTAGGCTAAGCCCTGCCTGTGAAACCAGGCCTTTAAGTTGCAAACATTATTTTGTTCAGTCCTGTTGACATAATAATGTTGATCATTACATCAACTTAATATCGTCTCTAATTTAAACTCAAATTTCTGAGTTAATTGGCTTTTTAAAAAATTAAGTTGTAGTAACTTAATAAAATTGTCTTGATAACTTCAGAAATTAGCTAGTGGATTTCTTGTTTCTAGCATGTTTTGCACAGGACTGGATAAGGAGAATAAATGTTGAAATTAAGAATTAATTTATATGTTTTTAGTGAAGGGAAAGACCTGTTAGTGTTTAATGCTGTTGTGTGTGACATTTACTGTAATGTTTAAGTTTTTTTATGGTTCCTATTGTGCTGAACAGTAGATGCATGAAGGTAAACACTACATTGACTCTATAAACAATGACTGCGCTAATGCCAGTGACAAGTAATATCTTACTTGTTCATTAAATATACATGTTAAATAAATTATGTCAGCATGTGCTATAATAGCTGTGGATTTGAACTGAAATAGATGAGATTAATGCTGCCTTCACTTACTATAGGAAATTTGATAATTTCCACCTCTAAAGCCGTGATTACGAGCTTATCGCATTCAAGTTTCGACATGAGAGGGCATTCATATGCAATTTTTTACCTAGGAAACTCGTATTTACAATAGTTCCGAGAACATCTGAAAGCAGTGTAATTGGTTCCAGGGCTACAGCTCTGGTAGTTGGAGCAACTTAATTTTTTTGAGTAATCAAATTTGTGTTTATGCTACAAATTAAGTTCCTCTAACTCAGTGTAGCTTATTGTTTGAACATAAATTCACTCAACGTTGTCATGACTCAAAAAAATTGATGCTAACTGTTTTGTTGCATTAATTTATGTTGAGATGTTACACCCTGATGAAGTTATTCGGCCATTAATGAATTCACAGAAATATCTGTAAAATATAACACATTTGGAATTTATAAAATTCCACATGGAATTCATATTAACAACGTTTTAAAAACCTTTTTTTGTTGTATATTGGTTTGGGTATTGAAATCATACCCAAAGCATATAAAGCATATAAAAGCAAAAGAAAGATTAGCATATTAAAGATTAGCATTGTTATTGACCACCACAAAACAAGTAGCCTATACGTTTATTTTACTTTCACATAAACACATTTTCAAAGCAGCTTTACAGAAAATTATTCTTTAATTGTGAATGAGCCAAACATAATAATGGCAACAGAAAAAAAACTTTAAGGGACAAAAAAAGCTTGATTAAACCAGACTTAGCTGGAGTCCATCCTCATTACAATAAATTTACGTATGCCAAATATTTGTACATATTGTCTTATACTAGTCAAGCATTCATTGAAGATATTAAAATGTTATTACGCCAATGTTTAATTGGTAAAGATGTAAATAGTTTGGATAATGACTGATTTATAGTCTTTTGATGTTCATCTTAATCTGACTGAAAGGATGAAGGCGTGTGTCGATGTCTAGCTGGTATAAACTGTAATTGGCAGTAGAATTGCTCCGTAACGCCTCTCTACATTAATTCACAGTCTTTGAAGTCCATCCTAAAATGGCAGGCAGGGAAGTGTCAGTGGGTTTGAACTTTTTAAAAGCCATGTTGTCTGTTTTACTTCTTCTCAAATGAGCAATATTCATGGTCCATGAGTTGTCACAACATTCCACATCTTTGTCTCTGAGCTGACAGATGACGCAAAATATCTTCAAATTTAAATTCAGCGAGAGAAGAACATCTTGTGCAACAGTGCGCATTTAAATATCATTGTTAATCTCTTTGGTTGCATGGCAAAAAGAGATCAAAAATATTCTGTCATTATTCATGCATCTTCACATCAAGATTCAAAGAAACTTCATGCAACTCTTCCAAACAAGAACAGGTCTGTCAAGATATAAAAGAAAAGAAATGTAATAATAGTCATACAGTCAGGAACAGATTAACATTCGATTCTTTTTCTTTTGAGATATGTGCATGACTCATATAGAGTTCTTTTATGATATCTTTTGTCTGTTCTGAAGTTTGACAGACATGAACTTCAACCTTGTATATTTTGTGTTTCACAGAAAACAGTTAAAAGCATACTCTCTGTGTTTCTCATAAGGTAGGTGCACGTGGATGTTTGTGCACGTGTGTTAACTTATGCCTGTGTTTGTCTGTGTGTGTTCTAACCACAGAAAGGCCATGTTATGCATCTCACCACGCACCCAGGGTTCAGGTGGTTTCGTACCTTTCATCTTCGACCATTTATTTAATCCTTTGATGCTTCCGCAGGTGTTTGAGCTCTCCAGGAAGAAGCTGCCCTTTTATGCAGATCTGGCAACCTCCATTGACGCCTGTTGGAAGAGTCCAACTTTCACACTCTCTGTCAATGCCTGGGGAGAAGCTTTCCCAATTAAAAGGGATTAAACTCTGATT
This sequence comes from Hypophthalmichthys molitrix, assembly GCA_037950675.1. Taxonomy (NCBI): domain Eukaryota; kingdom Metazoa; phylum Chordata; class Actinopteri; order Cypriniformes; family Xenocyprididae; genus Hypophthalmichthys; species Hypophthalmichthys molitrix. The sequence goes on along the minus strand of CM075492.1, from coordinate 9,373,911 downwards.
GAAGCACACTTAATGAAACAGATCAACAGTTGCTTCCTTTACTTCACAGGGGGGAATAATGACTAATGGCACAATGCAAGTGCGTGTATTAGGGTGAGTTTTTTTGCAAATGGACTCTGATAGGGGAATTACAAATCAATAGGTGAATGTTTAAAATGTGAATTCTCAGTTGCATTTAGGGCTGCACCAATGTCTTGCAAAGGCTGAAATTTAATTAATTAGGCACTAGGTTCACGCTAGCAGCACACAATCTGGTCTTTTCAGTGTCTCAGACCGACTCAATTTGCTATGGAAGCTTGTTTCCGCCACGAAAGCGAAAACAATTTAAAAGATAATTACGACTTTTTATCTCACAATTGCGAGTTTACATATATATATATACAGATGCTGGTCATATAATTAGAATATCATCAAAAAGTTTATTTATTTCACTAATTCCATTCAAAATGTGAAACTTGTATATTATATTCATTCATTACACACAGACTGATATATTTCAAATGTTTATTTCTTTTAATTTTGATGATTATAACTGACAACTAAGGAAAATCCCAAATTCAGTATCTCATAAAATTAGAATATTGTGAAAAGGTTCAATATTGAAGACACCTGGTGCCACACTCTAATCAGCTAATTAACTCAAAACACCTGCAAAGGCCTTTAAATGGTCTCTCAGTCTAGTTCTGTAGGCTACACAATCATGGGGAAGACTGCTGACTTGACAGTTGTCCAAAAGACGACCATTGACACCTTGCACAAGGAGGGCAAGACACAAAAGGTCACTGCAAAAGAGGCTGGCTGTTCACAGAGCTCTGTGTCCAAGCACATTAATAGAGAGGCGAAGGGAAGGAAAAGATGTGGTAGAAAAAAGTGTACAAGCAATAGGGATAACCGCACCCTGGAGAGGACTGTGAAACAAAACACATTCAAAAATGTGGGGGAGATTCACAAAGAGTGGACTGCAGCTGGAGTCAGTGCTTCAAGAACCACTACGCACAGACGTATGCAAGACATGGGTTTCAGCTGTCGCATTCCTTGTGTCAAGCCACCAGCGTTAGAAGCGTCTTGCCTGGGCTAAAGACAAAAAGGACTGGACTGCTGCTGAGTGGTCAAAAGTTATGTTCTCTGATGAAAGTAAATTTTGCATTTCCTTTGGAAATCAGGGTCCCAGAGTCTGGAGGAAGAGAGGAGAGGCACACAATCCACGTTGCTTGAGGTCCAGTGTAAAGTTTCCACAGTCAGTGATGGTTTGGAGTGCCATGTCATCTGCTGGTGTTGGTCCACTGTGTTTTCTGAGGTCCAAGGTCAACACAACTGTATACCAGGAAGTTTTAGAGCACTTCATGCTTCCTGCTGCTGACCAACTTTATGGAGATGCAGATTTCATTTTCCAACAGTACTTGGCACCTGCACACAGTGCCAAAGCTACCAGTACCTGGTTTAAGGACCATGGTATCCCTGTTCTTAATTGGCCAGCAAACTCGCCTGACCTTAACCCCATAGAAAATCTATGGGGTATTGTGAAGAGGAAGATGTGATATGCCAGACCCAACAATGCAGAAGAGCTGAAGGCCACTATCAGAGCAACCTGACCTCTTATAACACCTGAGCAGTGCCACAGACTGATCAACTCCATGCCACGCCGCATTGCTGCAGTAATTCAGGCAAAAGGAGCCCCAACTAAGTATTGAGTGCTGTACATGCTCATACTTTTCATGTTCATACTTTTCAGTTGGCCAAGATTTCTAAAAATCCTTTCTTTGTATTGGTCTTAAGTAATATTCTAATTTTCTGAGATACTGAATTTGGGATTGTCAGTTATAATCATCAAAATTAAAAGAAATAAACATTTGAAATATATCAATCTGTGTGTAATGAATGAATGTAATATACAAGTTTCACGTTTTGAATGGAATTAGTGAAATAAATAAACTTTTTGATGATATTCTAATTATATGACCAGCACCTGTATGTATATATATATATATATATATATATATATATATATATGTCCTCATTAAGAATGTCACAACCTGCTTAGAAACACACAAGTTGAGAGTCCAAATGCAGCTTTTATTGTTGCAATCCAGAATCATAATCCATAAAACAAGCAAAAGGTCAAAATACAGGGCAGATAATCAAAAAAGACAACAGGGCAAAAAAAAAAAAAAAAAAAAAAAAAAAAAAACAGGCAAGAAGAGAAATTCAGGAAACCAGGGAGAAAGACAAAACCAAAACAAAAGTAACCAGAAGGACAACGCTCAGAAATGCAGTGTGACGCTTACATAGGGTTTAAATAGGCAAACAATAAATGAGAAATGACAAACAGGTGGAAGTAATCAGCACATGATGAGTCCTGGCAAAGGGTTATGGGAAATGTCGTTCAAGAAACGGTAAAGGACACAGGAGGAATGCCTTTTGGTGGCTATCATAGGCACTCCAGCTAGCAGGCATGACAAAGATAGCAAAATAAAAGTCAAAGGCTGAGCATCCAATTAAACTCTACTGTATTTTAGTGCAAATTCATTTGTTGCTTAGTAGAAGCTATAATCTAAATGGCAGATACCAAGTTGTGTGACATGCCTTCATACTCAAAAACCATGAATTAAATTGCAAGGTAAAAGAAAAACAATTGATTTTTCAATTTTCCTCTTCATTTTCACTTCTGCCATAAGCTATAATTCTGCAGTGAGACCTCCTGAGGAAAACAAAGGTTGCTGCTGGAAGAGGTGTTGGTGAGGCCAACAGGGGGCCTGCATCGGTTTTAATGAATCAGTATAATGAACGAGACATTAAAGGCTACTATTAAAACACACTGTCCTTCCCTAAACTGACTCTGTGTGGTCATTAAAAATTCTTGGGTGTTTCAAATTTGGCTTCTTTCCATCGTATCCTAATCAGCCCCATCTTCACTGCACTGATAGCTGGTGTGGAGGGCGTCCTGGTGGCTGCTGGACACTGGTGGTGATTGCACAGATTTCCAGACATAATATAAAGAGATTTGTGTGGTTTGCCAGAAAAGTGCAAAATAAATTAAGAATGATTTGTTATGAATAGTTACTATTGATTTAATAAAAATGAATGTTAATCTTATCTTCTTACTCAATTTTTTTTTAATAATGTATTGGTCGTCACTTTGTCCGACATTCAATCTGGTTTCTGAAGGAGAACCCTTTGAGATCCACAGGTTGAAAACATACAATGACAGAGAATGAAGAGAGAAAATTGCCTCATGGTGCTCGGTGAAAAGCTTCAGAAAGGCTGTATTTAATGAGACAAATCCTGTGTGTCTCGACTGAAACTCCACAACATGTCACTAGTACCGTATCTGTCTTCACAGCGCTCTTATTGCTGAAGCTCTCAGCAGGGCCAAATGTCTAACTCTTCAGAACAGAGATTGCTTCTATCTCTGATTGCATCCATTGTGCACACAGCTAGTTTAAAGAGTGCTTTCTCTGGCTTCAACAAGAGAAGAACCAAACCCTAAAGGACTACCTGATTTCATTCAAGCTCTCTGCAATCTCACATCTTTAATTTCTGGGGTATTTTTAAATCAACCCTAGGTCACGTAAATTACCCCTTTCAATCATATTGACTGAGTGCAGTTGCCAGTTTGAGTGATACTGCTGCTGAGATTGAAAGAGAAAATGCTCCTGTGCTCTCATGTGTCATTGTGACAAGCTGATTGAACAAGAGACTGAATTGCTCTGAAATATATTTTTTAGTCAATTTCTTTTAACTAGTTTGAGTCAACAACATACCCATTTTAGGAGAGATGGGGGGTGGATACAAAATTTGATTGCTGTGTGAATCAGGACAAAATACTTAATCATGTATGACACCTGCCCATCAAGTCATAAAAGTTAATGATAAATGAACTTACAGAGGAGGAGGTATAGGGATACCGTAAGAATTGTCGCTGAAACGGTGCAATGACTGCTGCTTATACGTTTGTAATGATTATTGATAGGACTGAACATATAATAGAACTTCATATAATACGATGTACTTTCCAGAAGAGGGCAGCAGAGTATGCTAGCTAAAATAAACATAAAGTTGCAGTGTCTCCTAAAGGAAGTTTAGCCTAATATAAAAATATGGCCATTATTTACTCAGCATTGTGCCATTTTAATTTTTTTTTTTTTTTGCTGCTGCTGCTGTGGAACAGTGTTAAAGGTGCAATATGTAAGAATTTTGCAGTAAAATATCCAAAAACCACTAGGCCAGTGTTATATATTTTGTTCACTTGAGTTCTTACAATATCCCAAATGTTTGCAACTATTTGTAAATGGTGAGAAAATTGCAATGTTAACCAAGGCTCCGGGATGTGTGAGGAGTCGCCTGTCAATTGGATCATACCCACGTTACCCTCGGTTTCCGGGTTTATTTGGTAGAAACCATGGAAACACCAAAGACGCTTTAATATTTACATGTTTTAATAGACAAGGGAACAACTGTTTTGATATATTTATAGACAGAAAGCTAATTATTGTTATATAGCTCAACATGTTTAGTCTTATTCTTTAAATCTAATTTTCTTGATTTTTTGTGAGTACCATGCTTTACCATGCCTCAGAGAAAAACACTATTTTGTGAAGTAGCTAAAATAGCATAATCAGATGCAGCTTTATTTTTAGTAACAGTAATACAGCATTTTCTCCATTATACAATACATTTTAAAATCAATTGCATGCCATTTATCAACACAAGCCATCCAGCATTTAATATAATCTAAAATCGATCTATCTTACTGCAGTGTGCAACAAGTGTCTCACAGCAGCCACCGAGCAAACGCACAGAATAACATTATAACATTTTCAACACACTCAAATGTATCTAATATGATAAACAGCGCTGTGTTACCTCATACTCATGACCGGAAAAGCGGAAGCAGCGTCGGCGACTGTGGCATAATAAAAGTTCATGCTACAGTGACGTTAATAATCGCATCCATGAACATGATTTCTTCCTGAGTCTTATCCCAATTCTTTTGAGGTGACGTGAAGACCACATGTCCATAGATTCCGCGCTCAAACTTGCCGTCATCAAGGTATGCCTTTGTTTTAAACAGGCCTCTAGTGACCTCTAGCAGACAGAAAATTTTACATATTGCATCTTTAATGCACTTCTCTTCTCTAAAACAATGCATGTGTGTGAAAAATTTAATCACACAGTGTCCAATCACACATTACTATATTTTGGCATAAATTTATCCATTTAACTTGACAATATGGCTAACACTAAGCTAAAACAATATTTGTCTCAGAGTTTGTTTTAAATGTAAGACTCAACAAACTGCTGTTTATGCATTTACAAAATTGTCAATTTCCCCATTGAGCCTATGTCACGTTAATAATTTTGCACATTGTTTGGTTTTTGCCGTGTCAATTTTAAGAATATTTTTGTTACTGCTTCCTGAAGCAAAGACAGTTGAGAACTACTGATCAAAGCGATGGTGTGACAAAGAACAACTTTGTCATGGACCATTACAATTAGGAAGAAGAGAGATTTTGGACAAGATCAAACATTTTGTACACTTCAGTTAAATTTATGCTTTTTATTAATCTTATTGTGAGAGCTGGATTTTTGCATTGACTGTTACATTTTCTCACACACAACAACAACTGTTTGTGCCCTAAGGAAGAAGAAAAAAACTGACAGGAAATACTGGTTTGTTTACAAAATGCTTCTCCGCCTTTGTCTGTCATTACGCACAGTCATAATGTTTAGGTAATAGTCTATAAGTTCTGCAGTCCTCTAGTTTGTCATGTTTCTCCTCCCCCTCTTGCTTTTCTTCCACACACTCTCTTTTTAGCACATGCATGAGTCAGCAAAACACCGGCTTCATGCGGGAGCTTCATGGTCAGTGAAAGAGTGTTTCTGTGACATCGTCATCATGTTTGAAAGATGATCCAGGGCTTGTGACGGATGACGAGGTAGAGAAGAAGGGGTTAAATAACCATTTTGTATGTTTTACATGCCCTGTCACACCTCACCATATGTGTCCAAATGTCTCTATGCCTTGTGCAACTTCACAACTTCAGTAAGCCGATTAGAGGGAAAGCATTTGGATTAAGGAGTGAAACAACATTACTTCTGTCTTAGAAACAACAGTAGGAGGTTTTACTTTCACTTTTGCAGCTTTTGCTCTGATATATTACATGTTGTTGTAAAATGTGAGACAGCTTGTAATGGTCTTCGATCAATGCATGTTGTTTAACAGAGCAATAGAATACTTCATTCTCAAGGAAAACAGCAAAACTCCCTCTAGTATTGGAGCTTAATGAACTAATACCATGCGCTCATGTTCTTAAAGGTATACACACATGGATAAACACTTGCTAAATGAAAGTAAACATTGGCTTAATAAGGTACTCCTCTAACTTTGAAAGGAATTCTACGTTTCTCGTAACCATATACTAAAGAAAACAGCTTGTAACGATACACATTCATCCAATATGAGGAATATTTTGCAAACACTGTTGCCTGTTGTTGTCCCCCCCTCCCCCCCCCCCCCCCCCCGCCTCATTTTCAATAATGCCTTTTCTTAAGCCTAACAATTGTCTTTTGTTCTCATTAACAGTGCAGTTTGAGTAGAATAAAACAGTGTTCAGTACAGATTCAGCTCTATAGACTGCATTTATACTTTGCATTTGAATGGCATTTGCCCACACCTCCTTCTCACCCAGGGACATAAATTTCATCTAATAGTCTAGATGAGGGGGTGGGCCAATAAACAGAAAATTTTTGAGCAATTTTTGAAGGGGCCACAAATAATACAGCCAAAATTTATGTCCATTTTTCTTTTCTATGTCATTTTATCTGGCCAACAACACAAAGCGATAGTTGTTTAAGTGCAAGTTAGGTTCATAGGTTCACCATGCAGTCATATTATAATTATTCAATTCTTATGTCCTCCACATAGTATTTTAGGTTTTGTCTGGGATAGAGAACGTCTCTTAGTTTAATCAACTGCAGCAAGCCCACTGATCTGCCACTTAAAATCATACTGAGCAAAACCCAACACAACGGTAGATCTACAATATTAGCCTAATATCAATTCACACATAGACTGCCACTTATCGCTGTGTTGGTTGAATCACACTTTTCTCTTGGCGGTTTGGTGTGTTTTTCTAAATTAAATGGTGAAGAAAGCTCTGAAGTTCGCATAACTGTAAGCATCAGGTGCAGGGCTTGACATTAACTTTTTTGCTCACCAGCCACTGTGGCTAGTGGTTTTCCAAAGTTACTAGCCATTCAGCATTTTCAGTGGCCACAATTTTGCTGCTGGGAAATGACATTTTATATGATTAAATTTTAAGATTAAAGATTTAAAACCTATTCAGACTTTCAAATGCAGATTGACTATTCAACGCGATCCCGCCTTCACTAACTGCAAGTTAACTGATAACGAATTGTGATCAGATTGTAATTTTGTGCTACAACGAGCTTGGCTACCTTTGATCACAGCATTCATCACACAACCCTCAGATGGCGGTTTCCGCCTGTTCTCACCCTTTGCAGTAGATATTATGCAAACGCAATTTAATGAATCATTCAAAAAAAAATTAAGAACTAAATAATAATAAAGAATAAGTATTGTACAATGTCCCTATGCAATATGAATCAATATTCAAATTGCTGAATGTGCTCATTATACAATAATTCTTCAAGACAGACATTTAAATATTGATGTGGCATTTGAGAACTCAAAATGAGAATGTTATTACTTTTCTGTTGCAGATGGCATCGGCGTTCCTGCCAGCACTGGGTCGTTTGGCCGTATGTGGTGGTACCCATGGCAACGAGCTGTCAGGTGTGCATCTGGTGCAGGAGATGGAGCGACAGAGGAAAGAGAAGGGAGACGGCGTGTGGCCGATTCCCGTAACAACTGTGCTGTCAAACCCACGGGCTGTGAAAGAGTGCAGAAGATATATTGACACGGATATGAATCGCTGCTTCAGCAGAGACACGCTGAGGTGAGATTAGGAACTGCAGCATGGACTGTAGTTTTCTGTGTGGGTTATGCTGCCTTCACGTGTTATCGGAAATTCCCACTTCTGAAGTCGTGATTAAATGAGCAAGCTCAAAAACAGCATTGCTCTGGACCAGATAAGAAAGTGGATCATTTCATCTCACTGCGACTTTCACTTAATATCAGTCCATCCTCTGGACCTAAGCCCTAGAGCAGGGGTGTCCAATCCTGCTCCTGGAAGGCCACTGTCCTGCAGAGTTTAGCTCCAACCAGCTCAAACACACTTGTCTGGAAGTTTCTAGTTGACTAAGACCTTGTAAGTAATTAAGACCTTGATTAGCTGGTTCAGGTGTGTTTAACTAGGGTTGGAGCTGAACTCTGCAGGACAGTGGCCCTCCAGGAGCAGGATTGGACACCCCTGCCATAGAGGAACATGTTGAACAACAGCATTGCTCTTGACACCTCATTGTAACACCTTTTGGAATAAAAGGTTATGCAGGGCAGCGGATTATTAATAACACCCACCTCAACCCTCTCTATGCATCAAATTCCTGAGAACTAGACACACCACATTAAAATGTTCTCAGCCAGGTGGGAAGCAGCCACAGGGCAGCTTCCTGAACCAACATGATAGCAACAGAGCTAGCAGGGGTAGCCAGAAAAGGGAAAAACTCACATCAGACTCCTCCACACGCTCTGCCTATAATCCCCACAATCGATCCCACAGTGCCTCAGGACCCAAACCATGAGCCACAAGGTGCAGATGCTCGGTTCTCATCCCTCAAGAGTGAGTCAAGCAATTTATATTTATACATGCAAAATGTTAATCTACTTTCACCTTTCTCTTGAAGTTCTCCTATTGCAGACAGCAGCCCATATGAACTCCGACGCGCTCAGGAACTGAACAATCTGCTGGGACCGAAGGAGTCCGCAGATGCAATAGACATGATTTGTGACCTCCATAACACCACATCTAACATGGGCCTCACACTCATCCATTACACATCCAGTGACTGGGTGACCCTGCACATCTGCAAATACTTACAGGCAAGAGCTTCACAAGTGTGCTTCAATAAACTCCATACTGTAAACCAGGTCAATTGTTCTTGGTGGGTTGTTGTGACCTAAAATTGGTCAGACAGCAAGAGAAAAAACAATGATAATAAAATGCATTTATCACAAATTAACCATATAATCATGCATAGTTGGGATAGCAAAACAGATATTCTTGATATTCAATGTAAAATCTGGGTCCTGAAGCAAAACAAGCTAAGAAACACAGACCTAGGTTGTTGTTAATCGCCCATTTTAAATGTGTGTACAACCATATTCAATGAGGAGTAGGTTTTTCCTGTCTGTGCATGTGTGTTTTGATGTTGTCTGTTGTCTTGTGCACATTTAAGACTAAGATAACCAAAGTGCCTGTGAGAGTGCTGGTACTGGATTTTTTTTACAGATTAGTGATGCATATAACTTGGAGTCTGTATCCAAGCATGGCTTTAGTAAGTGATGGTGATCTCAATGCATTTCCTTTGAGTACTCAAGCACAAATGCACTCTCAGATGATGAGAATAATGACTTGTGTTTCTGTAGCAATAGAGGTCGGGCCACAGCCGCATGGTGTCGTCAGGGCTGACATCTATTTAATTATGAAAGAGGCCGTCGACATGACAATCGACTGGATCCACAAATTCAACTCAGGTACTGTAAGACCTAAGCAAATGTGGCTTACTTGTGTATTTTCTGCAATAATACATTAGTAAGTGTGTTTTATTTTGCTTTCAGGAACAGTATTTGAAGGCGGAGATATGGAAGCCTTCGAGTTTATCAAAAGTATTGATTATCCCAGAGATCCCGAGACTCGGACTCTCACAGCTGCCATTCATCCTCAGCTGCAGGTGCCGATCGTTCTGCTGTTTTATTATATTAACACAGAGAATCAGCCAAATTGTTGTGAATCTCATGAATATGCCCAGGTCATAAAAAATAAGCTTATTTTCTTAAAGGAGAAAAAAGGAGTAAAGGAGAAAAAAAATCTCATTCTAATTACTGTAATCTGAAAAAAAGATAAATTGTTAAAGGGAACCCTGGGTATTAAAACTTGTATGGCTTAATATAACGTAAATGATGTCTCTTACTTAAATATGTAGTAGAAAACCCATGAAAGATTTACGTTATTTAAAAAATCCATGACATATTTTGGACAATGGGGGGCGCCATTTTGTTTAGGTGCACAGTGTATTCTACGTTGATGACGTCAAATGGTTGCACTCCCTGAGCTACTGACGCTACCCTGTTGCTACCGCAACACAACTTGGAATATAATATATGATGCCACATTGCGCAGCTTTTGGTTGGAATTTTCAGTCGACGGGCAACAAGAGAAGTGATGCAAGTCTTCACTGCTTTCCTAGCGATAAGAAGAGGAGAAAAGAATGGGAAGTTGTGAAAAATGTGGACGAATAAAACTTCCTGAAGAACCACATCTTTGTTCTCTCCAATTTAGCCCTCATGCCTTTGATAATTTTTCATCTGTATACTTTGGGGTAACAGTAATCTAGTAACATACAAAACTTAATACCCGGGGGGTTCCTTTTAAAACATGATCAGCCTTTTCAATTTGAGCCAGAGCGCAAAATTAGTGAGAATATAAACATCGAAGACGTGCAATGTCTCTGTGGCTATTGCAATTGGATCGAACTAGTGTTGTATGACTGACGTGTAAAAATCGTCTGATATGTCACCTGAATGCATTACACAGTTAAACGTGCTGAGAAGATGCTGCTGTTTTATGCTATCACAGATATCCTGTGCATCACAGCAGACATTGGAGGCAGTCTGTCTCAATCAAGATGTGTTATGGGCTGCCTTCGTCAGTCTCCACAACAGGCACGGCATTTGGTTCAGGCCTACACTTATATCCATCGCCAACTCTAAGCTCTTTCAGTAGCTGTGGTCTACTAAAAGCCTCAAAGGCTTCAGGCTAAAGTAGAGAGAACATTCTTCACAACTTCCTATTCTTTTCTCCTTTTCTCATCGCTAGTAAAGCAGTGAAGACTTGCATCGCTTCTCTTGTTGCCCTTCGACTGGAAATTACAACCAAAAGCTGCACAATGTGGCATCGTATATTATATTCCGAGTTGTGTTGCGGTAAAAATAGCAACAGGGTAGCGTCAGTAGCTCAGCGAGTGCAACCATTTAGCGTCATCGACGTAGAATGCACTGTGCACCTAATATTATTTCATATTTCAGTAATAGACATCATTTACATTATATTAAGCCATACAAGTCTTAATACTCGGGGTTACCTTTAAAATGGTAGTGTTTATTCATCATAGTCTATATGCAAATGTGTGTGAGGGGGGATAAAATGTGACAGTCATTTTTTGTGAAATTGATCGAAAAATTTATTTTCTTTATCTTTTTTACTAGGACAGAGATTTCTGTCTCCTTAAGCAGGGTGACCCTTTGTTTTTGTCATTTTATGGAGAAACAGTGAAATATGAAGAAGAAGAGCCACTTCATCCTTTCTTTATCAATGAATGTGCTTACTATGAAAAGGGAATCGTTCTTCACATAGCCATGCGTTCAATCACAAATTACTTTTTTAGCACAAATTCATCTATGGCTTTTACAATATCCTGTACAAAAAACAAGTATACTTCAAGTTCATTTTATTAAGTATACTTAAGTAAAGTTAATTTTTAAGTATATTTTAAAGTATACTAATATCAATTTACTAGTAGTATACTTGTAAGTGTACTTTTTTAATACTACTTGGGACTAAATTGGCCCACTTTTTAGTGTATAAAAGTATACTTTTAAGTATACTTTAAGTATAACAGTAGTAAACCTTGAGTACACAACTAGTTTACAACTACGTTTTTTGTTTGTACTGTAACTATACTAAAAGTGAACTTGCAGGTATACCTTATTGGTAAGAATTATTTTATTTATAATTATTATAGGCTTAAATGAAAATATTCTGACAGTGAGACTTGGTAACCACAAACTTGGTAAAACCATACATGGCTACTCACTACCACTGTCAAATGATATTATATTATGATATGTTATATAGACCTATAAAAACGCCTAAACACAGTTAAAAATTATACACACCTTCACAAAGAAATGAATTATATATTCCCCTACCCACCTAATAAATATATTGCAATATAAATGGCTATAACATAGTATTCAATATAAACATTCCACATTTCCACAAACCATGGTAAATTACTTCCGTTCATTCATGGTAAATGTTTGTAAGGGTGGTGATTTTGGGATTTAAAAGTCTTCTAACTTCATTCATGGCACAGTGTTTCTCCTGTTTTCCTCATCAGTCTTGTTGGGAATGTTGAGGCTGTTTTAAAACTAGTTTAATCATCGAGTGATTTGTGGTTTGCAACCTAGAGGTGTGTGTGTCGAATTGAAACGCTTCTCAGATGTCTTAACACTGTTTAATAATGGTATCCGTGACCGGGAATAGACGCAGCTCCTTTAAGCTTTCGTCCGTTATCCACTGGGCTGTGTTGCGTAGTTCAAAGTAAACTAGTGAAACACCTGAGAACAGCACTTGTTCTGTGTTTGCTGTTTGAGAAACCACTTCAGATGACTCAGAGTGGTCCGAACGAATCCAAATAGTTTCAGACCGTTATGCAAGTGCGTTTGCCCGATAATGACACTGTAACAATATATTGTTACAGTGTCAGTAGTATATGTAAATTAACAATGTTTCTGCATTCTCCGCGGAAACAAGAAATTCAGGCCTGTCAGCAAAACGCATCATCTGGGGGAGTATAGACAGCTCCAGGGCTTTTGTGAAAACTACAGATTATACTTCCGCATTTTGTATCCCCGCCCACAGACAGTCGGATCGGAAGAGGGTTATTAACAGAACAGTTATTGTAAGGGTAAATTTATCACTGAAAATTATATTGTACTCCGTTCTACTCTTTAAACAGCATTATGGTAAAAATGGAACACTATTGCAGCAGCTTTCTTACCTGTACGCGACAGATTGTTGCTTGAGGGGGTTGGGCTTAATTTTCTGTATTTTTCCCCTCCATCATGGTCATCCAGTTTGAAATGTTGACTACAAACACGGAAGTGTGTCATGTTAATAATTTTGCATATTGTTGGGCTTTTGCAGTTTATGGTAATATTAATAAATATGTTTGTTTCATTTTAAGGATCATTTATGTTTTCTTGGGTCTTGAAACAAAACTAGTTGGGAATCTCTGATCAAAATGATGGTGTGAAAAATAACAACATATAACTGACAAACAGATCACTGCAGACTGCATCAAACATTTTGTGTCTATATTTCAGATGAAATGTGCTTATTAGGGGTTCTCGAAAGAATTGCTGGAAACCTACTGTATTTGTAGGATTTGCCTCTCTGTTTTCTTCTCTTTTTTTTTTCTTTCTTATTTTGCACTAAATATGTTTGGGCACCAGAGACTGTATGTCACAGAGACACCAAGGTAGGACGGCAAGTGAACACACATCTGTCAGACACTAGGTTGTGGTATAATAAGGTCCTCTGAAACCACATGGGCTAGAATTTATTTTTTCCCCCTCAGAATCATCCTTGGATTTGAATCCTTGGATATGAAATAACATTCATAAAACGTTTCCTGATTTAAAAAAACTACTTTTTTGAACTCCCTATAGGCTGTTTTTTGGTGCAAGCAAAAAGTAATCAAAAGAGTTTTGCGTGCAAATGAAATGGTCTAGTGTCGTTTTTGACAAATGTACCAATATCTCCTGAACACAATGCCCAAACTTAACGAAACATGAAACACATAGACCACAGGATGCACACCAAGTCAAGTAAAAATTGCTCTAGAACTGAAAATCCTTAATAAAGTTGTCACTGTATAATCGATGAGGTTTAAAATTGGTATGCATTGTCTTTGGTGGATTCCTATCACTCAGACATGATAAAAAACAGTAGCCAATCAAATTTTAGAAGCTAATAAGATCAAAATTGATTGGCTTACCTAATGGTTGTGTCCGAAACCTTAGGCAGCTAACTTGTTGCCTCGCTGCCTTATAGGCAATGACTTTGCAGGCAGCTTTTGCGCACAAAGGTATCTCACGAATCTGATTTTGGACAGATTTCTGAGGCAGCGTAACGGTTCAACGATCCACAGCAAAATAGAGCAAGCTTTGGTGAGAACTAAGCTATTATTTAATCACTACAATAGTAGTACTGTAATCTAGAAATTACATCAAAAGTAGAAAACGTTGGTCAAAAAAAATGTACATTTACACACAAACTGACCAGCAACCGCAACTTTCAGATCCCATCTTTATTTTTCTAGCTCAATTGTCACAGAATGGAAAGCAAAAGATTGTGGGATATCAAAGGCAGCAAAGGATACATCAATGCTGCCTTCAAAAATTGATCAGATGAAGGTATCTCAGGAGACAGGAAGTGAAGCTAACATTGGATTCGGATGTGCCTTGATGCCTTCCTACCTTGGAATGCGTCCTCCAAAGGCAGAATTTTTAAGATTTTGGATGCAGCCCATGTGAAAACGAGTATCTGTACAAAATTTTGTGAAAAGCTGTTACAAAGTGGTAGTATAAGCAACTTTACATTTTTGCTAATAACCCTGCAACCATGCATGATATCAAAATGTGTTTTATGAATCCTTTGTTTAAACAGTTTTATGTTTATATTTAAAATGAATCCACCATTCTAATTTTCTGAAAAACCTACTTTTTTAAACTCGTCCTGTTCACCTTATTCCTGACTAGCCTACTGTGTTTCGCATTATGGGTTGCCCTTCTGGTTTGGGGAACTTAAATTTAAAAAGACTGAAACGGATTGAAACGAATTGTTTCAAATCATAAGGTTGCCCTACAAGTAAAGCTTATCCGTCAGTTTGGCTGAATGAGTTGTCATTTTTTCTTTCATGTTTTATTTTCAGACGTCATGAGAATAACTTAACGCTTGGTGTTTTAACGTAACATGTTATAACAAGAATATCTATGGCAAGAGCTCTTTTCAGTCGCTGCTTTCTATACTCGTGATTATTTTCTTTTGTTCCTTTGCATACTGTATGAAAAAGGACAACACATACTGCACATTTGTAGTCTGTTCTCCCATCATAATTTACGAAATATCCCATTAATAATCCACTGGAATGCACAAAGAATCTCTCGTTTTTCTCCTCAAAGCCTCACGTCTCTTTCCAGGTTTGTTTTCACAGGTAAAAACAATTTATTATCTGTAAAAATTATGGAAATCACTTTGAAATAGTATCACGCAATGCTGAAGTTCATGAACATTTTTTATTAAGGCAACGTCTATTACATAATACAGATATATATCACTATAGTTATATTTAACCCGTCCGTTATTGCTGCGGAAAGAATCGCACTTTTTCATGGCCTGTTGAAAGTACCTTGTTGATGCTTTTACACTTTTAAATATCCTTTTAATGTTAGTTGGTTGAAGGGTGAGTAGAATAATCTCATCTCATTGTACCCAGTTTAAAAAAAAACGTATTATAGTGTTCATAGAGCGAGCCTTTCACTGACCGTTTACAGCTAAACGGAAGTTACACCCATAATTCGCGCAAAGCGTCATGGGGTGTAGGAATAAGGTGGATAGCAGTTGGTCCGATTTGCATGAAATTGGTTGTGTATCATCAAGTGATGCAAAATTTTATTCATTTAACAAATACAAATACAGGCTGATATATTTCACAAAACCTAATACACATGGACAACAGCACATTATGAGAAAACCTGCAACATTTTCTGAATTTTCAATGCTAGGTGATACTATAAGATAACACGATCATAATAGGGCAACTCTGAACAAAGAAGTTAAAATCTGACACAAGCACAGATATCACAGGACTGATTCTTTCAAAAGTACCTAATTTGGGTCAGTTTTTCCACATGTGCTTGGACACTGACAATTGCTGCTTGCCTCTATATTTTTTTATTGATCTCATTCCTCAAATAGGAGGAAACTGTGACAGGAAATACTGGTTTGTTTACGAAATGCTTCTCCGCCTTTCTCTGTCATTATGCACAGTCGTAATGTTTAGGTAATAGTCTTTAAGTTCTGCAGTCCTCTCAGTTGTCACGTTTCTCCTCCCCCTCTTGCTTTTCCTCCACACACTCTCTTTTTAGCACATGCATGAGTCAGCAAAACACCGGCTTCATGCGGGAGCTTCATGGCCAGTGGAAGAGAGTTGCTGTAACATCATGTGTGAAAGATGATCCAGCGCTGGTGACTGAAGGCGAGGCAGGGGAGGAGGTAAATAATGGCTTTGAATGTTACTTTACTGTGTTTGAGCAACTGTGGAAGAATGTCTTAAACTGTTCGTGTGTGTGTGTGTGTGAGTATGTGTGTGTGTGTGTGTAGGTGCATCCCCTGCAGCTAGATTAGTCCTGTACTGGCTAAATGTGTGTCAGCACGCATGCCCTGTCACACCTCACCGTATGTGTCCAAAGGTCTCTGATGCCTTGTGCAACTTCACTCAGTAAGACGATTAGAGGGAAAGCATTTGAAGGAAGGAGTGAAACAACATTACTTCTATCTTAAAAATAATGGTAGGAGTTTTTCCTTTTGCAGTTTTGCTCTGATATGTTGCATGTTGTTGTAGAAACGTGAGACAGCTTGTAATGGTCTTTGATAAATGCACGTTGTTTAACAGAGCAACAGAATACTTCATTCTGAAGCAAACAGCGAAAGTCCCTCTACACTCAAAAAAATGATTTTTTGATGCTGTTCACTTTATTTAAACATCTTATTTTGATTCAACACAATTGTATTAGGTTTCTGGTTCAAATGTAATTGCTTCATGTTAAATTGACTTGAAACGATTACTTTTTGACTTAACTTGATATTTTCATATTAAAATAACATGTTTCAAACAAGTAAACTCAACCAGGACTCAATCAAACAGGACTTTCACTACCCGTCATGCTTTGCAAAGGGGCTGATCTGGGAGAGTAAATGTTGAAATAAAGTGTTATTTTAAGCAGTTTTTAGCAACATGAGAAAATGGAGAGACTTTTTAATGTTTACTGTTCTATTATGTTGGTATTTAAAAGTTTCTGTTATGTTAATGGTTTTGGGGTTACCATTGTGGTGAAGTGTAGAGCATATGCTTGGGTTGAGGACCTGCTAACAACAATTAAAGTTGTTTTAATAATAAAAACAGCTATTTTGGGCATGCCATAGATGGAATAAAACCATCTTCTGGCTAACACCTAACAATAAGAGTCTTTACAGAGTAAAGATTTTGTAAAAGTTGTGAAAATGGTTCTTGAACGCATCCACTATATAAACCAATCAATTGAACTGGATTTTTAGGATTTTTAGGATAAATGTAAAGGTTTTGGACAAAATTAAGAAAGTTAACCTGATTCAACTAAATGGCATTGAGTTAACCTTATGTAATAAATTTAAGTTAACTGAAATAAATAATGTTAATTAAATGCAACATAACAAAGTTACGTGGAACCTGTTGACATAAAAAAATTAAGTAAATCCAACGTATCATTTTTTTGAGTGTAGCATTGAAGCTTAATGAACTAATACCATGCGCATGTTCTTAAAGGTATACACACATGGATAAACATTGGCGTAATAAATAAAGTAAACACTAGTTGGCCAGTAACTTAATTAGAAACTGCCACATTCAGTTTACATGGAATTCTAGAAAAGATTCTCGCTGATTTAAGTAATGTGATCAAAGACATACAAACTGTCTACTAAAGAAAGCAGTGACTTGCACGTCTTCTGTATTACTGTATGTCTCCGTTTATCAGATAAGTTTATTTGGAATGCGTAAAGTTTTTTCCATGTGGAATATTTTTCGGATTCATCCAAATGAGGAACATTTTCCATAAACACTTCCACCTCTACGCAGTGTTATTATATTTTTTGTTAATTGTTTTTTTTATTTTTGTTGTTTACATTTTTTTGTGTGTGTTTGTAAGTTTTATCATTTTTTTATATATATATGTTTATATTGTCTCTATTAATTTTTATTTAATTTTAGCTATTTTAATTCTTCAAGTTAAACTAAACTAAAATGAGTAATGTCGCCTTGGCAACTAGTTGAAATAAAACATGTCTTTTTATATATTATTTTATTATAGTTAAGCTTTTATTTTGATTCAAGTAACACATTCTTTATGGCTTTAGTTATAACACTGTCACCACACTTTTATGTACATTTACCCTGTTTTTCTGAATTTTTTAGTAAATAATTGTTTTTCTCAAGCCCTGCGATTTTCTTTAGTTTGCATTAATAGTGCAACTGTCAGTGTTGTCTGTTGTGCCATCTGTGCAAAATAGTCAATGTGTGACTTTGTCATGCTTTCTCTTCCCCAAAGAGAGCCCTGTTCTGTTGACCTCTGTTGTGTTATTATTAATGATTGTCTTGCAGTTTTACAAATTGAAATTGTTAACAACATAATGACATGATATTGTCAGTTTGAATCAAAATAGGTTAAGCTCTTTGCACTGCATTTGTGGCACAGCAAGTTATTTTGTCTCATTTAGCTTGTAAAAAAACAAAGGAGAAGAGGTTTAAGGTAATGCACTTACTATGAAAGTCAAATTACTACATTTTTGTTAACCGTAGCCATAGAACTCAATTTGTACTGGTCACACCTCTTTCTCACCCATTGCAGATTATTTGTAAATGATCGATTTGCATCAAAAATATTTAAGACGTAATAAAAATCTTAGTTTAGTACAGTGTGTCTACCAAGAACAACATGTAAAGGCCAGTATCAGTATTAAATCACTGAAAGGGCTCATGATTTAATAATTCTTCAAGATTTGAAAACTCAAAATAAAAATGTTATTACTATTACTTTTCTCTTGCAGATGGCATCGGCGTTCCTGCCAGCACTGGGTCGTTTGGCCGTATGTGGTGGTACCCATGGTAACGAGCTGTCAGGTGTGTATCTGGTGCAGGAGATGGAGCGACAGAGGAAAGAGAAGGGAGACGGCGCGTGGCCGATACCCGTAACAACTGTGCTGTCAAACCCACGGGCTGTGAAAGAGTGCAGAAGATATATTGACACGGATATGAATCGCTGCTTCAGCAGAGACACGCTGAGGTGAGATGAGGAACTGCAGCATGAACTGTTTAGTTTAAGCTCAATGAAATGTAGGTTAATCTCATCTGTCTCATTCTTGTCAAAAATAATTAAAAAATTAAATTATATGACATTTAAGATTTAAATGTAATAGTGAATAGTTTGCAAACAAATAAGTTATTCAGTATTGTGTACAGGCCAAGAGAGCTATAGTGCAGTTTCGCTGAATAATGTATAGGCCTATTTCTGTTTCCCACACAAGTGACTTAAAAAGAATGTAGTACACAGGAATGGACTATATTTTGTATACTTTTTCTCAATTTTGGATTTTTTTTTTTTTTTTTCTCTCGAAAAAAGCAAAACTCATTCTCTCAATTTAATTTGTTTTATCAAGTACAGATAACTAAGGCAAGTAATGTTAGACTTTTTCAGTTAAAATTTTAAGTTTATTTTGTTGTGTTTGCTTATATTGAACAAGTAAAACAATAATTAAAAACAAGTTATAGCTTTACATCAACAGCTTTAATAAGGCTTCCTTACATTTCATAGCTAAATTATATATAATATATAAATATAAAATATATATAAGCTTTTTAAAAATTTCGAAAGCTTAGGGCAAGGTTTGACCGGGAAATTGAACGCTCGCTCCGATGTTCTTACAGAAACTTTATACCTCGCAAATAAGAAACGTCGATTAAAAAAAGTGTATACATATTTTAACGTTTAGCCTACCTACCTGTTTAACGTTATCCTCGGTACTACTTTCATCGTCACGACGATGAGTTTGTCACAGCCGTTGGGAAATGTTCAAAGACAAAATATTTACCGCCTTGTGTTATTATCTACCAATCCGCGCGGTTGTCAGGCAGAACTTCAAGCATGACCAATCAAATTAAAGAAAGAGCGATTTTGAGTTCTTAAAGGGTTTTTAATTTATTTAATTTATTACTCGTTCCACACCCGTGAGACCTTCGTTCATCTTTGGAACACAAATTAAAATATTTTTGGTAAAATGTAATGGCTCAGTGAGGCCTACATCGCCAGCAATAACACTCCCTTTTTCAATGCCCAGAAAGCTACTAAAAACATATTTAAAACAGTTCATGTGACTACAGTGGTTCAACTTTAATATTATAAAGCGACGAGAATACTTTTTGTACACCAAAAATAACAAAATAGCGAATTTATTCAACAATATCTAGTGATTTTAAAACACTGCTTCATGAAGCTTTACGAATATTTTGTTTCGAATCAGTGGTTCGAAGCGTGAATCAAACTGCCAAAGTCACATGAACTATTGAAGTTTCAAAACACTTATGACGTAACGAAGCCTCGTTTACTGAAATCATGTGATTTTGGCGCTCTGAACCACTGATTCAAAACAAAAGATTTGGAAAGCTTCGAAGCTTCATGAAGCAGTGTTTTGAAATCGTCCATCACTAGATATGGTGGAATAAAGTCGCTATTTTGTTATTTTTGGTGCACAAAAAGTATTCTCGTTGCTTTATAATATTAAAGTTGAACCACTGTAGTCACATGAACTGTTCATGTTTTTAGGGGCTATCTGGGCATTGAAAAAGGGAGTGTTATTAAGGCTTCACTGAGCCATCGGATTTTATAAAAAAATATCTTAATTTGCATTCTGAAGATGAACGAAGGTCTTACGGGTGTGGAACGACATGAGGGTGAGTAATTAATGACAGAATTATCATTTTTGGGTGAACTAACCCTTTAACCTTTAAAATTTCATTTGGAAAGGTTTTGCTGTCAAATAAGTTAATTAAACATGCCAAATGATGATGCCAAAACTTGGTATTTTAAGTAATGTTATGATAACTTGATTGCTTTATTAATGACAGCATTAGGGGTTACAATAGGGCTATTGCAAAGAAAGCAAATATATTACATGCAAATATGTCACTTTTAAATCTATTCTCTGTTTCTTGAAGTTCACCTACAACAGACAGCAGCCAATATGAAGTTCATCGCGCTCAGGAACTGAACAATCAGCTGGGACTGAAGGGATCTGCTGATGCAATAGACATGATCTGTGACCTCCATAACACCACATCTAACATGGGCCTCACACTCATCCATTACACAACCAGTGACTGGGTGACCCTGCAAATCTGCAAATACTTACAGGCAAGAGCATCACAGTGTGCTTCATTAAACTCCATACTGTAAACCAGGTCAGTTGTTCTCAGCTGGTGGGTTGTTGTGACCCAAAATTGGGTCACAGGTGCCGACAGCAGGGGAAAAGCAATGATAAATGCAAAAAAATAAAATGCAGCTAACCATATAATCATGCATAGTTAGGATAGCAAAATAGATACTTGATTGTCAATGTAAAATCTGGGTCCTGAAGTAAAACCAGTTAAGAACCACAGACCTGGATTTTTGTGTAAGTGCCATTTTAAATGTGTGTACAATTCCATGAGTAGAATAGTTTTCTGTGTCTGTGCATGTGTGTTTTGATGTTGTGTGCTGTCATGTGCACATTTAAGACTAAGATAACCAAAGTGCCTGTGAGAGTGCTGGTACTGGATGTCCCGATTAGTGATGCATATTCCTTGGAGTCTGTATCCAAGCATGGCTTTAGTAAGTGATGGTGATCTCAATGCATTTCCTTTGAGTACTCAAGCACAAATGCACACTCAGATGACCAGAATCATGACTTGTGTTTCTGTAGCAATAGAGGTCGGGCCACAGCCGCATGGTGTCGTCAGGGCTGACATCTATTTAATTATGAAAGAGGCCGTCGACATGACAATCGACTGGATCCACAAATTCAACTCAGGTACTGTAAGACCTAAGCAAATGTGGCTTACTTGTGAATTTTCTGCAGTATTATATTAGTAAGCATATTTTATTTTACTTTCAGGAACAGTATTTGAAGGCGGAGATATGGAAGCCTTCAAGTTTATCAAAAGTATTGATTATCCCAGAGATCCCGAGACTCGGACTCTCACAGCTGCCATTCATCCTCAGCTGCAGGTGCTGATCGTTCTGCTGTTTTATTATATTAACAGAGAATCAGCCAAATTGTTGTGAATCTCATTAACATGCCCAGGTCATAAAAAAATTAAGCTTATTTTAGGGCTATTATTTTTTACCCTTTTTTTCTTAAAGTAGAAAAAAATCTCATTCTAATTACTGTAAGCTAGGGGTGTAACGATACACTCATGTCACGATTCGATACATATCATGATACTGAACTCACAATACGATATTATTTGTGATACTCCAAGATACATGGTAAAAGGTTAACAAAAAATGTATTGCATTTTATTATTTTGGTATTACATTGGGGGTGGAAATGAATAAGCTTGGACTTGGTGCTGGTAACCCAATGCACAGGTCAATGGTGACACCAGAATAAAAATATCCATGATTCTGAAGCTGAAAATACATAATTATTTTTAAGACAAATATGCTTGCACTCTGTCATTGACTATATATATTTAAAAATAATGTAAGCCACTTTTTATTGGTAACACAAGACATTTGGCATTATCAGGACTCACAAATATTATCCGTTATATTCAACATTATATATATATATATATATAGTAGTTTATCATAGTAGTAATGACACTAAAACTCTGTAAACTTGAATTTTTTTCTCACAGTAATTTTAATTTTGAGTAAACTACACACAATACATATTGTCACTATCCACGATACATATTGTTGCATTTTTGTAAATTATTAAAATGGTAAAGCATTAATTCACCATGGTAGCGTTTGTTGTACTGACTTTATGCTGATCTAAACTTTAAAAATGATTGTATTGCAATATTTTTTATGGGAATCATATAAAATGAGAAAAATGTAAGATGTCTTTGTACAAACATGCTTTGTAAATTACAGAATGTCACAATGCAAATAATCTGGGCTTAAAAATACTTAGTTTTCTTTATGCAAAATAATATGATTTCTTTATCTTTTTTCTAGGACAGAGATTTCTGTCTCCTTAAGCAGGGTGACCCTTTGTTTTTGACATTTTTTGGAGAAACTGTTAAGTATGAAGAAGAAGAGCCACTTCATCCTTTCTTTATCAATGAATGTGCTTACTATGAAAAGGGAATCGCTTTTCACTTGGCAAAAAAGTTGACGCTGACGATTCCGACGGTGCAAGTGCAGAAACACTGAAGAGGAAAGAACTGTATGATTAACAAACCATCTAATATCAATCAGATGATTTCACAACACAGAATGTCTCAAATGATTTTAACAATTTTTCAGTCACTCAGGTATACACTATGTACTTATTTGTACAATATGATATTTATATGACAATCAATAGCTAATTTTGATCTACAGCTAAAAACATGAGCAACGTTTTGGATGAAAAGATATTTATTGTGACCAGCAAAATGTTCATTTAACAGGAATGCTTACAAAACTGTATAAAAAAGGCAAAACCGTCTTAAGTATTTGCGCACCATCCTGATGATGATGATGATGATGTCACAGTGGGCTGTGGAGTGTGAGGTATCCTCTTGACTGTATTGCTCATATGCTGTTGCTCTCACCTGATTGCTTTGAGAAAATCAAGCTTGGAATAAAAAGACAAAACAAAAAGCAAACTCACTTAAACAGAACATGTCAAATATTACAACACAGAATAAACCACATGGCACAATGAAATCAAATCAAGCTGGATGTACACGGTGTGATTTTTACCATCAGTTTCTTGTAATATTTTACAATATGATCTCAGTGATGATCTCAAGTCCTTTTCATCCAAGTGTGCATATTATACGTGATGAACAACAACAGTAACTGAATGTTTTAAGCCCACATCATTTGACAAAAAATTAAAATGTTACCTTTGCACTAATTTTGCCAATGTTTTTTGAGTGTCTTTTGCTAATTTTAGCTTTATATGGACCACCTAAGTAATTTTGTTGTCAAATCACACTAAGCAATCCAAAACGTCTGATAAAATCAGCAAACTGTGTCAAACATTATGGTGAAAATCAGACACTGTGCACCAGCTAAATGCTTCAAATGAAGTACAAATAAGTATATAAACCACAGCTGAGATGGTTTTAAATGGCTACCTGAACCATCACAAAACATTATAATTGGATTCTAAACAAAGTTACTAAAGTGTAATGTACATGATGTAATACATTCTCAAAGAGAAACTATATGGTAAACAGTTTAACCAATGCAAAGCACAAGAAAAAAAATAATAAATAAGCACAACAAACGTTAAGGAAAACACAAAAGGCTCGAGTGGTTACTGCTTATGACAGATGCAAACAATCTTTCGGGCAAAGGCAAAACTCGGCTGCATCTTGGGATTGCAAAGCACTCTCTTCACGATGTCACCGAGTAGCTACAATTCAGGCTGAATAAAATCACAGGTGTTTTTTAAAACACGAGGAGGACATGAAACTAAACATCAAAATAATTTTAGTCAACAGGTAAAATGTGACTAAACAAACAGTGACACCCTGAGGAACCACTGTATAGTGTTACTGTTTATAGATGCAAGAGTCTGATTGGCTGTGGTAGAGAGGTTTAGTTTCTCATCTTAAACAGCGAAGATGCTAACAGAGTGGTTAAAAAGTCAGTTATATAGTAGGAAGATCCTTCAAGAGATGCAAGTTTTCACAGGAGAGTGCTATGAGTGGCGGCGCTACTAACTTTGGGCGGGGTGTTCTGACGGTTTCCTTCATAACTTTTGCAAATAACAGCTGTTTTAGTGGCAAAAGCAGTTGCTGAAGCAAACACGGCTGTGTGCTTTCTATCAGAGCAACTCTATAGCCAGTCCTCCATTTCTTAGGCAACCCTGTAGGCTGTCATTCGAGTGTAGTGTTGGCGGTGACTCCTCGCAGCCCATATGAAGAGCGCAGCAGCCATGATCTGCAGCGGAGACGAGACCACGGCCAAAAACAAGGACCAGCCCAGAGAGGAGTCCATGCCCTCTGGCAGGTCTGATATTTCATGTAGCAGATGCACACCCATGAGGAAACAGCATACGGTGGCCAGGGAACACAGGCCTGGGAGCAAAATATATGTTAAAATGTAATGCTTTCTTTGTTGGTGAGCTGTGGAAAATGCTTATTAGCTGTGATTACCCCCATTATCCACAATTTATCTTACCGGCCACCAGATGCAGCAGCCCTACGAACAGGGTGGGAGTGACACTGCGGCAAAGACAGGCGCACACTCCGATCAATGCCGCGAGAAACACCAGCCCAACAGAGACCAGTGGCAACAGGAACTGACACTTCCACAGGTCTGAGGACACACAACACAAACAATCATCTATGATTCCATTTTCAATACCACAGCAAAAACTAGTAACTAACTAACTAACTAGTAGTTCACCTGAGTCTTGTCAGGTGAATGTCATGTTTACTGTTGACATTCATCATAGTAAATGTGTGGTAAACAGAAGCTCAAGCATGTTTGCCAGAGCTGAATCATTATGATTCATCGTGATGCTGATGTGAACGATTCTGCATCAATGCATTAAAATAAAAGAATCGATATTTAAAACATTTAATTAAAAAGGCCTATCATACATATTAATGTACTGTTTTATTGAAGGCTGAATAAATAACACTCAATACATATTAATTAAAAAAGTTGAGTATGTCCATTGGAAGCAAAGCACTTTTGGTTTAGGTTTCGAAAGGAACATGCAGGAATGAGTAAGTAAAGTGCGGATGTGCTTGATGTTGAAAGAGTTATTAAGAGCGATAAGCCACGAAAACGATCTTACTCGCACTGACACATCTGAAGCGTGTGCACAAAGACGCATCAGACAGGACTCTGACACACACAGAATTACAGCATTTCAAAATATCTGTCTTGGCAAGTATTCACGCAAACATAATCTGTCTTAAGTGAACGTCTGGTTAACTGTTGAGGAAAAACATCTGATGTATAACATTATATTAGATCCGTGCATTACAGTGGGTCTTAATATACATCGGTCTCATTAATGTTAATAAAACAATAAAAGAAAAGAGGAAATCACTCACTGCTCTTGATTGAACTACTGTTTTGTAGCTTTAATAATAATCAATTTATTTGTAATAAATACACTAAAGATGTATTTAGTGATTTTTACATTTGATTATTTGTTTTCTTACTTGAATGCTTCTGTTTAGATGTAAAATGAAAAAAGTACAGCACTGATAATTTAATTTGTTTCTTTCTAATATTATATTTGTTGTTTATTTGCAGCTTTGTTCTTATTTTTAATAAAAATGATAATATCAAAAAATAGCTATATTGTGATTATTAATATAGTAATGTTAACAAGAACATAAAAAGCAATCAAGTGTCTTCAGAAAATTTGGACTAAACCGCTCAATTCATATGGATTAGTTTAACGATCTCTTTATGAACTTTTTAAAACGTCAATGTGGTAGTTGCGTAGCTGTCTATGGAGGGACAGAAATCTCTCAGATTTCATTAAAAATATCTTATTTTGTGTTCAGAAGATTAACAAAAGACTTACAGGTTTGGAACGACATGAGGGTGAGCAATTAATGACAGAATTTTTCATTTTTGGGTGAACTAACCCTTTAAGTTGCACTTGAATCTGAATAGCTAAAAATCACTTGAATGTTTAAATTGGCAAGACTTAAAAACCTGCAAATTATAAACTTTCGTGACGACACATCACTGGCCCGATCGGGCAAGTGACAATTCTGTCAACTGTCCTGAGAATCTTTCACACTGACACCAGGCCATTAGGCAGTCCTTTTTGTCAAGCCCTGCTACATATGAGAGACTTTCATTTTACTTAAAAATTTAAAAAAAAAAAAATCACATCTGGTTAGGACTGTGTCTGGAAAATAAACAATTAATAGTGAATGAAATGAACATTAAAAACTAAACTGAGACTGGGCAATATATTGAGTCAGGACTTACAGGTACGCAGCAGATCTTCTCCGCTGTTAATATTTCCAGGATGTTTGAACTTAGATTCCCACTGCTGGGCCAAAGTAAAGGTGTGACATTTAGTCACCATTGTCGGATCTGGAAAAGAAGGAAGCAGAAAGCATTGGCATCAGTTTTTAAACCGTGTGTACAACTAACAATAATAATTAATACATAAATCATGAATTACAAATTCGATCATCCTCTCCTTACTTTGCTCTTTAAACCAGTGAGAGTCTTTGGGCACGAGAATGCAGCGCCACCAGAGACCCAGCGTGCCATTCAGCTGGAAGAGAGCGACACTGTAGATACTCTCATCCACGTCCTCAAAGTCGTGCCGCAGAGCCTGCAGGTCTGTGCCGTTGTTGGCATCGTTGCTGGCCGGCTGACTGTGGTACTGGTACCAGTGCTGTGTTCCCATGGCAACAGAGAGATAGACAGTGGCAAGCAGGCTCAGCACAGAGCCGATGACCAGCGCTGTGGCATAGCGGTTGTCCACCATGGTTTCGAGGATGTAATATAAAACACTTTAAGATGGCCAACAATTAACTCTTTAGTAGATGAGTGTAGGGAGGACAATCATATCATTTAGTGTTTTTTTTCCATCTTCCTATGATATCCATTGCAGAAAGTCAGATCTCATCTCCATGGACGTGATCCTTCTTGAAATCCAAAGAAGTGTATCATCTGAAATGGAGAGAAGTGTGATTAAATCACAAAGAATTCAAACAAAGTAATGTTTACAAGATACCAAGGTAATACACTGAGAGCTTTTTAAGGAGGAATAAGTCGTTGGATTTGCTAAGGTTTGCCAAAGACACTCCCAGTTTTGAATCACTTAGTCAAGTAGCTAGATATTCAAAACCAAAACTGTCTATTGTATGTGTTAAGTCTGTGAAATAAGCTGCACTTATTATTGTACTATAATATATTTCAGATATAAAGCCACTAAACTTCCCATAACAACAAAATAAACTGTGGTTAGTCACTTTACTTGTTGGCCAGACAGTGACTTTTAATTTCAAGTGATATAACAACAAAACTTTATAACATATATAATATCTTTATTTAACATTCACTCCTACATTATTTACGAATTTTTTAAAAAGCATATATTTTGATAAACCCCTTAAAATGGAGTTGTGTCTAATACATTTTTTTTTTTTTTTTTTATGAAAAGGAATAAAAGTAAATGTGAAAGTGCTCTTTGCCTGGTCGATGTGCTTTATTATTTATAAAACTAGATAATAAAATAATTCAGGAAGGATTTAAATGCACAAAGGGCATTTCTTTCGATATTTAAAATATGTTTTACATAGCCTAATGCTCAATATTTCATACACTAACGTTGCTTGACGTTGACTAGCATGAAAGCTAACAGGCTAGCGTGTGTTTTTATCGATATACTCGAGACTTTGACGAATAAAAAACAACCTATGTAAATTTTGAGTATTCTGCATTTTTTAATACTGATGAAACGTCTTATTTAGAACAAAAACACCCGAAAGCTTTTGTTTAAACCAATAAAAACTGCTTGCGATTGTCACTTACCATATTGCGCACACCCTGCGCGCTGATGACGACTCCTTTTCCGGTTACGATTACGAATGCGCGCGCACATCACAATCTCAATCCGAGCGAGCAGCAGTGCACATCACAAATATAGCAATGGTTAGTACCACTTGCTAGAGTCTAGCTGCTAACATGCCCAGCAGTTCACTCTAAGCATTAAACAGGACTGTTAACATGACACACGAATTAACCTTGTGTATGGCTACTTCATAAGAACCCGATAAAGCAGACCATCCAAAATGCACAGTGATATAGCACAAGAAAGCCGTTCACTTATCTATAGATGTTGAACTCCAGAGGAACTCTGAAAGCTTGCTGCAAACTGCTTTAGTGAATGTAACCAACCATCAGCAAATGCAACATGGACCAATCAGCTTGAGCCAAGTAGACACTGTACTTATCATCAGCTTATGGTAGAACCATCAGCCTACGCCATCTAGAGTTTCATGACAGAACTATATATATATATATACATAACTATATATTTTTTATCTGTAAATTGTAATAATATATAATATTATGCGCAATCTGTCACGCCCACTAGAGCCTCATCAATAGGTCTCACATGCGCTGAACACCTAACCCCTAAAAACTAACCCTGAACATCTTTGAAGTAAACTAACCCTGGAACATGAGCTGCTCCGGAGCAGGTTATATTCAGAGAGTAAGTTGCTATGGCTGCTTACATACCCTGAAAGTTACCTCCACTTTTGGAACCGAAAGCTGAGATTATCCACCTACTTACCCTTAAACATACAACATGTCTGTGATCGACATGTTTTTTTTCGACATCAATTGGACATCAGTGTGTGGACGTCAAATTGGTGTCAAAAAATTGATGTCAATTTGATGTTTTTTTTCAACATCAATTGGACATCATTGTGTGGACGTCAAATTGACGTCAAAAAATTGATGTTAATTTGATGGGGGTTTTTTTTGACATCAATTGGACATCAGTGTGTGGACGTCAAATTGACGTCAATTTGATGTTTTGTTTTAAACATCAATTGGACATCAGTGTGTGGACATCAAATTGACGTAAAAAAAATTGACGTCAATTTGATGTTTTTTTTTTCGACATCAATTGGACATCAGTGTGTGGACGTCAAATTGACGTAAAAAAATTGACTTCAATTTGATGGGGTTTTTTTTACATCAATTGGACATCAGTGTGTGGACGTCAAATTGACGTAAAAAAATTGACTTCAATTTGATGGGTTTTTTTTACATCAATTGGACATCAGTGTGTGGACGTCAAATTGATGTCAAAAAATGTACGTCAAATTTATGTTTTTTTTTTCAACATCAATTGGACATCAGTGTGTGGATGTCAAATTGACATCAATTTTTTGACGTGAATTTGATGTTTTTTTCAACGTCAGTTGGACATCAGTGAAAAAAAATTGATGTCAATTTGATGGGGGTTTTTTTCTACATCAGTGTGTGGACATCAATTTGATGTTTTTTTTCCTACATCAATTGGACATCAGTGTGTGGACGTCAAATTTATGTTTTTTTTTTCAACATCAATTGGACATCAGTGTGTGGACGTCAAATTGACGTAAAAAAATTGACGTCAATTTGATGGGTGTGTGTGTGTGACATCAAATTGATGTCAAAAAATTTACGTCAAATTTATGTTTTTTTTCAACATCAATTGGACATCAGTGTGTGGACGTCAAATTGACATCAATTTTTTGACGTGAATTTGATGTTTTTTTCAACGTCAGTTGGACATCAGTGAATGGATATCAACAATGTCCAACAGCATTTTTGAAAATCTACTCACCCCACCTTTAAAGCAACTTGTACTCCTTAACAGTTTTGTATTATTAGAATGGCAGTGGCTAAATGCATTGCATATTGTACTAGGCAGATGTGTATTTCCGTGCGTGTTTTTATTGTGGCGACTTGCTTGTTGACTTTCCTCCTGCTGGTGTGCCTTACTTGGAAGAAATAGTGAGGATTACTGATCTAGGTGGTTATCCATGCTTGTTTAGAGAGCTTTAATTATTTTGTGGATTGCTACAGTATGAGTGATGATGGCTGAAAATCTTTTAATTAATGCTGTAGTTTATAATGTCTGAAAATGAGTGATACAAGTTGTTCCATCTTCATACAGGTGCTGTACAGCAGTCAAATCCAGAATCGTCTGAGGCTGACATCATCAAATACATAAAGAACTATCTCCGATCAGCTCCCGACAGATATGGGGGTATGGGACGCCAGAAGGGCCAGACAGCCATTGATCTTTGTTCTCAATCAGAATAGGTGCATTTTTGTTTTTATTTACATTTGTATTATTGATTTGAAGTTTGCTGAAAAAAAGTTCTGTCATGACAACTGTTTGGCATGGTATGACAATGTTGATATGTTTGGTCTTGGCGGAATACATCTGCTACGCTGCTGCTGCTTTTATTGCTGATTATTGCTGCTGCTGATGCAGAGCAAGTACGGGATTTGCTACTGCCAATACATACATGACGCGCTGTTGTGAGCAAGTAAGACATGCTGCTGCTGTACAATATAGCGTACATGAATTACCCGTAGCAGATCTATACAGGTGGAGCTGGGGAAGGTGGAGGGTTTCTGAAAGCGTGCTGCACTGCTAAGGCAAATGCAACTCAAGTATTTGAAGACTGAGCATGCAAGCTCATTGGCTACTGATACAGCAGGAACCAATCATCTGTGTCCTATAGATAATGATGTGATTACGAGCAGCTAAGTTAAGTACCTATTAGCCTGCCCATTTAGAGTTTCATGACAGAACTTTGTATTTTTCTTTCATTGCACTGCGTCGTTATTTTGGTGGTCGAAAAAATATCAGTGTGTGGATGTCAAATGGACGTCACATTTTTGACGTCAGTTTGAATAGCATTTTTGACCTGTTTTGTGA
This sequence comes from Hypophthalmichthys molitrix, assembly GCA_037950675.1. Lineage (NCBI taxonomy): Eukaryota > Metazoa > Chordata > Actinopteri > Cypriniformes > Xenocyprididae > Hypophthalmichthys > Hypophthalmichthys molitrix. Next base: position 9,342,463 of record CM075492.1, on the reverse strand, counting down.
CGTCAATTTGATATTTTTTTCAACATCGATTGGACATCACTGTGTGGAATTCAAATGGACATCAAGGTTTTGACGTCAATTTGACATGTTTTTTTTCTACATCAATTGGACATCAGTGTGTGGACGTCAAACTGATGTCAAATTTTTTTTTAAAAGTTTGCCTTTTGCAGAATCTACAGAAGTTCACATATAAAACAAAAATTCTGGTAAACCACCCCACTTCCAGACCCTTGAAACAAACCAAGTGTGAAAACATGTATCTCACAGATAAAGGCTACGTGAATACAATAGTCCAGTTTATTTTACACACAATAATGGATTTCTGTAAGGCTTCAACAATTAATCAATTAAAAGTCATAAAACCATTCAACATCATTTCATAGTGACATATTACAAAGCATAAGTCAACATGCGGTGCAAAAATAAAATCACTCGTATGCAATAAAGGCTTGACTAAACAATGTAACATGTTCAACAAGATTTTTAGTATTATGTAAAATAATGTAATGTGCAAAATAAAAGTAAGTATCTGCAGTAGAAAATACTGTTTACATCATCTTGAGAGGATCTGGTTTACTCAAATTAAAATCACACAGCTCATTCCCTAAGCAGCTTTAACACCTGAGAATTGGCAAGTTATTACTGTTCATTCACAGTGATCATATTGTTCATAGTGCAAACACATTCTTTCAGATATTCAGATCAGTAAAACGTGTTAAGCAAATGAATTATTCTAAGATTTATCTTAAAATCATAAGAGATCTTGTTTTTTGAACAGCCGTCTCATATAGTGGCTGGTTGTCTTGACTGTGGCGTTTATGACCGGAGTATCAGTGAACTCCACCACGCAGGAACCTGAGGAGCACGGTGCCGCCTCCAGCTCCAGAACGGTTATGTTGTTTTGGACGGAGGTGCTGAGCAGGTTGGCTGGGACAAAGAGGGTCACCTGTGGCCCACGGGAAGGCCAGTAGCGGCCCACGTTAAAACCGTTAATCCACACTTGGCCCTGGAATAAAAAAAGTATTTTATGATCCTTTATATTTTCACCAGCACTAATTTCTTCACATTTGTAAATGGATCTCATTATAACCAACAGCATCGGTTAGGAGTCCTACCTTCCTCCAGTTGGGAAACTGGATGTATGTGTCCTGAGGGAGGTCAGGAATGCCATCAGGGATGTGGAAACTGCCAGCGTAGAAGGTTGGAGGTGAAAGAGCAGGAGGAGGTGTGGTGGTTACACCGGTGGAGGTCGAGGAGATGGATCTGCTTGATGCCGACAGCAGCCCCTTAAGCACTGCTTCATCTATACTCAGAGAGTACACCGTCCAGTTACCCAGAACATCAGTGCCCAGAGTCAGATTAAACACCAGACCCTGAGGGACAGAGAGAGAAAATGAGTCAGAATTTTTCTGTGGTATTTATGAGGTTGTAGATTGTCAGCTACAGGAAAACTGTAAACTGTAAAGATAACTATATTAGCGTCCACACCAGCAGACGATAGCGTTCTGTTTATTCTAAAGCCAATTCTAAATTCTAAAGTATACTTTACTTTTTACGCGTACAGCGCGTGTGATGTGAACTTCATCATCAGAAGAGTACACGCATACTGTATGCGCACCGCCGGATTTTTGTAACCTTGCATACTTGTACGCACAGATCGCACATGCACATTACATTTTTTTGCAGTAATTAGTTTATCCACAAGGTGGCAATCTTGGGACGTCGATTCACAAGGTAGTCGAAGAATACCTGCATAAACAGAACAGAACGGAACGCATGCAAGCTACAGCGACAATGGAGGCCTACATAGACGAGAGATTGTGTAAAGAGGTTAGAAAGTACCCTCATATGTACAACTCTACCATGAAAGGATACGAGATGTTTACATGGGTTGTAACTCGTGGCGAGAGATTGCTCAAAACTGCGTACTGTACACGTACGAGTCAAATTAAGTAAACTTTGCATTATGTATACCCAGGGCTTAAGAGCATACCAGTCTGTTAAATGCTCAAGCTCATTTCAGCAGGATGGATTCTGATAGGCTGTCAATGTTTTTATCGTTCATCAACTGGATTAAACAGTTCTGAAGTTGATTCCAACTATATCGTTTCTTCTGTGCCGTTATCGTTATAGCTGTGGTGTGAACTCTGCTATTCTTTAATGTTAAGAACGATTTTTAGAACTATATCTTTATCGTTATCATTATAGTTATCGTCCTTGGTGTGGACAGGCCTTAATTCTGACTAGTTAGAAAGTATATAACAACTCAGGTAAGAATAAGCTGAGGGACTGAGAATTAGTTGATTTTGGAAGTGGATAAGAAAGTTTTGGTTGCCTTGAAGTCATTAATTTCTCTGCCATAGTTGATTCTGCCCATATTCTCCACCAGGATGTCCACGCGGCTGCCAGCTTTTCCCGTTATATTGATGGTGAGTGCCTTGTTCCGCTCCAAAATACCAGCAGAAACCTAAACAATGAAATGATTTAAGAAGCGCAGAATGAAATTTAACAGTTACACTACTGTTCAAAAGTTTGGGGTCTGTAAGATTTTTGAATGATTTTGAAAGAAGTCTCTTCTGCTCACCAAAGCTGCATTTATTTGATCAAAAATACAGTAAAAACAGCAATATTGTGAAATGTTATTATAATTTTATATAATTTTTAATTATTGTATTCCTGTGATCAAAGCTATATTTTAAGCATTATTACTTCAGCCTTCAGTGTCATTCTAATATGATGATTTACTGCTCAAGAAACATTTATTATTATTATCAATGTTGAAAACAGTTGTGATGCTTCATATTCTTGTAGAAACAGTAATGCATTTGGTAACACTTTATTTTAAAGTGATGTAGTTAGACTTGCATTTGTCTCTGGATTTGATGAATAGAAAGTTCAAAAGAACAGCATTTATTTGAAATATAATCTTTTGTAACATTATAAATTTCTTTACTCTCACTTTTTATCAATTTAATGCATCCTTGCTGAATAAAAGTATTAATTTCTTGGCAGTGTATAAAATTTTAAAATGTGTTATGAGCCTTTTAACAATCACAGCTATTATGATTACGAGTAACTCAGACATATAACAATCAACAGAGTAAAACAGTGCTGCTTACACCATCAATGGATATATATGCTCGATCATGGACTCCGTTAAGAGGGGATGACAGCGGGGTGGGGTTCACACAGTTAACAGGTAACACCGTTTGATACAGCATAAAGCCAAATGCCTGATGAGATAATGAGACATCCATAATCATTGAACAGATAAGACATAAAGCAATACAGTTCATAAAAATCATCTGCATGGACACTGACTGAGACAAAGCAGAGGGAACATTAAAATAACTAACATTACTGAACAGAACTTCACATTTACTGAACAAAGATTAAGATGAGACGCAGGCATACCTGATTCATTTCAGTAAATGTTAGTGGGTAAAGACTTTTTACAGGGCCAGAGAAAGATAATACATCCAAAGACTCCGACACGGTCTTGAGCTGCAAGGACAAAGAGATCATCCACACTTCATTGGTTTTCATTCACTTCAAAAAGTGCTATACAGACACAATAAATTAAGAGGACCCATAATGCTTTTTTACATGTTCAACTTTCTTTAGTGTGTTGCTGTTTGATCATGAAAAAGGTCTCCAAAGTTACAAAGCACAAAGTCACTCCAGTGGGAGCTCTATATCAGTAACACTGTTTCTGAACTCCCTGAAACGCCTCCATTGTAGTCTTGAGTTTCCTTCCAGGAACGCAAAAAAAGGAGTGAGGCCTGGTTGAGTTAGTTAGTAGTGTGTTATGGTAAGGGGCGTGACATTCCCCAAACATGCTTGAATCGCTTGACCAATCACAACACTCTGTTCCAGCTGACCACTCAGAGCACATTGTGCTTTTGTGAAGGAGGGGCTTCACAGAGACTGGAACTAAACAGAGCGTTACTGACAGACTGGGAAGAGAGGTGCTGCAACAATGTCAAATATGTAAAAAATAATGTGTTTTTTGAACATTCAAGCATGAAAACCTATTCTAGTAAAATCAAGACTTTGTTAAAGGGCATATTATGACCTCTTTAAATAAAACAGAAACTCAAAATATAAATCATATTACAACAGTAAACAGGCAAAGATGCAAAAATTATTTACCTTCTTCATTTGCACTTGTCCATATGCAAATTTAGGTGTTGATGGAGGCAGCGGTCCTATTGGTATGTCTTTGTACTGTATCCAAAAAAAAAACAACCAATCAGATCAATTTGCACGATTACTGACCATTGCATTTCTCCAGTGAAAATCATAATTCTTTTGAGAAATAGCTAAATCTTTACCATTTTGATGACTTCTCTTATGGCGAAGTACTTCTCTGTGAGGTCTCCAGCTTCTGTAAGCGGGGCGTCATAGTCGTAGCTGGTTGGCTGAGGACCATAAGGAGAATTGGCGCCTATAATGTGATAAAATCAAAGGAAAACATGAATCGAGACACATAACTTATTCTTGGCCTTTTGACGTACAAATCTCCAAGACCTACCATTCCAATAACCAAAGTTAGTTCCACCGATGAACATATATCTTGAAAACAATAACAAAAATAGTAATAAATGATACAATTCTGACTAATCAAAAAAAAAAATAAATAAATAAAAAAATCAATGCATTCCTTTCATCCTTTCCAGAAGTCAGTTTTTAGTGCAAAACCGATATTCAGTTGTTATGGACGACAAACTCACAAGTTGACATTGGCTCCCACTTCCAGGATTTCATTGAGGCTCTTGACCACAGCGGCTGTGTTCACGACAGAGTGTTTCTTGCCCCAGTGGTCCAGCCAGCCTGTGTAGAACTCAGAGTTCACCTGCAAAAAAACTGGTTTCACTTCCATTTTCCAGAACACCTTTCTAGAATTGTGACATGAAGGGCCGGTTTCACAGACAGGGATTAGCCTAAGCCAGGATTAGGCCTTAGTTCAATTAAGATATTTAAGTAGCTTTTATAAACGTTCACTAGAAAAAAACATTACTGGTGTGCATCTTGAGACAAAACAATGGCACTGATATATTTTAAGATCTGTCAGTGCGAGTTACATTCAGTTAAAAAAGCTCAAACATGCATTTTAGTCTAGGACTAGCTTAAGCCTTGTCTGTGAAACCGGGAGATAATATAGTTTAGTGTAGCTTTGCTTTCCAGTCTTTTTATATTCACAACTGTTGATTGGAAAAATTTAGTTCGTACCAAAGGCCCACGTGGCTCTGCATGTCTCTGAGCTTCAAACGCAGCGGTAACATTTGAACCTGCACAAAAATACAATAAAATTTACAACGAGCAATGCTAAGAAGAAAAAAAAAAACCTGAAGTGAAATAAAATATAAAAAAAAAAAAAAACATGAAACTTATTATATTTCAGTTAGTTGCTAAGGCAACATTTAGGTAACATATAGGTATAAATATAGGTGATATATAGGATGTATATAAAGGTGATATATAGGCTGTGCAGACCTGGGCCGAAGTCAACAGTGGCGTAGATGCCCTGGAGGGCTCCACACTTGAGATAACCCACACCTGCTCCATCAGTGGTGAACAGGACCACCTCATCTCCCAGATAAGAGCGGAACAGCTGGCTGAGATTCCGCATGTAATTAAAATCACAGGCGAAGTAACTGCCGTATTCATTCTCTACCTGCGTAGGAAAACAATCACATTCATACATGTAAGATGTGCTTGTGTTTGAAAATGAAACTTTTATACGTTTCACATATTTACAAACTTGGTTGTCCTGAAATAGATTAAGAGGGTGAAAATACACAAAAAAATAAATAATATATAACATTTTATACATAGGGTCAACTGTATTTAGTATACAGGGTTTTTTATGTATAAATATTTAAAATCCTAATTGCTCCACTTTTCATCAGTTACATTTTTACTTATATTTACTTATTACTTTTTCATATTTACTTTTATTTATTCAGTTATATACACTACCGGTCAAAAGTTTTTGAATGGTAAGATTTTTTAATGTTTTTAAAAGAAGTCACCAAGGCTTCATTTATTTGATCCAAAATACGGCAAAAACAGTAATACTGTGAAATTTTACTGTCATACTGTCAAATATTTTTACTATTTTTACAATTTACTGTCACTTTTGACAAATTTAATGCATCCTTGCTGAATAAAAGTATTATTTTCTTTAATTACAAAAAAAAAATCTTACTGACCCCAAACTTTTGAACGGTAGTGTGTCATGTGACACTGAAGACTGGAGTAATGATGCTGAAAATTCAGCTTTGATCACAGGAATAAAATGCATTTCAAAATATATTCAAATAGAAAACAGTTACTTTAAATAATAAAAATATTTCACAATATTACTGTTTTTACTGTATTTTGGATCAAATAAATGAAGCCTTGGTGAGCAGAAGAGACTTCATTCAAAAACATTAAAAAATCTTACCGTTATATATACACGCTCACACACACACACACAGACACACATATACTATATATATATATATATATATATATATATATATATATATATATATATATATATATATATATATATATATACACTGTCTTACTTGCACAGTAATGATGGGTCCGCCGTTCTGGTACAGGTAACGTTTTATGATGGGCAACAACTTATTCATCCACCTATCCACTGCTGCAAGGTAATCTAGAGCAATATAAAGAACTTCACTGCAGCTTACAAGCTATACATTTCACTTATTCAACTGCATTTTTTTCCAATCTAAGGTTAATCAATAACTCCTGTTATTACCTGGATCAGATGATCGCAGCACAATGTCTTTCTTCTTCAACAGCCAGGCAGGCAAACCCCCCTAAAACAAGAAACAGTGAGCCAACTGAGGTCAGAAAAGTCAGTCATTTACACTCTATCACATATTCTGTTTCTTTTTCAATTATTTTAATTATACACAACTGTATAATACATTAAAAAATAACTTAAATTTAAAAATAATTAAATAATTAAATTGAAATATTACTATATTTACATAGGAATTATTGACATTATAAGACACACATTTAACAAAATGCAGGTGTCCTGCCTACAATTTAGATCAGGGGTTTTCAATCTTTTAAGGGCCTAGGGCCAGTTGTTCAAAAGTAATCTGATCGGATTGGATCAAATCTTGGAAATGGGTTGTTCAAAAGGAAAAAAGGATTCAGAAATCAGATTAGATCACAAAATCCAATCTTGGTTTTGATCTGGATAAAATCATCAGTTGGTGTTGTTCAAAACTTTTTAGTAAGATTGGGACACCTTTGATCCAAAAAATCTGGATTATACTGATCCCATCAGAAGGGTGGATTTCAGGAACAAAAATGTAATAAAACTTTAAAATTGGTCAAAAAATACAACATTTTTATCATGTAATATACATAAACATTTTTTATTTTGCTCTTGAGTAGTTCACTTTTAAAGTAATAAATTAGAAGCAGACATTAGCCTACATATTTAGCCTTTCGGTAACCTACTGAGATTTTGGTGCAATAAAATAATCCCCAAACAGCTGTAAATATCAAACAAAAATATTATATTTATTCAAAGTGTTTTTTTAATCATTGTTTGCAAACTACATTGGCACAATCATAAGAAATTAACCAGTCAAAAATTCTTTGTGAGCGAACGCAGAGTTTCTCGGGTGAATGCTACGTGGAATTTTTCTGAGAGAACGTAAAAGCATTGAAATGTTTTTCCCCATCTCATATTCTTTCTATCACCATGTCCCTTTAGGGGCTCCGTAGAGCACTAGTAATCCAGATTTGGAAAAAGTGTGTTTCTGGATCAGGGTGATCTAATCCAATTTTGCTTTGAAAAACCAGCAAAAAATTAAGATGAATAACCTGATCCTGGATAGCAAAACATGGAATTCTGATCCAGATTAAACTTTTTGAACAACTGGTCCTTAGATACCACAGACCCCCAAATATGATCATCCTAAAATCCTAAAATTTAAAAGACAGCTATATATTTTCATGCATAAATACCAAATTTATACTATAAAAATTATAAAAGTAAAAAATATTATTTGGAAATATTTAGTTTCTGTTAGTTATATTAAGTTTTTTTTTTCTACACACTATATTATTATTTTTGTTCATTTTATTTTTTGTTATTTAACATTATTATTTATTTAAATCAATTTTTTTTACATTTATTTTAAATCAAAAGTCTGTCAACGTTCATGCCGTCTGTCATTGAAGAAAATGAAAGAACAAAGGTAACAGAGAAAATTAATCACTGCTGTTGACTAAAGAACTTTTGTAGCTTTAATAATGATTATCTATATTTTACTTTAGGCTATAAATTATGCAGTGCAGACTGTTTGGTAACTTTATTCAATTTCTGTATTTTTCTGTTAGACAGGTAGGAAAGGCACAGGTAAATATGACATTTATTATGGGTTTATGTGAGGATTGTTCAAAGTTTACCTAAATTAAAAGTTGTTATATTTTTGAAGCCTAATAAATGTAAAAAATGATAGCTTTCAATTACACTGTAATGCTGAATGGCTATAATTCATGTTTAAAATTGGGGAAAAAATACATTTCATCAAGACATCAGTAGCTGTAGGCTATTAGTATCAGTGATACTGGCCTTCATTCATAAAAAGTATTTAAATATACTGTTTCCATGTTGATTCTTTATGTTATTTTAATATATTTCTAAAATATATTAAAAACGTAAGTGTTTTTAATTGCGATTAATCACAGAAAAAATTTTGATTGAGTTAATTTTTTTAATTGATTGACAGCACTAATCAAAAGCATTAATTAATTAATTAATTAATTTTTACATTGTTTTTTCCTCAGACCTCCTAGCACTCTCTTGTGGCCCCCAGTTTGAAAAGCCCTGATTTAAGCTGCGGTCACACTAGTTTTTGAGCATGCAAAAATTCTTCGGACACAGCAACGGTCGTGATGTCACGCTTTGCAGCGTTTTTTTTTATGAACATGAATTCAACATATAACAAACAGTAATATACTCAAAATGTGAAAAATATACAAACTACTCGAAATTACTGCAAAAATATAATTCTTTTAATTCAAAGAAGAGGTCACGCCGTGATGTATCGATCTTCTACTGGTCACACATCTTCACGTGATGCGAATTCGCAGCTCAGAGTTCATGCAGCGAAATGCAAAACTTTTCGCATGCGTTCGCGGTCTGATGCATTCGCATGTGTATGAATGGAAGTCAATGGAACGAAAAGTGTAGTGTGACCGCGTCTCTGTCTTTTCTCACCATATCCCACTCTGCACAGATGTAGGGGCCTGGTCTCATGATGACCAGCAGGCCGACGTCTTGGCACAGCTGCAGGAAGTGCTCTAGATCCCTATCTCCACTGAAGTCGTACAGACCAGGCACCGGCTCGTGGAAGTTCCATGGCACATACCTGTGGATGAATTTGGCCATTAGGGAAATCTGAGTCGGAATGAATGGAATACAAATGGCCAAAGAAATTCCAATGATTAGCACATATTATACACCCCTCGTTTCATAAAGATTGTACTTGCAATACACAATTTCTCAACAATAACATTTCATAGCTCAGAAAAAAAAGTATATTCACTATTGAATTTCCATGAGATTTTATTCATTTCCATGACTTTTCCAGGCTTTTACTTGACTGTGGGAATACAAAACATTGCAGATGACTGATACTTAATCACTGTCAGTTCGTCTTACGTCTGGATGGCGTTCAGACCAGCCATGTACATCTTGAGTAGCCTGTCCTTCCAATAGACTCTGGGAATCCTGCTGTAGTGGATGCTGCCCGAGATGTAGCGAAATGGCTCTCCATCTTTAAGGAAGCAGTTTTGATTGTAATCCACAGAGAAACTGGGTGCTGATGCATACTACAGAAAGGAGGAAGATACAGAGGAAAGAAACAGTTTACCCAACTAAAAATAAAATTAATAAGGAAGAATGCTTGACCACAGAATACCACAACAACCAATCGGAATCAAGTACAGCATTCCAGAGAACTGTGCATTTTTTTTTTTTATGTACTCAGCCTCACATTTGGTTTTCCTACTTCTATGAACACATTCAAATATATTTTGCACAATATACTTGTTTATATACTTGTCTAACTGGGGACTGGAGCATTTAAGTTCCTTAATGACAAAAGAGTGGTCTCAGAGAAGTCATGCCAGGTTCACGTGTGTCTTGTGGCCAATTATTAACATCAAACATGGTATAACATCATGACAAGACACGTTTGTGTTAACAGACAAACAACAACCCCAATTCCCATTCACTTTCATAGTATGGAAAAGAGCAGTTGTTTAGAAATCCTCTCTGTTTGTGTTGAAAGATTAATATGGAATGAAATGAGGGTGAGTAAATGAGGACAGAATTGAACCATCTCTTTAAATAACAGTATCATAGGCATTTATGTTTGATGACTGACATGACATGATGTACTCACATGACTTGTCACAAGACGCAAGAGTCAGGACATCTCGCACTTGTCAGGTGCAGAGATCCGCGTTAGTATGTCATTATCATAACATAACATCAGAGCAAAAGTGAGACCAAATCTCTTAAAGCAGAAATATTCCTCAATAAACAGTGTCTGAATAGCAAAAACTAGAAAGTATGACACTTTTCTCAGATGGTACATATGCAAGTCATTATTTCAAGTGAATGGGAGAACATCTGCACACTAGTAACCAAGCTTATGCTTGGTTTAAATTATACTTTTAAAACAAATAAACAAAGTTAATACTTGCCGTGACCGATGGAAGGGCCAGGAAGAGAACAGACATCAGTCCGACACCCGCCGTCATGGTGTCTATATCAGCACTCAGCAGCGGTGCGGAAGTCAAATGCCATTTATTTTGGTTACTACTAGCGATGTCCGACTCGTGAATGAATCGTTTTCTGGAGTCGGATCTTTTTTCAATGAAATAGTTGAACTGGTTCACAGAACAGGTCTGAATGATTCGTTCACAAATCGAACTGAATCAGTAAAACGGTTAACCGACCTTGTATTTATTAATTATTTTTCATTACTAATAAAAGGAAATGTTAATGTACCTAGTCAGTTAAGAAACTGTAGTCATCACAAATTATTTTTAGTAGCTGTGACAAACTGAAATTGACAAACTAAATTACAACAAACACCATTTTTAATAGAAAACCGTTTACTGGAACGTTTGTGGTGACAGAAAAGGTGATTCATGTTTTTGAACAGTTTCGAGAACCGACTCGCGGATACAAATCAAACTGAATCAGTAAATTTTTCGAGTCAACAACTCAACTCTCGAGAACCGTCTTTTTTACAGACATGTCCAAGAACTAAACATTTTAACTTAATATTTAATCCTAATTAGTATTTATTTTACGTTACTTGTAGCTACTTACTAAGAAATCCAATAAAATTAAAAATAAAAATGCCAATGTACTTGTGAGAAAAGATTAAAGTCGTAACAAATTAATTTTAATATTGTGAAAAAGTGAACTGGAGACTTTATACTGTTTATAATCGATAACCTTTACTACATACTACTTTAACTGCTATATATTTACTGAAACGTTTAGCTGCGAACAAGTGATGACTCAAAAATCACTGGTCCGGATCTTTGAACCGGTTCAAGAACCGACTTGCGGAAATGAGTCGGATTTCCTAGCACTAGTTGCCCTCCCAACCACTAGGGAGTGATATCGATTACTTCTAAATGATTCTTGACACTTCTTTTATTCTTCGTCTCTCGGAGAAACACAGGAGGAATACACGTGTGTTTCCGCACATGTGTGGATTTTGTTACAGTTTAAATATATTTATATTGTATTCATCGACATAACGCTAACGATGTCTGCGTCCAGAAACAAGAAAACAGACGGTGTTATGAAGGCTGAAGGTTCCGATAACGAAGCAGATTCTCCCGTTGTGAGCCGCACACGGAGTGGTCGCAGATTACGGACGCCCGCGGCCAAAACTCCCGTCCGCCGGACCAGAAAGTCTGTTGTCCGAGAAGATCCGGCAGAAAGCATCGAGTCACCACCAGATGAATGTACAGCAGATACTAAAGGTGATCAGTGCAGCCCAGTGACAGAAACAGTAACAGTATGTCCAGATGAAACTGTAGCAGCAGCAGATGTCAGTCAAGAGTCAGTGCCGGACACTGTAGACCAGAGCAGCGAGAAGGAAAACGTGGTAAATAACACAGAAACAGGGCCCACTGGTCCTATAGACCCCGAGAAAAAGGCCAAAAAAAGGACTCACTCAGAATCCAGTGAGAAGAAAACTAAGCCTGTGCCTTTTGGGAAACCCAAGTCTGGAAGAGTATGGAAAGACCGAAAGAAGCAAAGGTGAATAACACTTTATAAACACTATGTTTCGTATTACTGTCAGATATCTGGTCTGATATCTCATGGTTTGTTTACTTTCTGAGTTTTTGTATGTTTCATTCATGTTCTTATGTCTGTTAATCCAAAATAAGAATTTGGTACGTAAACATTTTCCCTAAGTACTGTATCTTTGTTTGTTTGCTAGTACATTTATTTCTATCAGACGTGCTCAGTGCTGCTGACTTTGTTTTGTAGGTTCTCTGCTCTGTTGAGAGACAAACCTCTGCGTTCTTCATGGGAAAAAAAGATGGAGGCCAAGAGAGAGAAGCAGCTGGTGAAGCAGTACCACCAGCAGCTGAAAGATGAGCAGGCCAAAGAGAAAGAGGTGAGTTTCTGCCCCAAAACCTATATATATATATATCTTATTATGTATGAATTGAATGTTATTGTTTTTGAAACAAAGTCTAGAGGTGCATCCCAATTTGCGTACTTATGCACTATTCTATGCTGATTTGTAGTATTATAGTGTGAGTAGAGTGTACTCACTGAAAATTCCAAATAGAAAAAGTACACTCTAAATACCCGGATGATGCACTTAATTAACCTAAAAAAAATTGCGTGCTGTCTGAGTAGGTACTACTTTGAATTTTAACTTACTTTGTCGTGTTAAAAAAGTATATAGTATGAAAATGGGCAGTATGAATGAAATCCAGATGTATTGCATCAGCCATGTTGTCATTATCATGTGACCTACCAGCGTCAGTTGTGTCACTTCACCTCCATTCATAAATCCTCTCCCTTGGCCTCATGGGATAGTAAAGTGTCCACACTTCAGAATCTCGTCGGAAGTAGTAGGTCATCCGGGGACTTTTCCACTACTGTTTTTCGAATAGTATGTATTCGGACATACTACTCTGTTGGTGTACTGTTTTTTGCGTACTATATAGTAGGGAATAGGGCTTGACATTAACACCTGCCAAATGCGGGTGGATTTCAGCAGTGGCGTGTAGCGCAGTCATTCTCCTACTAGCCACTTTGGCGAATTTATTTTATATATAATATATATAGAGGTGTAACGGTACACAAAACTCACGGTTCGGTACGTACCTCAGTTTTGAAGTCACGGTTCGGTATGGTTTTCGGTACAGCAGGTGGGGAGAAAACTAAACATAAAATTGCTTTTTTTTTTATTAAACAGTGGTTTACTGAACAAACTGTGTTTTTCTCTTTAAATATATTAAATTAAATTATAACAAAGTTTCTTAAGGATAAAAAAATTATCTCTGCTAATGCTATAAACTATGTAGGGAGCCCTTACTTGAACATTATGCTACTTATAATATTAATGGGTAACAACTGAGCCCAACTATTAGCCTAAATTCAATTGCTTTTTTTTTTTAGATAAAATAATTAACACTCAAATAACAAATTCTAGGCCTATGCAAACATGCAAGCTGCACTTAAGGCAGTTTTTACATTAACTTCTAAATGTTTTTACTCCAATTCGTTGTTGAAATATAATCATTTATACACAGTGGCTGTCATGTTCACAACAGATTTATTTAAACATACATTAAATAGCCTAATCGGGACATCACTAAAATATATTGATTATATAGGCTAATACAGTGCATATATTAAGCGAAAGAGAATTTCTCTAGCGAACTAACAAACTTTTGACACTGAGTGGCTTTTCTGAGGTAAATGCTACATTCACAGGCTTTCATTGATGTCTTTCCGCCTTTGAAACACTGATTGAGCGATTACACGAGATATGACCATTTCAGTAAGTTGTACTGTATCTTTCAACTTGCCTTCAGATGTTCTTTCATGTTTATTCTGTAACTAGTATTAAAAAGGAAGAGATGATCGCGGTCACTCTTGCTCCGCGCTCGCGCTGCTGGTTGAACTGAGACGCCTGTACAGTGATCTGTCACGCCGCATCAAAGAGCGTCAAAACGGCATTTTCTGTTTAAATTTAGTGATTTCGTGGACAGAATTTGAAGGATGACACTTTAGTCTACAATGTTGCATTGTAATGCTTCGGTACACACGTTCACCGAACCGAAAGCCCTGTACCAAAATGGTTCGGTACAAATACGTGTACCGTTACACCCCTAAATATATAAATTTTTCAGTTGTAGTCTTTTAAAAAGGCATCTGAAGTAATAAACTAAGTGCAATGTAGTGTTGTCAAAAATATAGATTTTTTTTTGATACACATCAATTCTGAAATGCTTCGAATACACATTTTCTGCAGAGCAGATACACAATACCAGCTGCGCTTTCTCGCTCTCTCATCTCTCCGACAGCGAGTCAACACATAAACCCGCCTCCCCTCACTCACTTGCTGGTGTTACAGGGCTTGAGTTTCGGCGTGGGATTGCGTGTATTGCGCATAATTTTATACATTCCCGCAGATTTTGTTCTCGCACCCAAAGTGCGCGCACAAAGCCGCCTCTCAGTACTAAATTGAGTTATTTTTTGCTGCTTATTGCACTGAAACAGTCAAATACACACAAAATAATGTCAAAATGCCGGTCTTGGCAAGTGTTCACGTAAACAGTTATGTTTTAAGTGAACGTAAAGAGTTGAGAAAGAAAATGCATGTGTAACAGTATAATGGATCTGTGCGTCAGGTCTTAAAGTGACAGCAGCCTAATATACCTGCTACCAAATTATGAGATAATATTAAAATTCGATGTCAAAACTGTGGCCAGTAAAAATGCTGAGTGGCTAGTAACTTTGGAAAACCACTAGCCACAGTGGCTGGTGAGCAAAAAAGTTAATGTCAAGCCCTGGTAGGGAAGTATTTCATTTCAGATGCAGCAGAAGTGTGGAATGTTGGACACTTCATGGACTCAGCTGTCGCAGCTTTAGTTTCATAGCTGA
The DNA here is from genome assembly GCA_037950675.1 of Hypophthalmichthys molitrix. Lineage (NCBI taxonomy): Eukaryota > Metazoa > Chordata > Actinopteri > Cypriniformes > Xenocyprididae > Hypophthalmichthys > Hypophthalmichthys molitrix. Next base: position 9,327,249 of record CM075492.1, on the reverse strand, counting down.
AAAGTTCTCCACTACTGAATAGCAAAATAACTTTATAAAAATCATACACTATATGGTTGAGTTCATGGTGCATAGTCTGTACTAGTGCATCATTTGGGACACAGCTTAGGTAAAGTCTCACTAAGTAATAAACTATTTACTTTAGAGTTGTCAAAAGTATCGACTTCGGTACCAAGTCAGTTTTGAAATTCTAAAAATGTGCCGCTTTGAGCGCTGTTGAGCGGATTCGTAAACACCTCTGATTGGCCATTGTGTTCATGCATTCATCAGATATGTTTGGCTACAATGATCAACACACGGGAGCCTTTGAAAGCACACGGAAGTGTTTGAATTTGGAAGCGGGAGCATTGATCATTGAAGCCAATCACAGACATATCTGATAAATGCGTCAACACACTGGCCAATCAGAGGTGTTTACGAATCCGCTCAACAGCGTTCAAAGCGTCAAATTTTTAGAATTTCAATATTGACTTGGTACCAAAGTCCTTTTGACAACTCTAATTTACTTAGTAGTTAGACTAGAGATCAAAAGATTGGGGTCAGTAAAATTTTTAGTCTCTTATGCTTACAAGACTGCTTTTATTTGATCAAAAATACAATAAAAACAGTAATATTGTGAAATATTATAGTTTACCCCAGTCTTCAGTGTCACGTGATCCTTCAGAAATCATTCTAATATGCTGATTTGCTGCTCAAGAAACATTTTTTATTATCAATTTTATTTTTATAATGTTTAATACTTTTATGACACTACTGTGATGCATTTTTTCAGGATTCTTTGATGAATAGAAAGTTAAAAAAAAAAAAAAATTTGTAACATTATAAATGTCTTTACTGTCACTTTTGATCAATTTAATTTGATGCATCCTTGCTGAATAAAAGTATTAATTTCTGAGAAATACGGTGACATTGTCACCTGTGGAAAATATCATGAAGTTTCAAGCTGATATAAGTTTTGAAGTTAAAAACAGAAATCATAGTAAACATTGGTCATGTGTGCTTTTTCCGTATTTATTTATTTTTCTTGCAGGACAAGAAGAAGAGGAGAGCAGAAAATCTGAGAAGACGAGCAGAAAATGAGAGAAAAGCAGAGATCGTTCAAGTGGTAAATGCAGAATGTCATTTTGCACCAGAATTCAGATGTTTCTCACAGTTTTTCTGTCACATTATTCTTTGGTTGTCTTTTTAAACTACTCATTACTGCTCTGCTTTCAGATTAAGAATACAGCAAAGATCAAGAGAATGAAGAAGAAACAGCTGAGGAAGATTGAGAAAAGAGACACGCTGTCAATGGTGCAGAAAACACCGCCTACTGTCAAGAAGGGCGCAGGGAAAACAAACAGCAGCTTGTAGAGGGTTTATGAGGGAGGGATATATGAGAATCTCAGTATACCTAAACATGCTGTTGATACAAACGTTTAGTGCCAGTCTGTACCATCTCGTGGATGAACTGGCATGAGGACCTTAATATTATAAAACTATGGAAATGTAATGATTTTATATCTGTGACTCAGAGAGGGCTTTGTATATCACTGAGAGGTTTGTGTTGTGTATCTGCTTCAAATCTCTGGGTTTGATGTAATATTTGTACAGCAAAATGAAATGCAAATAAATATGTTTTGATTTCATGGACACCTGTTTTCCATCACTGTTTATGTGACTGTCACATGAAAAAACAATCCAAATATCGATCTTCAATCAAGATCTTCCTGGATCATACATGGTAAATGGTTTTATATTTATTGTTTTATAGTAAAGTAGAAAGCGGTTTCATTTTCAAAATGACTTGCATTAAAAAACATGGTACTTTCCTCTTTTTTAATGGTTCGATATGTTTTGTTGCAATGTTTATCTAGCCAAGATGTTTCCACTTTCAGTATCTCGGTGCTTTTTCATGATAAGGTGGAGTGATCGGTACTTTTGAGTCTCAAACGGTATGTTGTATAAGTCCTAGAAGGTAAAAATAAAATGTTTAGGACTGGTGATATAAATCTGTAGTATTCAAAATAAGAATAATACATTTTGATAGTCATAACTTGTCTATTTTTAACCATGTTCCTCCATTGAATTTTTGTCTTATTGTTCATTTACCTCCAGTGGTCTGAGATGGGCTAGGAAGAAGGAAACAACAGGTCATATGAGGTGATTGAGGGTGGAGTTTAAAAAAGGTGCTTTCCATCTTCTGCCTATAAACAATGCTGAAAACACCTAGAAGCACAGACAATCAGCATGGCTACAGCTTATTTTGCAGCAACTGTAAGAATATTTTTAATACATTTTAAAATACAATCATTTACCACAATTATTAACATGAAAGTGTTGTAATTGTCACATTGTGCAGCCTTGTATTTTGTTTTATTGCGATAAACTCACGGATGTGTTGGTTCTCTTTCAGCTTCAGTACTTAAATCCTCAGCCTGTAGAATGTGGAGCCAGGCAGTGTGTGAAAGGAGACCCCAAAGACACCGTTCCTGTTCCCTACCATGAGCCGTTGGAAAAGTCCACTCACGCCGTTCTCCAGGTTCAAGAGCTGGTTTCACCAGTTCCTGAACGCTTTCTTGTGAATATCTTTAATGGCTCTAAAGGAACCAAGCTTCCTGTGACCGTGAGGAGCACCGATACTATCGGGAAACTGCAGCAGAAGGTCCTGAAGCAGAAACCAGAACTCGGAGCAATCCCAAATCTGGTCTACAATGGCAAACCGGTTCAGCTGCACCAGACGCTGTCGGAGCTTCAAGTGAAGCCTGGAGCAACGTTCATCACCTACCAGAAATGCCACGGAGGTTAACAAGGATGTAGACGCATCACTTTTTCTCTTCGCATCTCTGTTAATCTGTACTTTATTCTTAAACCAAACTGTAAATGTGCTTTATTAACAAACTTTTACCTGTCACATCTTCTTTACCGTTAGCTGATATGATGTTTCATACATAAAAGTAAGGTTTGAATATGCATGACGCAGTTTAATCATCATTAATGCAACAAGCCCTGTTGATACAAACGTAAATAAAAGCGAAACAAATTTAACAGAAGTCGAAGCTGCTAGAAGACACGAATATTAATTGTTTTAAGTCTTTTGTTTAACCTGATGTACTATTTTCTTTGTTATACTTTAAGTTCTTTAAGAATTCAACAGAAAGAGTTTGTGACGAAGGAAAATACTTTAAAGGATCAAATTAAATTGTCGTCATTTACTTTTAAATAAGCTGTAAATTTGCATTTTTCCTATGTAAATCTGACTATTTCAATAAAAATACCCTTCAGCCACTGTTAATAAATTGTATTATGCATTCTTTATTTTTTTCAATGCTATTTTATTAAGAAGAGCATCATGAACTTCAATGGAAGCAGGAACATTTATTTTTTTGCACATACAAATGTCCATTTTTCCAAATGGCTTGCCATAGGGTTGCAGGACATAAATGTTTCTTACTAAAAGATGGAAGGTAGACTGGATGTTATTCTGTGAGTTATGAAGGAAGAAAAAAAATGTAATTTGCCCCCAAAACTCCACATTAAACTCCGCAAGTAAACGTCTTCCTGTAGGACATGGGCTGTCATTCACAACAGTGATATTATAATCTCAGTGAAACTGAAATTCATGAATCAGCTGTCATGTAGATCCTTAAACAGAATCAGAAAGAGCTTTATAGCCAAGTGTGTTTGCACACAAGGAATTTTTCTTGGTACTGAAGCTTCCAGTGCACATATACAAATACAAATAAGATATAGTAATAAAAATTTAAGAATAAAATAAAATAAATATATATAAAAGTGTAAAGACAGGTTTAGTCATAACAAACATTTACAGATTATGAACATATGTACAGTATAATGAATAATATGAATAAATATCAGCTGAGTTTAGTGTTTAGTGATCAGCTGAATCACCAGATATAACACACAAATGAACTACAGTATATAAAACAAAAGCAAATTAATTTTTGGCAGACATTTCCTGTAAGTCTCGTGGTGGTGTTGGCTGTTGTTTACGGGGTTGGGCATGTAGTGTCAACATGCCCTACAGTGAAGATAGGTACATTCCAAAACCTGACTATAAATTCATACCAGACAACAGTAAAGCCAGTACCTAAAAACAGTACCAGACAACATTACTGTGGATAGGAGGAACTCAAGGCAGCATGACTACAGACGTTTACCCAGCACAGGTAAGATGGTTTTAAATCCATTTTGTTAATACATACTGTATATACAGTTGAAAACAGTTGTGCTGCTTCATATGTTTGTTGAAATGGTGATACTCTTTTCATGATCCTTTGATGAATAGAAAGATCAGTGAACAGCATTTATTTAAATAGAAATCTTTTGTAAAAGTAAATGTCTTCACTGTCACTTTTGATTAATTTAATGCATCCTTGATGAATAAAAATATTAATTTCTGTATTTTTAAAATCTTACCCAAATATCATTGTTTCCACAAAAATATGAAGCAGCACAACAGTTTTCAACACTGATTATAATACATGATTCTTGAGCATCAAAACAGCATAGTAGACATTTTAAAATGTATTCACATAGAAAACAGTTATTTAAAATTGTAATAATATTTCACAATATTACTTTTTGTATTATTGATCAAATAAACGCAGCCTTAGTTAGCATAACCCAACACGCAAAGCATGCAGTGGTGCAGGATTGGGGACCTCTGTGATTTCCCCCAAACCCACACACACCCCGGAACGTGATCGCCCAATAGAAAACTTCTTTCAAAAAATTATATTTCCAAACTTTCATACTGTATAAAGTTACTGTTTCAAAAGATTGCTATGATGAATTCTTGTGAAAAACCTTTATTGTCATAAGGTGCCATGCAAACATTTTCTTAATATCCTGATTCAACCTTTTTCAGCCTGTAGCACTGGAACCCTGGCAGTGTGTGAAAGGAGACCCCAAAGACACGGTGCCCGTTCCCTACCATGAGCCGTTGAAAAAGTCCACTCACACCGTTCTCCAGGTTCAAGGGCCGGTTTCACCAGGCCCTAAACGCTTTCTTGTAAATATCTTTAATGGCTCTAAAGGAGTCAAGGTTCCTGTGACCGTGAGGAGCACCGACACTATCGGGAAACTGCAGCAGAAGGTCCTGAAGCAGAAACAATTACTCGGAGGCTGTGGGAATCTGCTCTACAATGGAAAACCAGTTCAGCTGCACAAGACAATGTCTGAGCTCCAAGTGAAGCCTGGAGCCATGTTCATCACCTACCAGAAATGCCATGGAGGTTAAAAAAAAAGATTTTTATTGTCTTCTAATTTCTGTTTACTTTTAACACAATGCATGCTATTTGGTAATTAATGCTCTGGGACTCTAAATGTACCTTGACTATTATTCATATATTATAATGTGCCATGTGTCATACAGTATATCAGTCAAAGACACATTTTACTGAACTTGTATCTAATGATGTATACTAATAATCTTTTCACCTACAAGTCAAGGATTATTAGTATAGCACCTGACCTATACATAAATGATTGTTTATATAGACAAATATATTATATATTTATACATTTCCATACATTTTAATTAAAAATCTACCAGTTAAGATGCACACTGTAATTTCATTGTTTAATATAAATATGAAAAAGTAAAAAATGAGAAATGCACAGATAAATCCATGCTAAACTGTTACTGTATAACTAAAATATTTAATGTTAAAACATTCAGTACAAAGCTGTGTAAAATGCTTTTTTGTATTGCTTCTAAATAACAATACAGCCATGCAAGTGAAAGTAAAAGCAAATAAACTAATAAAACTGAAAGCAAACATGTGTTTTGAGTCATGATTATGCATGAGCAGACTGTTTTGGTTAAGCTGTCATGTGTTTGTCTTGTGTTATGTAAGAATTAACCAGGAAGAGCTTGTGAAGCCAGAAGTACAGCCCTATAGCCCTGACTTTGCATATGTGGGAAATTTGAAAAAGAGAGAAAGAACATGATAAAAGAAATGGGAAAAAATAGCAATAACAGGATGTGGAGCAAATACTGAAATGCGAGAGGAGTGGACAAGGCAGAAGATACTTAAAAGCTTCCTAATAAAAACAGGATTAAAGGGATAGTATAGTTCATCCAAAAATAAAAATTATTCCATAATTTATTCATCCTCAAGCCATCCTATGTATATGACAATCTTATTTCAGACAAACACAATCAGAGTTATATTAAAAAATATCCTGGCTCTTCCAAGATTTATAATGGGAGTGAATCCTAGATTTTGAAGCACAAAAAAGTGCATCCATCCATCATAAAAGTAATCCATACGGCTTTAGGGGGTTAATAAAGACCTTCTGAAGTGAAACAATGGGTTTTTAAAAGAAAAATATCCATATTTATGAGTTTATAAACTATAACTGCCTTCTTGTAACGGCCGTACAGGTGTCTAGTTCTGGCAGAAGAGTGACCTTTGACTCGACGCATGACATAATAACGAAAGTGAAATGCAGAGGAGAGAGCAAAGCAAAACACCGGTCACGGATTATACGTCTAAAACGATCATTTTAAAAGAGAAATGTCAAAGGATTTCGATATAAAAGAAGAGGAGCTTGAGTTTGTTGCCCAGCCCTATTTGTTTGAACTGTGAGAGGCGTCTAAGCTTACGATACTCCTACATCCTACGTCAAGCGTCAGGTCAGAGGTCACTCTTCCATCGGAACTCAACTCGGTTACAGCTACTGGAAGCCAGTGATTATGCGAGCAAAAAAGTAAAAGTAAACAAACCAAATGAAACCAAAATCAATCTTGTTTAGAGTTGATAATGTATGAGAAGATCATTGAACCTGACTGATGGTACAAAAATTGTATGCTCTTTTGTCTTGTGTTCTGTAAGAATTTACCAGGAAGAGCTTGTGAAGCCACAGGAGGTGATATATATATATATCCTAAAACAAAACAGTTTCGTTTTCAGTCACACTTAGTTTATCGTCCAAAATTTATGGAGAAAGAGATAAAATGACAAAAAGGCTAAACTATCATGGTTGCATATTGTCTGTTTAAAGTTTGATCCTTTGACATATGACTTACTAATGTAGATCCTTAATTACTGTGCTCTAAATAGACTATAACAAATGAATCGACATACTGTAAAACACAATGAGGAATAGTTTGTTTTGAATTGCAAGACAAAAGACCGTGCTTTCCAGTTAACTTCCACGGATGTGTATCTCACAGCGGGACAGTCCAGTCACGTGACCACATCGTTTGGTTAGTTGGGTGGCAGTGCTGAGCTATCAGTTCTTGGAAATCATGTGTTTGGTGAGAATCAGTATTTATGTTTTGGAACATGGGTACTTTCCCAAATAAAGTTTCTCTTTCGCTCTATAATTTTTCAGGTAGCCTAGTATCAACAGTATCAGACTTCTTGATTGTAGATAACATAAAATATATCATGGTAACTAATTGCAGTGGTATAAATATTTGTGGTTGTCACACACTTCAAGATAGTTTTGATTAACTGGTGCACACATAGTATGAGCAAATGATGCAGTCAGTCTCAGTAACAATAAGGTTTTGATCCAAAGTCCAATTGGAAAAATGTTTCTCTAGCATCTATTAAGAATATTTGTTTCAAGTCTGTCTCCATAAATGAACAATAGCTATAGATTAACACTTAAAAAACTGTTAGTTCAGGGGTAGGCCTAGGCTATGTATACTATTAATGAGTCATTCCACGAAACCGGTACGACTTGAGTCCCTCTGACCTTAATCAGTGTAATTTATCTATTGGGTCACCAAAATATATTTTTAAAAGCTTTTTGTATTAATCAAAATGTCTCCTTTAATAATGTTTAAAAACATGACATACATTTTATCTTTATATTAGAAATTATTTTGTTTTTTTCAGTTGACACCACCTATTTTGTCATGTCCCTCAAGGCCTTCTATGAAAGTGTACTTGGGATATGAATAATAAAATGAGAAAGTCCATACATTTTGCCATCCCCATAAATATCCATCTGTGCTTTTTTGCTGGTAATGTTTTTTTTTTCTAAGTAAATTCATGATTATTCATTAAAATCATATTATTTATTTCCGTACCTCAGAAAACCCCTCAACCCCGTTACACAAACCATTCTCCCCCTATAAAAATAATTAACCGATACTTATGTGACATCATTAATAGGAAGTGACATCATAGAAGTCTTCTGAACAACACTGTGAGCTGACACAGGCAAGTTACCACCTTCTTTAATAATTATAACTAATTATGTTGTGAAATTGTGTTTGTCAAGCTTAACGACTCAACCCCGTTACATCAATTAAAGATAGAAAACTATTACTTGTGAAAATTATCTTTGTTATTTCAACATTATTTGTGATTTCTTAATATCATGCATGCCATGCGCTCTCCATTTATTCACTAGATTTAGAGTAGTGGCCGATTTGGGCAAAAAAATCTCAACCCCGCCACACCTACATTTTTATTATTATTATTAAGTTTATGAAAAAGTAATTTAAAGTACTCAGATACAAATGTATAGTATAATGCAATGTAAGTCGCTTTGGATAAAAGCGTCTGCCAAATGCATAAATGTAAATGTAAAATGTAAATGTAAGTTTGTTGAACTCTGTCTGAAATGTTCAGAGCAATCATAAAAATACTGATTTTAGTTCAAATTCTGAAGTTAAGCCTTTGATCAAAAATAATGAGGTTGCTCTCACAAAAAGTGCCCATTTCAGGCTTTAGTATAGCAAAAGTGTGAGATTTTATGTAACTTTTTTATATTTGCAATTACTGAATTAGTGTGAGGGTCATCTGATTATGTTGATTTTTATCACAAATACATTTTATAATAATATTCAGAGAGCTCCCATAGTGTCCATAACTTAAAATAATGACCAATAATAATAGGGATTTGATGCCTGAGATGGGAAAATATGTTTTTCTGGAAGTCATTAATGTTGTGGGCTGTTCAGAAAAGTAATATATTTTGGAAAAAAATCTAAAAATGTGTAAGTCTGAATCATACCAGTTTCGTGAAATGACTAATAATGTAGCAAACGTATTTTTTTTTAAAGTTTTGTCAAATATGCATGTAGGTGGGTGGGGAGCCATCAAACAGGAAGTTGACCCTGAAATGCATTTAGCTACTTTTCACAATAAGGTCATAAAACTGTCATAGCTACGATATTGCACAAACCTTTAATGGAAATAAAAAATGATATACTACTGCAACAAAATTGTGTTGATATCACATTTCTATTTTCAGAATTAGATTGTTTTTATTTTTGTCCCATCCACCCAAACACAGTTTTAGTGAAGAGGACAGCATGATTTTGGGCTGCTTTGCTAATAGAGTGCTGCAGTGGATCATCTATTGGCCTAAATCAAGAAGTGTCCTAACGGGGATGTAGCTCAGTGGTAGAGCGCATGCTTTGCATGTATGAGGCCCCGGGTTCAATCCCCGGCATCTCCACTTTAGCTTCTGTTTGACGTTTGGTTTGCCTTACAAAGTTGTTTAGATTCTAACCCCCACCATGAAGGACAAACAATGATATTAGACTTTAGCACAACAATCTATAGCTTCAGTTATCAGAATAACACTTCAGTCTTCTGATGTGACGCAAGCTTTGCGTCTAAAACATGTAGGCCTACTGGACTGGACCTCCACAACGAGACCATAAAATGGTCGCGGACACTGCAAACTTTTCACACTACTTCGTTCTTTCCGCTAGATGGTGCTAAAGTCACAGTAAACGATCTAGACGTTCGATTCACTGTAGTGAATTGGTTCATTTGAGCGGTTCGTTTTGATGAATCTTTTGACAGACCAGATTCACAAATTATTTCTAGTTAGTAGGCTACTCAAACGTATTCTCCTCCAAAACATTTTAATTTTTCACATTTTTTTTTTTTTTTTAAATTTCTGCTTATCACTATGTTGTCGGATAGATCACGTTAAGTTGTTCACGTCAAGTTGTAACTGTTTCCAATATTATTTGCAATGTTAGTATGCAAATTATATAAATGAAATTTTATATAATTACTCCAAATGCTTGTTCGAAATTAAAAGATCACTTAAAAAATTGTAGGCCTATGTTATGATACTAGTAAGAGTCTGTGTTATCTAAAAAAGTAATTAATTACTAGCCACTATTCTATCAAATAGGCCTAAATAATGTAAAATTGCATAACTTATTCTTGAACCGATTAAAGCATTTCAATGGAGAGGGTTACATTAAAAACATACATTTTAACATTAGACGTTAAGTTTTGATATTAAATCCACCATGTTTTAGAATTGTTCAATGTCTATACAGTATTTAATGCAATTAAATCAGAAGTAACTGTAATTAAATTACAGAAAAATTAAGAGTGATCCATTACTTTACTTTTTTAAGGGAAAATAATTAAATTCCAGTAATTAGTAATGCTGCTGCACTACAGCCAACACTGGGTTCAGTTCTGCTATCGAATGATTCTTTGTGAATCATCAACCGAATCATTACAAAAGAACGATTCGTTTGCGAATCAAACATCGCTAGTTCAATGACACAACTAGCATAACAAACGTGTAACATGTGTGCCTGTCCTAATATTAATCTACATTCGATTATGGACAGCCGGACTCCAGCAGCTCGGGAACTGGAGAGTGAAATATCTGCTCTTAGTTCAATGTTTTCCAGTGTGACAGAAGAAAAGGAGGAAGAGGACGAGGACAGGACAGCTCCGCCTTCTCCTTGTCACGGAATTCACAAGGGAGAATTACAGGACGCCAGATCCTGAAAAAACACATCCTAATCCATTTACTAACATCAGCGACTTGCGTATGTTTTATATTATTCATGTGCGATTGCTATATTGGACGTGTTTTGTTTCCAAGGGCATTTATACGTATTTATTACCAATGTGCAACTTTTATAATTCATTTTCCTGAAATTGCTGCAGGACACGCTGATCTCGCGCTGGCGACTCCCTGATTTACACTGTTTCATGTGTGTTTCTGTTTGTGATTCTCATCAACTCAGGAATTATGGGATGCTGCGGCAGCACACAGGTAAGAGATCATGAAACACAACATCGTGTAAATGCATGCAGATTCACATCTGGAAACTTTCTGGAGTTGAACGACCACATGCATGGCAAGAAGTTACGAGTACAAACGTATTACATATTACGATCACTTATATGCAAATATAATGTAAATGGAGTTTTATGAAAGAGAAGGTCTGTGCCCTTTATAAAGGCTACAGATCTATTAGAACCTAGTAACCTACATTCCATCAAAATAATGATAAATCAAGGGTCAGAGCTTTGTTTATCAACAGTGTAAAGCTCATTTCCGGGTTTGACTGAGAACGAGGCAGGAGTGTTCAGACAGTCCCATTCATTCACTGCTATGCTTTAAAGGTGCAATATGTAAGAACTTTGCAGTAAAATATCCAAAAACCACTAGGCCAGTGTTATATATTTTGTTCACTTGAGTACTTACAATATCCCAAATGTTCCCAACTATTTGTAAAATGTGAGAAAATTGCAATGTTAACCAAGGCTCCAGGACGTGTAAGGAGTCGCCTGTCAATTGCGTCATACCCGTGTTACCCTCGGTTTCCGGTTTTATTTTGTAGAAACCATGGAAACACCAAAGACACTTTAATATTTACATGTTTTAATAGACAAGGGAACAACTGTTTTGATATATTTATAGACAGAAAACTAATTGTTGTTATATAGCTCAACATGTTTTGTCTTATTGTTTAAATCTAATTTTCTTGATTTTTTTTGCGAGTACCATGCTTTACCATGCCTCAGAGAAAAACACTATTTTGTGAAGTAGCTAACATAGCATAATCAGATGCAGATTTATTTTCAGTAACAGTAATACAGCATTTTCTCCATCATACAATCCGTTTTAAAATGAATTGCATGCCATTTATCAACACAAGCCATCCAGCATTTAATATGATATTCTAAAATCGATCTATCTTACTGCAGTGTGCAACAAGTGTCTTACAGCAGCCACTGAACAAACGCACAGAGTAACGTTATAACATTTTCAACACACTCAAATGTATGTAATATGATAAACAGAGCTGTGTTACCTCATACTCATGACCGGAATAGCGGAACCGGACCCAGCGACTGTGTCATAATAAAAGTTCCGCTGCTCGTGAGGCGTGTGTTGCGCAATCGCTCAAGCGGCCTCGTTCAGCTCCCATAACACTCGGTCCTGCTCTGCTTCGTACTACAGTAATGTTAATAATCACATCCATGAACATGATTTCTTCCTGAATCCTATCCCAATTGTTTTCCACCGGCTGTGATGTGAAGACCACATCTCCCAAGATTCCGCTCTCAAACTTGGCGTCATCAAGCTACGCATTTGTTTTGAATAGGCCTCTAGCGACCTCTAGCGGACAGAAAATATTACATATTGCACCTTTAATTTTGTTGTATCCATGCTACATTTGCCTAAAATCTGTCTTTAGTAAAAAAAAAAAGAATGAATATACGTTTTGTTGTTTTTGTGAATATTAGATGAAAAACGTAAAATGAAAATTAGTTGCCTTGGCATTTTGGCAACAAATAAAATAAGCTGAAATAGAACAATAAAATGAAATGAAAATGACAAAAGCACATTAGAAAATTACTTAAACTTGATATTGGAAGTTAAAATATAATACTAAAAATGTATACATTTTTTGCTAATACAAAATATTATGAAATTCTATAATAGTATATAGATAATACTAAAATAACACTGCTGGTCACAATGTCTTTCATGTTTTTATTTACATATTTCGTGTGTTTATTTACCTTTTCACATTGCTGTTTTTCTGTATGCGTCATGTCAACGATGTCAACTTCCTGTTTGCAGAAGACACGCGACTGGAAACCCTTAGAGCAGAGGAAGTGCACAGATATTCCATGGCTGCTCCTCTTCATCCTCTTCAATATCGGCATGGTAAGAGAACAGATATGATCAATAGGTCTTATGAAATGAATAAAAAGAAATATAATTCACATTTTTAAAAAAATAAATAAAGTACTGGACACAATTACAAATACAAGAAAATAGTTAATAGTTAAGTATAAAATTATTATTATTATTACTATTTTTTATTATTAAATGTATTGATTATTATTATTATTGCTGTTGTTTCATGTTATTTTGTTAACATAGATGATAGAAGTGTTGGGGAAAGTTACTTTTAAAAGTGCGTTACAATATTGCGTTACTCCCTAAAAAAATAACTAATTGCGTTACTTAGTTATTTTTCATGAAAGGTAATCCATTACATTTCTTTTGCATTACTTTTTACTCACCTGAGCTGTGCTTGTTTGTTTTTTAGTAACAAAAAAATATATATATTTTTGGAAAATGTAAAGGCCCTTTCACAACAAAAGTGAAATGAATAAGCCTCAGGTTGAAGGAAAAGCTAATTCACTTCTGTACAGTAGAGGGCGCAGCTCAAACAAACCTTTCAGTTGTGTTGCTGTTCTGGATCGTAGAAGAATAGAACGAGAATGATGTTCAACACTCTTACTTCAGCAATAATAATTAAAAAATGAAGCACAAATGTGATGTTTAACTAAAGTCATTCTTACTTCTTAGTATGTGTTACCCTAAACACTGTTTAAATGAAATGAATTAATTGGTTCAATTTAAGTGTGCTGTCTGTTTTTATATGGGAAAAATACCCTCATATAGGTAAATAATGCACCTGATAGTCAGTTCTGGGGGGAACACCTATAGACATTTCATTTCTGCTACAGTTTGTTTCTCATTATCATCATCTTGTGTTTCTATGGCAGCTCTGTATCTGTGGCTTCGCCATAGCAACAGGGGCCGCCTCAAGACTCATATCAGGTTACGACAGCTACGGGAACACCTGCGGTCAGAAGAATGCCCAAATCCCAGAAATAGAGTTCAGCGGCCTGGACCACACCTCCAGAAAGTGTGTGAAAATAAGCACTGAGTGAAGCTGAAACCGAGATCTGTAGATCTTTAGATTGATTGACCACCTGATCCCATATGCAATCAATCACTGCAGTAAATGCATGTGCATCAGGAAGATAGAATGATAATTTCTTTCAATGGTTTTGTCACAGGTATGTGTTTTTCCTGGATCCCTGCAAGATCGACTTAATGAAAAGGAAGATTAAATCTGTGGCTTTGTGCGTCTCAAAGTGCCCAGAGACTAAGCTGGAGTCTTACGAGGATCTCACAAAGTTCTCAACCGTTAACGGTGAGCTCAGTGCTGTCGTATGTAGCTGAATATGATGAAATGTAAACTGTGATTTATACCAAATGTTTTGTTTTTCCATATTATCATCTCTAGGATCTGATTTATGCACCTATGACTTACAACCAGACACATATTCATCTCACCCTAACAGAGCTACAAAATGTCCAACACTTCCTGTCCATCGAAGGTAGAAACTTAGTGCATGAAAATTAGGAATTTAAAACAATAATAGATACATAAATATTTTCACCCATACTTATTATGTCAACACAGCAAAGAAAACTTTGTTTTGTGATTTCATGAGGTCTTAAAGACTACTGCTTATGCATACAGAGAACATTAGGTTGATATTTTATGGAACCTCATTATTTGTCATTTCTTGGTGCAGTGCATCTTTACCAGTGTTTCACCGTTGTATGCCCGCTGACATTTCCTGCTTTACCGAGTTTGCGGAGGCATTCATCACTTTCGTCAGCGACAACAGCGTGGTGCACCGGGTCATCGCTGGAGTGATGACATCCAAAGAGATCATCATGGGCCTGTGTCTGCTAGCTCTCGGTGAGCGCATTCGATTAGACTGTAACAAAGCTGACTGTCAAACCACTCCTGAACACTTATGAAACCAACATGAATATAGATGATATTTTTAAAAACTTCCAATAGCATATTTTCATAAATATAAAACCTGGTTTGCATCAGTGTTGTTTTAGTATCATTGTGATTAGTGTTGGGGGTAACGATTACAAGTAACATGAGTTACGTAGTCAGATTACTTTTTTCAAGTAACTAGTAACTTGAAAAGTTACTAAACTCTTTTTTTGTTGTTGTTATTAAAAATCAAACAAGCAATGCCCAGCCCAGGTGTGAAAAAATAATGCAAAAGTAATGTAATGCATTACTTTTCATGAAAAGTAACTAAGTAATGCAATTAGTTACTTTTTTAGGGAGTAACACAATACTGTAACGCATTACTTTTAAAAATAACTTTCCCCAACACTGATTGAGATACTATTATAGTTTTTATTGATATTTTGAATTTAGTTTTTATTTAAATTTTAGTTAGTTTTAGTAATTTTGTTGTATGTTTTTTGCCATTTTTATTATTTTCTGTATTAATTTTTATTTCAGTTTTAGTTTTTTTTAGTTTTTTTTTTTTTTTTTTACGGAAGAGGATTAGGGCCAAGCAATAATAAAAAAAAAATTAAACCATCTCAAGATTAAACTGGTTAAATTTCAAGAAAAAAAGTCGAAATACAATGTTGAGAATAAAAACATTAAATTTCGAGAATAAAGTCATTGTGTTTCGAGAGAAACTGTCTAAAATGTTGAGAATAAACGCATTCCATCAGTTTCATTTTCATTGCATACTGATAGAGGACTTAGTCAAGCTATATTTTAGGCTTTCTTTTAATAACAAAAAAATACTATCATACTTTAGCTAATTATAACTGAATAATATACAAACTTTAAAGAGAATTTGCAAGCCGCTTGCAAATTTTTTTTTCCGAAACGCATTGACTTTATTCTCAATTTAATGTTTATTCTCAACATTTTTTCTCTAAATTTAATGAGTTTAATCTCGCATTATAATGACTTTAATCTTGAGATGTTTTTTTTTTTTATTATTGCTTGGCCCCAATCTTCTTCCATAATTTTAGTACATTAAAGTTAAACTAAATGAAAAGGAGAACTAGTACATTTTTTTTATATTTAATTTCAAACAATGAAAATTTGTTTTTATGCTTTAGTGATAATTTGTAATGAGTTTTAACATGAACTAACCATGAAAAATACTCATTCATCTTAGTTACTGTTAATTTTTAACATTTACTAATACATTATTAAACGTTAACATGAACTAACAATGAGTAGTAGATTTTCTATTAACTAATATTAACAAAGTTAAACTAAAATTGTTAGTTAATGCTCTAACTAATGTTAACTAATAAGACCTTATTGTAAAGTGTGACCGTTTAAAGTCAACTATTATACCTCTGATTTGCACAAGTTAAAATGAAGCGTCAGTGGTCAAAAGAGTGAGAATTAAAGCACCATTATGTCTTTGCTTTCTTCTGCAGTTCTGTCTCTGATTCTGATGGTTGTGATCCGCTACATATCCGTGCTTCTGGTCTGGATCCTTACAGCTGTTGTGGTGGTCGGGTCGATTGGTGAGGCCTTAGTATCACATTGAAATAAATGAAATGATCAGCACTGACCAGTGACTAGCTAAAAGTCACTATGTTTGTGGCAGGTGGAGCTGGTATTTTGTGGTGGCTGTACGTGGATCAAGGGAAAGCAGTGAACGCCACTCTACCGGCTTATGAACTGGAGGTGGCCAAAGACAACCAACAAGCCCTGCTCATCTACGCCATCGCTGCCACTGTTTTCACGGTATGAACTGGGGCTACGCCTGGAATCGCAAGCTACTGTATGACTGCCAAATGCAAATATTTAATATGCACTGTCTACCTCAGGTGATTCTGCTCCTGCTGATGTTCTTCATGAGGAAGCGTGTGGCGCTCACCATAGCTCTGTTTCATGTGGCCGGGAAAGTGTTTACCCATCTGCCCCTGCTGGCCCTGCAGCCTTTCTGGACCTTCCTCACGCTCATGCTCTTCTGGGTTTACTGGATCACCGTGCTCCTCTTCCTCGGAACAGCAGGTTTGTCAGCATCTGTTCTCATCTGTTATCATATCGCTATTTATTACATTGTTACATTGGTTCATGAAAATAATTATCATTCATTTATATATGTTTTTATTTATGAATGCATATTATTTTTTATATATATATTTTAAAATCTATTTAAAATACACACACACACACACACACATATATATATATATATATATATATATATATATATATATATATATATATAATTTAATCTATAATTTATATGTGTTGTTACATTAGTGCATGAAAATATATTTGCTGATGCAAAAAAATTCTTGAACAGTTTTGATTCGCTTTATGATTCAGTGAAATGAATCAAACTTACCAGCTCTAATGTATAGAAGCTTGTTTCTGCTATGGAATAAAAAAAAATGTAAAAGATAATTGAGACTTTTATCTCACCATTCTGACTTTTTTTATCAGAATTTTGAGATATAAACTCATAATTGCGAGTTATAAAGTCAGAAACTCGCAATTCTGACTTTTTTATTTGCAATTGCAACTTTATATCCTGCAATTCTGACTTTATAACTTGCAATTACAAGTTTATATCACACAATTCTGAGAAAAAAAGTAAGAATTGCGAGTTTACATTCAAAAAGTCACATACAAAAAAGTTCTCATATATGGCTTCTAGAAAATTTGATCACTATAATGAATGATTGCTATATTTACAATGTGCTTGTTATTTCAGAAGGAAAATCATCATAAATGTGTCATAATTATTCAATGTATTGTTTAGTCCTTAGTGTTATTATATATCAGTGTTTCACTAGGAACAGCATTTCTGTACAGTAGGGTCATGCAGTTGCATGTAAACTATCATAACATGATTTTTTCCACACAGGAAGTCCAGTGAAGAATAACCAGACGGGTCTGGTGGAGTTTCGTATGGACGGGCCGCTCCAGTATATGGTGTGGTACCACGCCGTGGGTCTCATCTGGATCAGTGAGTTCATCCTCGCCTGTCAGCAGATGACCGTAGCTGGCGCTGTGGTCACATACTACTTCACCAGGTCAGAAGTCAAAGTCATTTAGAAAAAAGTTAAGACACTTTATTTGTGATGCTTCCGCTTTGTCTATTCAGGGCAATCTGTGTGATTTTTTTTTTTTTTTCCTTCTGTCATTGTAGAGATAAGTCTCAGCTGCCCTTCACGCCCATAGTGTCGTCTGTCCTGCGTCTGATGCGCTATCATTTAGGCACCGTAGCTAAAGGAGCCTTCATTATCACTCTAGTGGAGATTCCTCGCCTCATCCTCACCTACATCCACAGTCAGCTCAAAGGAAAAGTGAGTTTTTGCGGAAAAACAATGTTCTTCTGCAAAATGCATGCAGTTTTGTTTTTTAACTGCTAGAGGGCCAAAAGTTACATAGTCTACCTTTACAACATTAATATTGTGAAATATTGTTGCAATTCAAAGTAACTGTTTTCTATTTGAAAATATTGTAAAATATAATTTATTCCTGTGATCAAAGCTGAATTTTCAGCATCATTACTCCAGTCTTCAGTGTCACATGATACTTCAGAAATCATTCTAATATGATGATCTGATGCTCAAAAACCATTTGTTGTTGTTATTATCAATGTTGAAAATAGCATTTACTTGAAATAAGTAACATTATAAATGTCTTGACTGTCATTTTTGACAAGTTTAATGCTTCTTTGTTGAATAAAAGTATTAATTTCTTCAAAAAAGAAATTGATCCAAAACTTTTAAATGATAAAATGAAATAAAATGTTGTTTCTGCAGGAAAACGCATGTGCCCGCTGCATGCTAAAGGCGTGTATCTGCTGTCTATGGTGTCTAGAAAAGTGCCTCACTTACCTGAACTTGGTGAGCATTGCATATGCATATTTTGCAGAAAGATGAATTAATTCATGTTAATTTGATGCATTAATCGTGTGGCTTTTCTTCAGAACGCATATACGGCAACGGCCATTAACAGCACCAGCTTCTGCACATCTGCACGAGATGCTTTCCTCATCCTTGTGGAAAATGCTCTCCGTGTGGCAGCTATCAACAGTGTCGGGGACTTTGTCCTGTTTTTGGGAAAGGTAATTTATACTTTTATAGTATTTGTTAATATACACACATATTTTGCTGTGTGAACTGAAATAAAAACTTTACGTTTTGATCTGAGGTATTCAGTCACAAGTGCTGTGGGATGATTTATGTGCTAAAGATTGCTAAGATATAAGCAATAAAACAGTTTTAAATTTTTCCCTTTGTGTTTCTTGTGTCTGCAGGTGTTGATCGTGTCATGCACAGCGTTTGCGGGCGTCCTTTCGTTGAACTATCAGCGCGAGTACACCGTCTGGGTGCTGCCGCTCATCATCGTGTGTGTGTTCGCCTTCCTGGTGGCCCACTGTTTCCTCTCCATCTATGAGAGCGTAGTAGACGTACTCTTCCTCTGCTTCGCCATCGACACCAAGTACAACGATGGCAGCCCGGGCAGCGAGTACTACATGGACAAGACCCTTATGGTGAGAGCTTTCCCCTATTCATTTTCTCAGACCTCAAGATCAATTAAGCCCAACCAAAAGTCATTTATAATAGCCTTGTGTTGTTGAATAGCAGATTAAACATGCTCTTGGTGTCTCTCTGCGATCGTTCATGTAGGAGTTTGTAGAGAACGCCCGGAAAGCGACAGAGAAGTACAGCAAAGCAGAAGGAGACAGTCGGGAAATGAAATCAATGGTGAGTTTAATATCGTTTTATTTTCAATTGATCAGTTTTTTTTGGCATACACACCTTTTTAATGCCACGTTCCATTTAGGAACATGATCCATTGATTTTGCACAAGTTGCAAGTCTTTTATTGCACTTTTCCTAGTAGGAAGTTGGAAAATCCAGTTTTCTGAGTGGGTGAAATGCAGCATTAGTTACACAAGAGTGTTAATGCATAAACAATACAAGCAAAAGATTAAATACATTTGTTTAGAGTGTAGCAGTTGAGTTCCCAAAGTAAAAACTCCAATCATTTTCTTCATAGGGAAAATTAAATTTAACGATAACTTTTACATTTTAAAGACAGACCTACTGTGAGCTCCGAGGATGTTAATCAATGGTATATGCTTCAGTTAAAGCCATCTGTTTGCATTAATTCTACTTATTTTTAAAATGATTGTGTTTAACAACTAAATTTGTCATGGAAAACTACATTACCCATGATGCTGTACAGAAAACTGTACAATCTAAGAGTTCCTACCATAGACTGTAAAAAAAGTTGGACGACGTGTCTCTACTTCCTTCCACCGTAGAAAAATGAAGCCAAAATATCCCAGAAATGACTGTTTACTGTGCAGTGGAGCCAAATCTGTGCAGTAGTGATCCTGACGTCAATCGCAAGCACAGCTGTCAATCATGACCTTACACCCTTACAACTAAAACCTTATTGGGAAAACGAACACTTAAACATATGTCAGCGTGATGAGAACTACCTAAAATGACAGAAACAATCTTTGGAAAAAAGTGTAATTGTATTTGACTCGCATCCCATTTAATTATATGGAAAAGGCGTGGTTTATGACCTATATTGCAGCTATCCACCAGGGGGCGATCAAAGTGTTTTGGCTTCACATTTCAGGACATGTGCGGCACATTTGCATATAGTTGCATATTGTCTTAGTAGGTACTACATTTGAATTTTTTAACTTACTTTGTGACCGTTAAAAAAATGATGTTATATAAAGTATGTATAGTATGAAATTTGGATGTACTACATCCGCCATGTTGTTACTGTCATGTGACCTACCAGCGTCAGTTGCATCGCTTCCCTGCCATTCATAAATCCTCTCCCGTGGCCTCATGGGATGGTAAAGTCTCTATTGAATGCGCACTTCAGAATCTCGCTGGAAGTAGTAGGTTTTAGTAGGTAGTAGGTTGCTAACTGTTTTTCGCATACTATGTATTCGGACATACTACTCTTTTGGCATACTGTTTTTCGCATACTATATGGTAGGGAAGTATTCGATTTCGGACGCAGCATTGGTTTCCACCAACCACTCCAATGAAGTACCGTCTGCTGTCAAAATACTTAAATATTTGTGTAAATAAATGCATATTTTGCAATAAACTTAAAATATATTGTCTCTATAGATATAATCGACAACTTTAAAAGTTTTATTTCTCCATCATTCTATTTGTCATTCGCAATGCTTCATGGGATTGTAGCTCCTTCTTTTTTAAAGCCGTTAAGTACACAATATGGTACCTTTTGTCTTTTTATCTGATTTTCAAGTACTTTTTTGCTTCAGATCAAAGTTTGTAATGACATGATTCAACTCATGATCAAAATCTCCATGATAAAAGTGAATGGAAATAACATATCCGGAGCCAATGGCACTGAAAATGTGGACAGGCTCTGTTGCGCTCTATTCATCTACTTATCATTTCTTATGTTTCAGACTGGAGGTACACTGGCTTGATGAAAACCTGCGTGGTGTTACATCATCCGACACTCCAAAAAAGTGCTATTGAGACGCACAAGAGCTTTTCTTCAGGGATTATAATGTGACAGACATCTGTCATCACAACTTAAAGGGCATTTTACATTACAAAAGCTCTAGGACAGTGAGCTGGGTACATGCACAAGAAACACAACAAGCTGGAAAATGTCGTCTGCACGCTAATATTTCTGCTCCTAAATTTTCTTTCAAAAAGCTTGCCTCCATTTTTATTTGTTTTATTAGGATAGTAAATTTGATACAGAAGTTATCACCTAGCAATAGCCGCAGTAGTATTCTAGATATTTTGGTTTAAAATAAAGCAAATAATTTAAGGGTTTTAGTCTGTAAAATCCTAGTTATCTAGCAAAAAGGTGCTTTTTGTATTTTATCTTGTTTATGTCATTTGACTTAAAGACGCATTTCCGTAAAACAGATGTGAAATACACTCCTGTCTGCAGAAGCTTAAACTGTCAATGTTTTTCTATGCAAGCAATAATTTTGGATCTTCTCAAGTAGTTTCAGGTTCAGAGGTTCATCTTTGAGGTTCAGAGTCAGTCCTCGAGTGTCTTATTTTAATATTATATAATAGAGTATTTCCAGCTTATATTTGCACTTTTGTGCAGCATTATGTTACAAGCAAATATATTATACGAGACTCTCAACTTCTAGATCAACAGCATAACAATGATTGTCATTTCCCTCGTGCCAATAGGCTAAAGTGTGTAATTTATAAAGCAATAGCAACAAACACCAAATGGAACAGCAGTCTGTTCGAGGAGCCTGATTCGGCAACATTAGCCAGTTGAACCGAACAGCTTCTTTATCCCAGCAATCAATGAATTACTTGAAAAGAGTTATATGTGTGATTCCATTTGATGCCATAATTACACACTGCAGCTTCCATCAAGTGCTTTAGTGTGAAAGAAGACAATTTACATTTAACTACCATGTTTAGACACTCCATTCAATAAAAACCAAAGAGACTTGCAAAATGTTATTGACTCGTTATTGATTCAGTGTTCATAATGAAAGTGAGGACTGAATGAAAACACGAGATATCCAGAACAAATTAAATTTATTAAAGGGCTGTTTACAAAATGTATTGTAATTTTGACAAACTTTAAACAAGACAAAATAACTGTGACTGTCCCGTACGGGAGCTGTAGTGTCTTTAAGCGGGCATGTGAGTTTTAAGATGTTCTTTTAGTTTGGGAATCGTCGGCTGCTCTTTATGACACACGTGACATCGCAGAGGCAGCTTCAGTAGTTCGCTAGCACCGTCCTTCACAGTCACTTTCCCATCACACTCCAGCATCGTAACAACATCTGCGGGAAGATGAATGCTAGTAAATCACACACAAACATCGTATCATTTGTTTTTCTTCCACTCACCTTGAGACTCAACAAAATAGTCAGTGGTGAAGGAATTCCAGTGCTTCTTGTTCTTCAGACATGGCGAGTCAAAGTCTTGGCTGATTACATGCAAGTGGACGTGACTAAGGGGAAATAAACATTTAATTCATGACAAGCCCCATCCTCCCCACACCAGCAGCCAATAATCAGGGTGCAGACGTGTGTACCTCATGCTGGGGATGGCATGATATCCCAGACGGAAGCGCAGTTTGTGGGCGTCGCGGCACTGCTGCACCATCTGATCTCCCACACGCTGCATGTGCTTCAGCAGGTCCACATGCTCCGACCGCAGAGCCTTCAGACTGGAGATCGAGTCCCACGGCAAAACCAGCCAATGGTAACGTGCCTTTGGGTACTTGTCCTTGATGACCACCACCTTATCATCTTTATACACCTGAGGACAATAAATGGTAGCTGTTATAGTTTTATAGACATACACACTACTGGGTAAGATTTTTTAAAATGTTTTTGAAAGAAGTCTCTTGTGTTCACAAAGACTGCATTTATTTTTTATCAGAAATACAATAAAAACTAATATTGTTAAATATTATTACAATTTAAAATAACTTTATGGGAATATATTTTAAAATATAATTTATTCCTGTGATCAAAGCTGAATTTTCAGCATCATTACTCCAGTCTTCAGTGTCACATGATCCTTCAGAAATCATTCTAATATGACGATCAAGAATGATCAAGAAACATTTCTGATTATTATCAATGTTGAAAACAGTTGTGCTGCTTCATGTTTCTGTGGAAATCATGATACATTTTTTCATGATTCTTTGATGAAGAGAAAGTTCAAAATAACAGCATTTGAAATAGAAACCTTTTGTAAAAATGTCTTCACTGTCACTTGATTTAATATATATATCCAGAGGGGATATGTTGTCATTAATGACCTTACAAGCCATCATATTTGAGGAAAATATTTTATATTTTTAAATATAAGGGAAGAAAAAACACTAAACTTGTTTAAAGTATTTATGTGAAAAAATTATTTGGCAAAAAAGGCAAACTACAGCTTCAAAAAATGCATAGAAAAACAATAAGCTCACAAGAAAAAGCATATATTAACTACAACATAATCAGTTATTAATATTTCATTGGTTCTCTCTTGTTTTTGCATGTGTTCATAATTTCTTTGTATGACAGTCAGGCCAAAAATGAGGCCGCACAATTTGGCATATTTCATTGCGTTATCACAAATAAAACAATTGACTCACAACTATGATATGATACTATGATATATATTACATTGGAATAAAGGATGAGTACTAATATATAAATATATCATTTTTATATATATATATATATATCATTTTTATATATATATATATATATATATATATATATATATATATATATATATATATATATAAAATGAGAATCGCAATTTTTTGGTGTCAAATAGAGATCACGATTCTCCCATGATTCTAAATATAAAACTAAACAAAATATGTAATTTACTAGAGGTTTTGACAAAATATTAATTGCTGGAAAAATGTTTAATTAATTTGAATTAATACTTTTTTAAATTTCATTGACTCATTAATAAATACTTGTATCATTACTGGATGAATCAGTGTTTTTGAACGAATCTTTTGAATGACTGATTCAGTGACAAATACATTTTTAACAGTCACTTGTCGCCACCTAGTGGCGTAAGATGTAATTGATACAACCCATGTTTTAAGTGCCAAGTTAGTTTCAAAAGATGGTTTGACATATTTTGATCGCTACAGTAGACATCAGTGTTTATATCCTAACTTTAAACTTTTATCCCAGTACTTCTGTAACAATTTAAATCTTTGTAACAGAAATAACTACTGTGTGGTTCAAAACTGCTCTCTCTGGCTGAGCGTGGCAGCATCAACACAGATTTATATATAATTCATCAATAGAAATGCACAACTCATACCTGCATCTTGGGGTCCTGCATCGACACTTTAAGCCCTTGGCTCCAATGGCCAGCAGATTCCTGGGAAACAAGTATGTTTGCAGTGTTCAATCCAAAGTCAAAACTTGTAATTGAGCTTTTGTGAAAGAGGTCAGCATTTAAAAAAGAAAAACTTCAATAAACCGTTTCTCCAACCAGCTTGGAAACTTGGCTTTAAAGTAAAAAAGTGTCTGAAAATAGGAAAAAGTATCAGTGACATTATAAAACTACTGCCTAAAAATCCTTAATTACAAGTGTAAAATATCATATATTTGAATTTTATTGCTAACTATTGCAAAATCCCACTCTTTAGAGTCAAAAGAAACTCACTGATTTATCAGGTCCAGGCGGCGGTGTCTTTTTGGGTGGAGGTGAAGCGTCTGATGTACGGAAGGAGGATGTTGATGTTGTTTTTGCAGGGCTCTTGATCTTCTCTCCATTCCCCTCACAACTCATCTGATGGGATCTTTTGGAGGCTTTGTTACCCTCCGCAGCGGATCTGGATGTGAACGTCTCCTCTGTGAACTTCACTGTATATGGATACATCTGGTTGACCATGTAAAGTCTCTGGCCCGGCTTTATGGTCACCTGGTTGTAGAGGTGGGCGACATGTGGTTTGTAGGATGTTAAGACCAGTAACCTGTGCAATACAGCCTCAATTACAAGAGAACCGGGCATTTATGAACATAATAAGCTAGATGCTGACAAAACAACAAGATGCTGTTTTGAGGATACCTGATTTCCTTTGCCCACAACCACATTGTCCACATTTGTAGGATTCACACCCAACTGTTAAAAAGCAACAAGTGGTTCAAACATGCATTATTCTATTATAATATCTATTATACTATAATATATTACATGTTATAATATTTATCATACCTGTTTAACAGAGATAAATCCTCTGTTACAATCAGCTCTCAATTCAACTGCAAGAAAAAAAGCATCAAAATGAATAAATCCTGCATCTCTTTTCTTTTCACTGACTCATATGGTACACTACCTTGTTCTCTTGAGCACTTTTTGTCTTTTATCTTAGTTTCTGGTCCTCGACCCAAAATCACAGCTTGTTGATGAGGAAGCTGAATGGGTTTATGTGAATCATCTTCACTTACTAGTGAGCACAGTGGCATCTCCCTGAAAACATGTTCATATAATACTTTATAACGCATATAATACAATATCATGGGCTGATTTGTGAATTTCCAGCATACTCTGTCTAAAGTGCTCTAAACGCCACATATATTCACTTACCCTGCTGCTGGTGTAATATATCTACAGCAAAAATTGTTATAGTTGAAAACAAAACACTGAGAACTGCACACAGCAGCACATGACGCACAGTCTTCTTCATGGACATCAACAAACACGCAGACGCGCACATACTGACACCTACCGGTCAAAAGGCGCTATGAGTTCACATTACAATGGACAAGAGAGAAAGATTTGTGTAGTTTGTAGACAAATTTTTGTTTATAAATTTGCATTAATTTACAGTGGGCAAGTGAAAACAAAATGACTGAAACCGAATGATTAATGAAACATATTAGCTTATTGCTTTAATTATACACCTGTCACTAAGTTAATGCATCAGATTTGAATCTCAGGAACATCTTTTCAACAATTGTATTATTTTTATGCGCTTTTGGGACAGTGTATGAATGGATAGTTAAAAGGAATGTAACATCTGCTTTTGAATATCACATTTTTAATGCAAAACAAAAAGAGATAGAATTTTTTGTGTAGTTTTGAATATAGCCTATAAGTTTTATTACTACAATTGTGGATTTTTTAAAAATGCTAAACGTTTTGAAGCATACATTTTTATTCAGTCCTTAAAGTAGCTAAAAAAAAAAAAAACCTTAAAATTACTTGCAATAAATATTTAATAACCTAAATATTTCAGTATTTATTATTTGTACGTTTTTAATTTGTTCATATTTATTTATTTTATCTTTCAGTAAACGTGTATTTGTGTTTAACAATGACTATGTCTGTTATTTGAAGAGGGAAAAAAGGTGTTACGTTGCTTGGTAATTAACTAAATTACTTGGAAGAGCTGTTTATTCCAGTTATTATGAATAATACATGTAATTAGGTGTTTATTATTGAACATTTGTGTTTTCATATTACTGTTGCCACCGTTTTATAGGTTAAAAACAATGACGTTCGTGCATGACAGTTAAACTTCTTGTAAAATCACTGTAACTCTAGCAGCTTTTGGCTACTATTTATCACATTTACTCATTAAAAACAAATCAGTTTTAACTAAAATGTCATTAACGAGTAAGACAAATCATTTTTACGCATGTGTTGACCAAAATCAGGACGGTATCCGTATTCTGCCAACTGGGAAAGATGCGATAATGTGACTTTTATGCGAGTTGTGTGAGTAAC
Source organism: Hypophthalmichthys molitrix (assembly GCA_037950675.1). NCBI lineage: Eukaryota > Metazoa > Chordata > Actinopteri > Cypriniformes > Xenocyprididae > Hypophthalmichthys > Hypophthalmichthys molitrix. Next base: position 9,300,172 of record CM075492.1, on the reverse strand, counting down.
TCACTCCAGTGATCTCATGTCACTGACTTCCTTCTTCAGAGGGGATCATTGAGAGATCAGGTAAGAGCTGGCCTGCACTAACACACTTTAAATCACATCAACACCGGGCATTTCACATCTCCCTGTCTTGTCATGTTGTTTTCGGCTGTTTTCCAGAGGTTTCATCTGATGTTATGTATTAATTGACGGGATTTCTGTCATTATACAGAGCTTGAAGGTTAGCACAGGCTAGTTAGCTTCAGTTTAACACACATTCCCCCGCACGCTAACATTATTACAGGTCTTTTAGAGGATAAACGCGCATTTGAGTGGTTCATAGTTGATTTATCATCACGTAAGTGTTTAATTTATGAATATGTTCTTGTTTTTGACTGTACGCGTTCATGTCTCGCGATAGCGCGTCAGTTTTATTAGCCGTTAGCTGAATTAGCCGTCAAAGTCATTTTACGTTTACATTTATGCACATGCATATTAGCAAATTAGGTTTTTATTAAAACCTCAAGCGTGTTTGTATTGTTTTTCAAAGCGGTGTTAATAGACTTGTCATTTAAAGGTCGTTTGAACTCGTAGTTGTGTGTGAATGACTCCTACATACAGGCCTCATTTGCTTAAACAAAGTTTAAACTCTTCCGAGATATGTTTGTTTTTATTTATGACGGTCATGAACGCTGTTGTTTAGGGGGTTTTGTTTTAATTCGTGTCTATAAATGAATTTAAGTAGGGTCACTGAGTGACACGTAGGCAAATCGAGCTCACTGACATGATATCCACTGAAGTATAACACACATTTCAGCCTTTATTTTGCAATATTTGGGATACGTTTCAAAACTTAGGGTGCTGTGAACCCTTTAGGCAGCACAAAAATGCTGTCTAGGCGGGGAACAACACAACTTAGGTGTGTATGTTGTAAACATTTCAGGTGCCCTGGCAAGAAAGTCAGTGAGTTTGTCCATCATGGTGTGAATCACACAAGTTTATGTGTCAACTAACCCATTTAACCCTTCGTGTTCACCCAGACCCCCGTCAGACACTGTGAAGCCACGGGCTGTCGTGATGTCGGAGCCCAAAGCGCCCATCCCGGCCCCTGGAGACACTTATAAAGGCTGGCTCTTTAAATGGACTAATTACATCAAGGGATACCAAAGGCGATGGTTCGTCCTGAGCAATGGCTTGCTGTCTTACTACAGGTGAGTTTGTGACGTGTTACTGTTGTTTATTATCGAGCTCTATAGACAAAAAAATTTGTTATCAGGTATTGTTTCCGTCAAGACAGCAGGTCTCGCAATGGCTGATAGGAACATTTGATGGTCTAATGAATCCTTTGTGATGCTGTCAAGTGTTCTTTGGCCTTTCACCAATATCTGATAAGGTGCAAAGATTTAGATAGTGAAATGACTTGATACTTGAGGACCTATTATGCTCTTTTTACCAAGCTTAGTTTTTTTTTTTTTTTCTACTAGAATAGGTTTTCATGTTTGAATGTTCAAACAACACCTTATTTTTGACATTGTTGCAGCTCCTCTCTTCCCAGTCTGTCAGTAACGCTCTGTTTAGTTCCTCTCTTTATGAAGCCCCTCCTTCTAAAAATTGCAGTGTGCTCTGATTGGTCAGCTGGACCAGTGTGTTTCGGAAATGTCACGCCCCTTACCATAACTGGCAGGAATATTGTGATGGAAGAAAACTCAAGCCTACAATGGAGGCGTTTCAGGGAGTTTAGAAACAGTGTTACTGATATAGAAAATATATCTATATATATTCTCTATATCCCGCTGGAGTGACTTTGTCCCGCTGGAGTGACTTTGTACTTTGTAACTTTGCAGACCTTTTTCATGCTCAAACAGCAAAACACTAAAGAAAGTTAAACATGTAAGAAAGCATAATAGGTTCTCTTTAAGCTTATGCACATAACTCCTCCCATATTGTTTGTGCTGAATTAATGATATCTCAAGTCATACGACTTTGAAGCGATTGGACATGTGGATGCTAAACGGGCAAAAAAAAAAAAAAAAACTCAGCACCTTCGGCTGTCTGTCTGTAAGATGATGCCATTTTACGTAATTAGATTTGAGTTGATCTGCTGGTGAAGCTGCATTCATCTCATTGGGCTCTGTCAATTATTAATACTGCATGTGTGTCTGTTTGCTCGCGCGATCCTCACTGTTTGTTCAGTAGTTTGAGATGAGAGGATAACACATTCTTTAAGCTGTGAATATACGATAACACAACAAGGTCCATGGCCTCAACAGTTGGCTAATGAGTGTATGTGGACTATTTTTGCTTTCCTTATTATGTTGTATTTGTACGTGAATACACAATGTAAATGAAATTAAATGAATACTGTGTAAAAGCTGTGTTTAAGCCACGCCAAAGCAAATAAAAAAGGTCTGTTTTACAATAGTGCTCATTCAGATCGAGCTGAAAATGACTAAAAGTGCTGTGTGTGGCACCGAGTCATCCAATTTCACAACTGTACAACTGCTTTTTTGGCTCTTTGTGAATGGATACAGTATCGTTCAAAAGTTTGTGGCCAGACTTTTTTTTTTTTTTTTAAGAAAGAAATTAATACTTTTATTCGGCAAGAATGCATTAAATTGATCAAAAGTGACAATAAAGACATTTATAATGTCACAAAAGATTTCTATTTCAAATAAATGCTGTTCTTCTGAATTTTCTATCCTGAAAATAGTATCACAGTTTGCACAAAAAATTTAAGCAACACAACTGTTTTCAGTATTGATAATAATAGAAATGTGTAATGAGCAGCAAATCAGCATATTAGGAAAAAAATCCTACTGGCCACAGTTTTTTTTGAACAGTAATGTAAATAAAAACCATGCAATTCGTATTAAATTTGATTTATTTTTATTGTAGTAAGTAACTTTTAATAAATCTCAAATGCTTAGAGTAAAATAAATGAGTATTTAAACAGTTAAAAAGCATATTGCACACTTTCTAAATGTTGCATTTAAATGTACATCATACAATCTGTTACATGTGCATCAAATTAAATACTGAATTTAAATTTAAACTGATTTTGACCGTTGTTCAAAAACAACCTTTATAATGTTGACTAATATAACAGATGCTTGTCTGATAAACCCAGAAGCGTATTACATATATTGTGTGATGTCATAAAATCTAAAATATTTGCACAAAATAACTTGTCTCTTTCAAAATACAGTGGAAACTTCCCAATTATTCTGTGTAATACATTTACCAAAATTATCTAGTGTTAAGTCTTAAAGCACTGTCTCCAACATCAGGTTCTGATTTCTATAGTAAACATACATTTTTATGGCTATCCACTGCTCTAAAATGTCTCATCAGCTAGAAATAGTTTTTTGTGATCGCAAAGACTAAATAATTCTTCCATAACTGTTAAAGTCATGGAAATCCATTAGTCAAATGGTGTGGGAAGTCTGACTGTAGCATTACAGTGTAAATAAAAGGCACAAGTGCACATTGTCTTTTCCACCTCCACATGACCATTTTGATTGGCTGAGTGAGTTTTGGTCACGTGACTGTCTTAACAGGTCATCTCTGTTTAGGAGGATCACACGCTCTACTTAAGGCTTGATTTCAGCACTTCCTCTGGTCCTGCAGGCAGTCATCAACAGTTTCTCATTACTCTCAGTGTGTGTGTATGTGAGATTCATCAGGAAATGTAGAGGGCGAGTTAGAGATTTCAGTTTACAGGCTCTGGACTGTTGTGGCTCTGTTAAATCGCCTGGCATCGGTCTTGTGCCATGTCATAGATCGTCCAAACTGGTCTTGTCTCATTTCGTTCTGCCGAGTATAGAAAATCCTGAGAACTGGTGATTCATCAGTGTTGGCAAATTACAGTGAAGATGGAAACTTTATTTATATGTGATATATTTGGTGCTGTTTACATATGAGCTGCTTACCAGGATTACGTCTACTTTTATACAACACGACAGTGTTATTTTAAGATTACTTGTATACAGGGTTTGACATTAACTTTTTTTGCTCACCAGCCACTGTGGCTAGTGGTTTTCCAAAGTTACTAGCCACTCAGCATTTTCACTGGTCACAATTTTGACATCGATACCATGGGGAAAATTTGCCATATAAATATATTTAGTATTATCTCATAATTTAGCAGCAGGCATATTAGGCTGCTGTCACTTTAAGACCTGATGCACAGATCCATTATACTGTTACACATGCGTTTTCTTTCTCAACTGTTTACGTTCACTTAAAACATAACTGACGGTGTTTAGGTGAAAACTCGGCATTTTGACATTATTTTGTGTGTATTTGACTGTTTAAGCACAATAAGCTGTGGAAAATAACTCAATTTAGTACTGAGAGGTGGCTTTATGTGGTGCCCTTTGGGTGTGAGGACAAAATCTGCGGGAATGAGTAAAATTATGCAACCCCACACCGAAATTCAAGCCCTCTAACACCAACAGTATTCATCTGGAGCAAATGAAATGAGTGAGTGAGGGGAGGCGGGTTTGTGTGTTGACTCATTGTTGGAGAGATGAGAGAGAGAGAGAAAGCGCAGCTGGTATCGTGTATCTATTTTGTGGAAAATGAGTGTTGTAAGTGTTTCAGATATTTCAGTATCGATATGTATCGAAAAATCAATATTTTTGACAACACTACATTGCATACAGTTTATAATTTCAGATGCCTTTCTAAAAGACTACAGTTGAAAAATGTATATATAGACCCTTTTCACATTTCCAGGTTTCTCAGAAGTGGAAGTCGTCATAGTTGGGTAAAATTCTATAGCAGTGAATGAGAGAATACATTAAATATATTTTTTGTGTTTCCATTTGCTCAAATAGCAAGCTTTTCACAACTTTCAAAAAAAGGAAAAAAAAAGAGAGCGATTGATAACGGCAGTCAGAAGAGAGAAATATGTCATTTTTACCATCACTCCCATAGCCGCTGTATTAGAAACACCCTCACAGCAGCGTTAACTAGTTTTTTGTAATTTGATGCAAAGGTAATTTAATTCTAAGTATAGTGTTATAAATGTATCTGTTTTTTAAAAAATGAAAATATAAAAAACTTTGCAGGATTTACGATATTGATGACCGTTAAAACGCGTCATCACAGTCTCTGAAAAAGGTCTGTTATATATAAAATTCAACCCCAAAGTTGCTAGTAGGAGTGACTGCTGAATGCCACCCGCATTTGGCGGATTGGCGGGTGTTAATGTCAAGCCCTGCTTGAATAAGTTTCCTGTATTTATTACAGTTTTGAATTGGCTTTTATTTGTATATTTTCAGTCTCAAAAAACTTCTCATTATGAATATGAATTGAGTTTATTGAATATTTTGCAAAAAACGTGTAACATATATACCATTTTGTATTTGTAATCAATGACTTACAGAATGTAGTTTTATATTGTGCTGTTGTTTCTCTTTTGATTTATTCATCTTGAAGCTGGTAGGATTAATCCATGTCTCAGAATTACTGAAGAAGAAATTTTTCAGAATATTTGCTAAGATCGTAAACATGGGGCTCTTTTTCAATCTGATATCAGATACTGCGATAGCAGCAGTAACGTATCTTCTGTCAGATAAATGCACAAGAGTGAAAGAAACTCTAGCTGAAGCCATTTCTCGAATGCTTGCCTTTCAGTGCTGATTCATGAATATTGCATCAGATGCTGAAAAACAGCTGTCAGGAAGCTTTTGTTCAAGTTTTTGCTTGCAGAGTTTAAAGAGAGCCTTGCAGAACCAGACTTTGACTATCATTATCAAGTATAAACACATTGCGTGTTATTCTGGCATCCCTGGGGCTATCTGAATGTCATGTAAACCATGTTTAAATCTAAAATTGGGTATAACTATGACCAACTGAAGTTTCATCTTGAACACCTCATCTTATCTCCATCCCTTTTGCTCTTTCAGGACCCAGGCGGAGATGGGTCACACGTGTCGAGGCACCATAAACCTGGCTACAGCCAATATTGCGGTGGAGGACTCGTGCAATTTCGTCATCTCTAATGGCGGCACGCAGACATATCACCTGAAGGCCAGCTCAGAAGTGGAGCGGCAGCGGTGGATCACAGCACTGGAGCTGGCCAAAGCCAAAGCTTTCCGCATGCAGGCTGAATCGGGTAAGCCACGCCTCCTGATAACACTGAATGGAACAGGAAACTGCATTTGAGAATAGCACAACATTGCACACTCATACTTTTTGGGGCGGAAAGCGTTTTTAACAGTTTTTGTTCCTCTTTTTATTTCTCTGCAGATGATTCTGGGGACGAGTCCACTCCTCCTGCCTCAGGGCAGGGCGGAGGCTCACGTAACTCAGAGGTGCAGTCCACTCTCCGGACCTTGGGCAGCAAAGTGGAGGATCTGAGCACCTGCAACGACCTTATTGCCAAACACGGCTCTGCACTTCAGCGGTCAGTCTGTCTTTCTCTACCAGTTTGGACACACTTGACTATTATTCAGTTATATAATAAATATAGAAATAATTCACAAATACATTGACACACACACACACACACACATATATATATATATATATATATATATATATATATATATATGTATATATGTGTGTGTATATATATATATATATATATATATATGTGTGTGTGTGTGTGTATGTGTGTATATATATATATATATATATATATATATATATATATATATATATATATATATATATATATATATATATATATAATATATGATTTTATTTCAGCTTTAATTAATTTTTTAAATAACAAAAAAATTTTTTCCCCCACTCAGATTTGGCCTTTGTGCTCATATAAAGAATCTATTTGCTGTCCAATTTGTTGATTCATATGTTTTCTTTCAGGTCCTTGTCTGAGCTGGAGGGAGTTCGGCTGGAAGGACAGACAAGTGAAAAGATTCGGCAGGTGACAGAGCGAGCCACGCTCTTCCGAATCACTTCCAACGCCATGATCAACGTAAGACAGCTAGGCAATATATTTGCTTTAGTGAAAAAGCCGTTCACTTCATCATTCACTCGTGGTTGTCTGTTTCACACAGAAACCACTCTGTTAAACGTATTCTTAATGATTCTCTAAATCTGATACCCAGGCCTGCCGGGACTTCCTGGCTTTGGCTCAAGCTCACAGTAAGCGCTGGCAGAAAGCCCTGCAGGCTGAGAGAGAGCAGAGAGTCCGACTGGAGGAAACACTGGAGCAGCTCGCCAAACAACACAACCATCTGGAGAGAGCCTTCAGAGGAGCGACTGTACTGCCTCCTTCCCAGAGCAACCCTGCCATAGACAGCAAAGGTACAGAATCACTGACACAGAAACACTGGGTGCCTCAAAATAATATATAGACCAATATATAAACACAGCTTTCTAATGCATTGTCTTCACTAGTTGCACACAACAATGAGAAGACACCTAGTGATGTCCGACTCCAAAACGAATGACCCTTATGAGCAAATCCTTTTGAATGAATCAGTCAGATTGATTCACAAGTCAGTTCGAGTCTGCCTCACAACACACACTGTTTTCAGTAAATTAACACATAGAAGAATAATATTTCATCTTTTTCATTTATTTGCACAAATATAGAATTATATGTGACCCTGGTCACATATGATAATTAATAGCAATATTTACCTAAAATATACACTACCGCTCAGAAGTTTGGGGTCAGATGTTTTCTGAGAGAAGTCTCTTTTGCTCATCAAGTCTGCTTTTATTTGATCTTCTCTATGGAAATGCTGCCTCCATTCATTCATTCATTCATTCAAAAATACAGTAAAAACAGTAATGTTGTGACATAATGGTACAATTTCAAATATATGTTAAAATGTAATTAATTCCTATGATCAAAGCTGAATTTTCAGCATCATTACTCCAGTCTTCAGTGTCACATGATCCTTCAGAAATCATTCTAAAATGATGATTTGATGCTCAAGAAACATTTATTATCAATGTTAAAAGCAGTTGTGCTGTCTCATATTTTTGACATGTGAGATATAAACTCACAAATTCTGAGAAAAAAGTTAAAAACTTTTTGTAACCGTTTTTAACTGTTTATATCATGCAATTGCAAGTTTATATCTCGCAATTCTGACTTTTTTCTCAGAATTGCGAGATATAAACTCACAACTGCATGATATTAACAAAGTTTTAAAGTCAGAATTGTGATTTTAAAAACTCGCAATTCTGACTTTATAACTCACAATTCTGATTTTATAAGTCCCAATTTTGACTTTATATCACGTAATTGCGAGGAAAAAAAGTAAAAATTGTGAGTGAAAAAGTCGCAATTGCCTTTATTTTTTTATTTAGTGGTGGAAACAAGCTTCCATAATTTAAGGCATCCTTGCTGAAAAAAAATATTAAATTCTTTTAAAAAATAATCTTATGGACTCCAAACTTTTGGTAAGAAATGGTAGTGTATTTTAACAAAACATTTTAATAACTGAAAAATGTTTGGGTGATACAAATGAGTAATTGAATCAAATTTCTTAATTTTTTTTAACATTAATAATTTACAATTAGAACTGATTCAAATGCCTCTTTCTAGTCTTTAAGAAACGTTTTGGCCAATTAAAAATCACAATGTAACCTTTGCGATGCTTGAAGTATTGCAGTATTGAATATTTTATATATCACCCAGAAGGATGAAATCCTGGGAACTCTAACACCCATTTCTATATTTAAGAACTCTAGCTATACATTTGAATATGACATACAGATTACCTGTATATCTTATACTTCCTGCTTTCTTCGTCCCGTAGGCTCAGTTTCAGGAAAGGGCGACGCCAGTGACGAGGACGAGGAGAACGAATTCTTCGACGCTTGCGAGGACGTTCAAGAGTTTATCACTGTTCCAGCAGACCCCAAATATCACAGGTCTTTGTTTACTCCCTCGTTCCTGTCGTTTACTCTCATCCCTCTCTGTCCCTTAACTCACTTCTCATATAAGTGTTACTGGACCTAAGTGTGTCCTCTGCCTTCCCTTCCCCTTCTTCCTCTCTCTCACACTCTCTGGCTCTCTCATACTCTCATTTCCATTTCTCTCAGGAGATCTGGCAGCAATGTCAGCGGAATCAGTAGCGAGCTGGGAATGGACGACGGGACGACATCGGTAAGGCGCTATGTTTATAGCGTTTATGTATGTGAACCAAATTCGATTTCATGTGCGGTCTAGATATAAAAAAAACATAGTTGCTATGTTTCCATCCAAAGTTGTGATTTTAACTTATGCGCAAAATTGGAAAATCGCATAAAACATTTGCGAATAAACAACCATTTCCGTCCCATGTGTTCAACAGAACAAAATCTTCACTTCCTGGGAAATTGGCGAAAAATATCTGTAATAAAAAAAAGTTGCTGCAATTGGGGAAGCCACTGTGGCTCCTTTTTTGTATGTCATAAATGAACGAAACACAACATGTTATCTTTCGTTCGGGGGCGATGCCTGATGTTTAGGAACTCAATCATGTGCGACAGTTCTGGCAGGTAATTATACTAAATCTTTTTGATGACAGACTTTGGCAACATTTGAGATGCTGTGCAATGAAATTGGTCCTCTGGTTAGTCCAGTTATCCAATCTAGGGCTGTCTATTTTAAAAAATCCTTGTTTGCAATTTACTCATTTTGAGTAACTGGCAAAATATGGGAAGTGGCGCATACCACGGACGAGAATCCATGAACCGCATGATTAGATCACTTTCTAAGGCTGCACGATATATTAAAACCATTTAAGAATCATACTAGAGCATAGTGCTATCGTGAATTCACAAAGGTTGCGATTCAGTTGAATAAATATATGCCTGGCAGGTTTAATATTACATGCGTGTAGGTTATGTGCCTCTCAGAGCGGCTCCGTTCACAGTGAATGCAACTCCACATGAATTGTTATCATTTACATGCGTGGAAGTATTAAACAAGGATTTGATCATGCTGTAAGTGTAACAACAACAATCACCAGGTCATTGGTGCCCTCTGCAGGCTCTTGTTTGCCTTAGGTCTATTTTTTTTATTACCACAAAAAAAAAATCTGATTACTTGATCAATCTTCAGAATAATTGATCAGTTACCAAAATAATTGTTAGTGACAGCCCTAATCCAATCACATCCTCTGTTTAGGCAAAGTCACGTGAGTTTTTTTGTTGCATGTCAAGGAATTTATTCTGTAAATGTGTCTCCATCGTAGTTTATGCATGTCTTCTTATCGGATAAAAAAATATCAATTGAGTGCATGTTTTTTTTTATGCATATTTTTAGAATTTATGCGCATCTTGGTGTTTCCATCCAGCATTTTTATGCAATATCCTAAAATTCGCATAAAAATAGGTGGAGGAAAACAGCCTTTGATGTCTAAAGTTCATGTTTGAACACATTTTTTCATCTCTCACAGCTAGACGAGCAGTCTCTGGCATCCAATCCCGAGTCTCCGCAGTCCCAGGAGGTGGTGCCTGTGAGGAAAAGACGGAGCCGAATCCCAGATAAACCGAATTACTCTCTCAATTTGTGGAGCATCATGAAGAACTGTATCGGAAAAGAACTCTCCAAAATCCCCATGCCTGTATGCTCACCGGTCTCTTTATGAGAATCCCGAACAGCCTAGATTCATGGCTTTGCTTTCAACGCATCCGTTTTTTTCCCAGGTAAACTTCAACGAGCCCCTGTCCATGCTGCAGCGTCTCTCAGAGGATCTTGAGTACTATGAACTGCTGGACCGGGCTGCCAAGTGCCAGAACTCTCTGGAGCAGATGTGCTACGTGGCAGCTTTCACCGTTTCCTCATACTCAACTACAGTTCACCGCACGGGCAAACCCTTCAACCCTCTGCTGGGGGAGACGTTTGAGCTGGACCGTGTCCAGGAGAGCGGCTACAGGTCCCTCTGTGAGCAGGTGAGGGGACATCAGCCTTTGTTTATCCAGCTTATTGAAATGAAGCGAGTTGTCTTTGAAACTTAATCTGTTCTTCTTTATCCTGTCTCTCTCCTCAGGTAAGCCATCACCCTCCGGCTGCGGCTCATCACGCAATCTCCGAACGAGGCTGGACCCTGAGACAGGAGATTGCCCTGGCCAGCAAGTTCAGGGGCAAATATCTCTCCATTATGCCCCTGGGTAACTATTAATGCTATTTTGGACCTTATCACCATGCTCAAGTTTTAAAGTAACATGTGCAGCTTTAATTTAACAGGGAAGAGTTTTTCTCAGTAGTTCCTTTTCTTAAAAACAAACATATTATAAAACAGGAAGTGTAATGCAAGAAAGTAAAACATTAGATATGTAAAGTAGAGTGTAATAAAAAAGCATTTGGACACTTAAGGTGCTTCCCAATTTGTGTACTTATGCACTATTCTGTGACGTTTTTTAGTATAAACAGTGCGAGTAGTGTGTTCAGTGCGAGTAGTGTGACAATTAACTGGTAGAGATTTTGGACTACGTCTCTATCGTAGTCACGAAAGCTTATCATTTGCATGTGTTTTTAAGCATTGCTGTTTAAAAACAAGTGATTTTAATCCGTTGAAGGACAGAAAGAGAACGGTTTCTGAGCGCTGTCTAAGAGTCATAGAGCGCACGAGTACTGAACTTAGTTCTTTTTGGTGCCTTATTGGGCTTGAACGGTTAAATACGCATATGTGTAAAAATGCCCGTCTTTGTAAGTATCCTCGTAAACACATTCATTTATGTCTTAAGTGGACATAAACAGTTGAGAAAGAAAGCACGTGTGTATCAGTGCATTTGGTCTTAAAGTGACGGCAGCCTAATAAACCTGCTGCTGTCTGTGTCATTAATGTTAATCAAACAACAAATGACAAAGAGAAAATCACTCACTGCTCCTGACTGAATCAATTTGTGACTTAAAAATTAATTTATATTTAATTTACACAAACTATGCAGTGTATTTTTCTACATTTACTTATACAACTTATGTAGTATTTCTTATTTTTAGTGCTTGAAGTTTTCAGGTAGGTCTATTTCATTTGTGTCTTTGTTCTATTGTAGTTTTGTCCTATTGCTAGTAATTGGTTTCTTTGTTCTTATTTTGTCACTGACTATTTACTTGTCTTCGGTAAGCTTGAGAGTTTAAAAAAAATACATAGGCTAGTATTAGTTTTTTTTTATGATATTGAAATTGGTGACACAAATTTGGAAATTTCAATGGTTTTAAAAATGTTGATATCATATTAACCTTATTTAAAGCAAAAATAACTATATCGTGAAATAAAATTACTCAAATTGTGATATAAGATTTTGATCATATCGCCCACCCCTATGTTCACACTGTAAATTTAAAATACAAAAAGTGCACTTTAAATACAGATGACCCACTTAATTAACCTGAAAAATTGAAGTGTGGAATGTTGACCACATCATGCACTCAACTATCGCAGTTTTAATTATGAAGTGGAGGGGGAGGGGCTGACCGACTCTGATGAATGACAAAATAACCACATTAAATGTATACACTACACAGTTGAGTACATAGTGCATAAGTACACAGTGTATAAGTGCATAGTATGTAGTGCTCCATTGGGGACACAAGTTTAATGACATTAACTATGAACATGTAACAAATGCAGCTTGTCACAATACTGCTACACAATACTAAGTTACAGTACTGAGGTTTATGAGTCGATGATTCTTTGTTCATATAAAAAGATGGATATTAGAATATCTTATGCTTGCATATATGTCTTTAAGCAAGAGTTTGTGAGCTCATTTTGAAATGCTTGTATGTTTCTCCAGGTTCTATTCATTGTCTCTTTGAGAAGAGTAACAATCACTACACCTGGAAGAAAGTTACAACCACAGTGCACAATATCATTGTCGGGAAACTCTGGATAGATCAGGTTGAGTCTACTTAATTAGGCATATATATTTTCATATTCTCAGCATCAATGACTGCCGGGCTGATTTGTGTCTGTTAAAAAAATCAACTGATGGTCTTGTCAGTAGATAATTGTTCTTTTTAATTCATTGTTTAAAAAAAAAAAGTCTTCATTTCAGCAATTTTGGTACATCTGTCGTTTTTATTATATAAATAAATCATCATTTTCAGCCATTGGCCACCCTGTTTTTCTTTTTGTGCATTTAAATGTTTTACTATACAAATGTTGCCATTAAATTGCAATATCTATAGTTTGGCATTTAATTTCATACAGCTCAGTTGTGTCTTTCTCTCGATTCAGTCAGGAGAAATAGACGTTGTGAACCACAAAACAGGCGACCGCTGTCATCTCAAATTCGCCCCATACAGCTACTTCTCCAGAGATGTGGCCAGAAAGGTGAGTCAGCAGCTGTTCCACTGACTTCTTTTTCCCAGAATGCAGACGTGTCAGTTTTGTCCCCTTTCATTCGTCACCCTCTGAACATGTTCATGGTTTTTGTTTTTTTTTGTTTTTTGGCCTGTTCCATCCTTCTCTATTTGATGTCTGCTTTCACTTCCTTCTTGTGCAATGCCTCTCTCTGTAGGTCACGGGGGTTGTGACGGATAAAGATGGGAAAGCGCACTATGTTCTCTCTGGGACGTGGGACGAGAAGATGGAATGCTCTCGTGTGATGCAGAGCAGCAGAGGGGGGGAGAACGGCGCCGAAGGACGACAGAAAACCGTCTATCAGACTCTCAAAGCCAAAGAGCTGTGGAGGAAGACTCCGCTGCCGTAAGATATTCCCAAACACATACAATTAAAAGAATATTCTGTGGTGCTCAATTAACAGCATTTGTTCCTCATTTTCTTAAAAAAAAAAAAAAAAAAAAAAAACCAATAATCTGGGTTACGGTGAGGCACTAATGATGGAAGTGAATGGGGCTACTTCATAAACATTAAATTAATGATTCAAAAGTAAAGCCACAAGATGTAAAGAAAAAAGTTAACATGATTTTATTGTGAAATCACTAATTTTTTCGGATTGAAGTTTATGAAGGAAGGTTATGAAGTAATGTCACCTTTGCCTAAGTAATATTTATGAGTAGTTGCAGCCTTGGCTTAGTATTTAGTGAATGATTTTTGACACATGAAGTTGTGATGCTCAAGACTGAATTCAGCATTTTTCTGCCCTCTCTCTCTCTACTGTGTATATACAGGGATGGCGCTGAAAACATGTACTACTTCTCAACACTGGCATTGACATTGAACGAGCCAGAGGAGGGTGTTGCTCCCACAGACAGCAGAAGGCGGCCGGACCAGCGTCTGATGGAGCAGGGCCGCTGGGAGGAGGCCAACGCTGAGAAACAAAGACTGGAGGAGAAGCAGCGCACCGCCCGCCGAGAAAGAGAGCGAGAGGCCAACCGCACCTCCAGCCCTACAGAAGAGGGTAAGGAGCCAGCAGACGGGGGTAAAGTGACCTTTTTTTTGTCTTTCTACACGTCTCTCCTCCTCTCTTCCGCCTTCTCGGCGTCTCTCGTTCACTCCCGTGTGTCTGTCTGTCTTTCCCTCAAGCTCTCATTGAGGACTCCATATCTGACTCGCCTCTAAAAAGCAAGTACTCCTGTTCTACTTCGTTTTCCCTTTATCTTTCTCTTTTTAATTGTCGTCTTCTGAATTTTTTCACATCTCACACAAACACACACTGTAGTAGTGCTTATTTGCATATTATTAAAGTAGTAGTTCACCTAAAAATGAGCATTTTGTCATCTTGTTCCAAATTCATATGACTTTTTGTTTTTTCTTCCGTAGAGCTTTTCCATATAATCAAAGAAAGGGACTCGGGCTGTTGAGCTCCAAACAGTGTTATTTTAGTAGCAGTAATATACTTTTATTGCATTGCAATATAATATATATATATATATATATATATATATATATATATATATATATATATATATATATATATATATATATATAAAAATTACATGTATATATAAATTCATTTTTATCTTTATTTCCCATTTTAGTAAGTTAAATTGGTTAATTTTAGTACTTTTTTTTTTTTGTAAATTTAGTACTTCAAATTAAACAAAATGAAATTTAGCTGAAATAAAATTTCAATTAATGATTATTTTAGTGTAATTAACCATTTTTAATCCAGTAAATTAACCAGTAAACTAGTTTTGTAACACTTTTTTCTTTAAAATTTCACTCTTTATGTACCACATATAAAAGAAAAAGTCATATGAGGTATGGAGCGACGAGGGTGAGTAAATGATGACAGGATTTTTATTTTTGGTGAATTATCCCTTTAATAGGAGCACATTCCACGCCTCCGTTATGCCATTCACTCATTGTATTCTTTCTTTTTTTGTTTTTGTCTTAATTTGCATCCCCACTTTTAATTTTTGGCTGCTCGTCTCTCAACTCTGATCAGCTGAAGAAGTCGAGATTGCCAGTGAGCCCTCTGAGACCACTTACAAAAGCAAGTACCATCCCATCCCTCTCCCTAATCACTGTTTCTCACGTTTATCATCCAATCATCTTCATTTTCCATCTGTCTATCCCTCCATCAGCTGACACGGATGAAACTTCCTCCGATCTTTCGCTCTCAAGCAAGTAGCAGAATCAACACCAACCATTGCTGCGTAGTGTCATTTAGTCTGTTTTAGGCTGTTTTCACACTTAGTTTGATTACTTTTATTTGAATTCTCCTTGCATCATGCATATTTAAAGAGGACCTATTATGCTTTTTGGCATGTTCATCTTTCTTTAGTGTGTTGCTCATGAAAAAGGTCTGAAAAAGTCACTCCAAAGGGAGTTATTCTCTATATCAGTAACACTGTGTCTAAACTCCCTGAAACGCCTCCATTGCAGTCTTGAGTTTTCTTCCAGGGACGAACTTGTCACAATATTCCTTACTTAAATAATTCCCGCCCAAGGCATACACAAAAAAACGAGTGAGGTCTGGTTGAGTTAGTTAGTAGTGTGTTGAAACTTGCGGTTATGGTAAGGGCGTGACATTTCCCAAACACACTCAAAGTGGTTGACCAATCACAAAACACTGGTCCAGCCCACCAATCAGAGCACAATGACATTTTCAGAAGGAGGGGGTTTATATAGACAGGAACTAAACAGAGCGTTACTGGATGAGATGAGCTGCAACAATGTGAAAAAATAATGTTTTTTGAACATTCAAGCATGAAAACTTATTCTGGTAGACCCCAACAACAAAATCAAGACTTCGTAAAAGGGCATAATAGGTCTTTAAACAAGCATTTCAAATCAATTCCATGATGCATACATTTAACTTCCACTAGTGGGCAGTGTGAATGCATAAATTGCAGCACTATATAGACAGAGACTACACTCTAAAAAACACTGGGTTAAAAACAACCCAAGGGCTGGGTAAATATAGGACAGAACACATGTTGGGTTCATTTTACCCAGCAAATTGGGTTGTTTATTTAACCCAGCATAATGGGTTGATTCATTTTTACTATAATACTACCTTTTTTTTCCCCTTTATATATGAATGAATGTTTACGGATTATAAACTTTAAATACTCCACACAACCTCTGGTTTGCATGATAATTCCTTTATTTTCAATCATATTTTATAGTATAGCATATTTTATATCGTGTTTAATACATGTTGCCTACATTTAAGCTTGTTTAACAAATATTAGAAGTAAAAATTAAACATTTAGAAGTAATTCAAGTGTAATCGACCAGTCTGTTATCCTGTTTCCACCGTAACGGCACTGGATCTTGTGCCGGAGATGGCTTGTGTTTGGCGGGGGAACTGCTGATTCAACTTCAGAACTTCAAACCGCCACCTGTGTTTCACTCGTAGCCTAAAAAAAAAACGACTCCATAACCTGTCCATAAATAATCAATGTACAACTCTGAGAACGTATTTTAACATCCTAAGTATTTATATTTTGTATCTTTTTGAATAAAATCATAAAATTTTGTGCAAGGCATGAGGCGTTTCAATCACCGTGACTCACATCACGCCCCTGTATGTTGCTTTGCATAAAATTAAAGGATATACAGAACAATAATGGAATTTTTAGATAAAATAAAATGTACTTAAACCTGTATTTTACCGAAGGCATTCACCAATTTGACGGAGCTTCACTGCTCTCTCCTGAAGAGGTCGTAAAAAGCCTGCGATAAATAACTCAACCTCTGGGTTGTTATGTCCGACCCAGGATCTGGGTTACACAAAAAATACTCAAACACTGGAAAAATAACCCCCCTAAAAAAATGACTCAACCCAGGATTTGGGTAGAAAAACTAACCCAATATTTTTTAGAGTGTCATTGTTGAAGTCCATTCCCCATTAGTCTTTCATTTCTTCAGTTCACTCCTCCGGTGCATGCTAACCTGTCTCTCACTCCTCTTCTCTTTGCCTGCATCCCTCCATCTTCAACTCTGTGCATCTTCAGCTGAAACACTGCACGGCTCACATCCACCGGAGTACTCAAGCAAGTACCACACAGTTCACCCAGATCGTTACAAAGCCAGACCATTCGCAATTAAGTGAAAACGGTTGTTAGAGCTGCACGTTTAAAGGGGTCAGATCATTTATTTACAATTTTAAGCAGATATCAGGAGGGAAAAATTGGCACCAAAAACATTCATGATTTAGTTCTTTACTTTAGTTCTTCTTAACTCTACCAGTATTTCTTCATGACCATTAGAATGAAGTCTTCTTTTTTTAACAACGCAACACAAGATCTACAATTTGTGTTAAATATATATCATATGATCCTTTTAACTGTTGCAATCACGAGGTTTATACACTGATAAACTGTATTATCTCATAAAACCGCACACATTACACACCCACCCATATTATCACACAACATTATAAAATGGCAGTCGTGTGGTCAGACTTTGACTTGTGAATATGTGAGCACTGTCTCACTTTCTGCTCTGTCTCGCTCTAGTGGAGGGTCCTTTTGGAGCTCCGGTCAAAAGCAAGTAACGTCCACCCAAAACCCTTCCAGCCCCTCCATCTCACACCTCTAATAGAGCTGGGCAGTGTGATCAAGCAGAAAACTGTAGTTTAACCATTTAATTTTGAGACGTCATTTTTGCCACTCTCAAGTGGGAGCATGTAGATTGTTTAAAATACAAAAGAGGTGCGCACATTCCTCAAACCCAAACAGGGCTCAGGTGCAGGACAAAGAAGACAAACTGTAGCAAAAAAACAAATGTAATGTCTGCACACTGATATAACTGCTCCATAAAAATAGATTATTGCAATGTTTCGACCAGGTGTGCCTGACAAAGACCTGATGGTCAAAACATTGCAATAAACCATTTTTTTTTTTTAATGCAGCAGTTATATCAGTGTATCAGTGTATAGAAGTTAAATGAAAAGATGTATGTGTATATAATATATAATTATACATGTATATGTATAAAACTAGTGCTGTCAATCGATTAAAAAAAATAACTAATTGCATATTTTTCTGTAATTAATCACAATTAATCACACCTAACATTGAAGTTTTTAATTTATTTTATATTGTTATAATTTCATTTAATCTCCAAATTAATGTAAAAACAACATAAAGTCAATATATTTTAAATATTTGATCACTTAATAGTCTTGCATCTACTAGTACTGTACTAGTACTGCATAAATTAGATTGATTTAGATTTGTATTCATTTTTATTAAAGCTACAAAAGTTATTCAATTAAGAGCAGTGATTGATTTCCTTTTTCTTTTGTTCTTTGATTAACATTAATGGCAGACAGTAGCTGGTTTATTAGGCTGCTGTCACTTTAAGACCTGTCACACATGACGAGGATCTGCATCCTATTTTCTCACAGTCCTTTGTGTTCATTTAAGACTTTATTTAACTCATTTTAAGACTGTGCTTAATGAGAATACTTGGCAAAATGGGCATTTTGACATAATGTTGTGTTTTTGTCCATTTACATGCGAAAGAGAGCTCAATGCGGCCAGCGAGCAGTCTGAAGTGGCTTTCTGTGCGCTCGGTTCGTGTGTGACTGTCAGACAGGAGATTCACAGAAGCGCACCAGTAGATTTAGTATATTTAAGTTTTTTTTTCTTTTTTGTGTCTTATTGCGCTTGAATGGTTTAATAGCACTTGAATGAATGATAGCGTGATCATATAATGTAATGCAAGCTAAAGGATGACAGAAAAAACATTAATTGCGTTAAATATTTCTAACCCGTTAAATTGAAAAAAATAATTGCATGCGTTAACACGTTAATATTGACAGCACTAATATAAACGCATACACTATGCAGTTTTTTATATTTAATTTTTTACTTCAGAATGAAGTACGGTTTATTTATGGGATTGTGCGGAAATGAGCATTACTACATTATGTAATATATAGAACATTTTTGTGTGCAACATCTATCAAAAAAAAAAAAAACTTAATTGTTATATATCCTACACTTGCTATAATATAAAATTGTACTGTATAACTTGGACCGTAATGTAAAATGTAGGTCATACCGCCCACCTCTAAACTCTACCAATATTTGTTTCCCTCTTCGCTTTTTTATTTTTTCTCTTATGTTGACCATGTGCTTTTCTTAGCTCCTGTTTATCAGCCTGTTAGGTTAACGTAGAATGTGAAATGTGTTGAATCAGAGATTGTAAGTGATTGTGTAAGTTTAGATTTGATAGTTTAGTCAATGTTTGTCTTATAAGTTCCTGGCTACATTTGAAATAGTGCCTAATGGCTCGTTTCCACCAAGTGGCATGGTTCAGTTCATTACAGTACAATTCGGGATGGTAAACCCTGGTCCGGCTTGTGTTTCCACTGCCAACAGTACCCCCTTACTTGATAGGTGTGGGGTATGCCAGAAAGTAGCGATCAACGTCATTCTTGCGTGAAGAAGAAAGTGACAATAAACAATGGAGGACATACAGCAGCTTTGTTTGAGCAAAGGCTGAAGGCTGCAAAGGAAAACAGCCGAAAAATACACGTTGTGTTGCATTGTGTCTTTCCCCTTGTAGCATGCGCAAATGACGATTCTCTGTCAACCAATCAACGTTCTGCAGTGAGTGTAGCTCCACCCTTTTGGTACTGGTACTATTGTGCTAGGTACCCCAATGGAAGGGTCCCAAAAAAGTAGTACGGTACAGTTCGGAATTAGGGTACCATTCACAACTTCTGACAATGGAAGCGGCAAAAATTGCGTACCGTACTGTACTGAACCGTTCCACTCGGTGGAAACGAGCCATATTAGTCGTCTGTTCTGTAGAAAAGACTGCAAAGGCTCTGTTGAGTTAATTGTACTCTCTTGTACCTACTATTCTTTAATTAAGTGACTGTTTGCTTTTGTATGTCTGTGTTCGATCAGGCGGTCATCAGGACAACTACAAGGCGATGTGGTTCGAGCGACGCGTCGACCCGGCGACAGGAGAGCCCACGCACATCTACAGAGGGGGATATTGGGAGGCCAAGGAGCAGGGCAGCTGGGACTCCTGCCCGGATATCTTCTGATCCGAATCACGCACATGCCCCACAACACCCTCACTTTCCCCTTACCCAGAAAAAAACAAATCAAACGAAAGCTCAGTCAGCTGCCCCATTCTCTTTTCCCTATCGTAGTATATCAAGATACACATTCTCTCTCTCGCCAGCTGTGCTCTAATCAGTGGACATTAAAGGGACATCGAAATGGTTTGGGAATGCTCTCCCACCACCGTCCACTGTGTGTCGCTCTCTATACCTCGTGTTCACGGGGTTATTAAAGCATAGGGTTCATGGTTCAGTAGACACTAGCGTTAGAAAAACATCTCTCTGAATCCCTTTCCTGCTCCACACGTCTTCCTCAGGCTGTGGACGTCACCTTCTTAAATATCCCGGGGATATGGAGGCCTGTTTTCTTGTGTGTGTGTGTGACTTAGCGAATGTGTGAGTGAGTTTAGAGAAGCGCTGTAGTGCTCTTTGATTGTGTGAGAGACGTAGTTTAAGAGCTCGCCTTGGTTTGTGGATTTTAAAGAAGTAGTTCACATTAATATGAAAGATCTGTCATTGCTTACTCACAGCCTTATTGTGATTGCAGCTCTTTTGTTAAGCACCAAAAAACACATGATAGAAGTATCATGAAAGGAGTCTGACGCTATATATTCCAAGTCTTCTGAATCTATACGATGTGAGGAATTTCGACTGGCACACTAATTACAACGCAAGAACCAGTAGCTTTTGGAGTCAGTGACATTCAAATCGCACCTTTTTTTTTTTTTACATGAGCTTTGGCACATGTGAAGATTATCACTGAATAGCAATGTAAATTTCAGTCTTTCCTCACAATTAGCTATCGTATTACTTGCAATATTGAAATATAAGTCGTATGCATCACTTTTATGGTGCTTTTGAGTCATTATTTTGGTCCTTTTGACAGCTCTTCTACAGAAAAAGTCAAAATATGTGTATTTGAAGAACCTGAGGGCGAGTAGATAATGGCAAAATTTTCATCATTTTTGCATGAACTATTCCTTTGAAACCAATCACACTTGGAACGTCCTCATTAGAAGCAGAGAGGACCATGTCAGCATCATTCTGATACTCTTTAACACCTGCTAAAATCACTTAAACTGACTAAAGAATTGTCCATAACCTACAGAACAGCATATCTGCTGATCCTCATGAGGGATTGTGCTGGTCTTTTCAGGAAAGCGTCAATGTAGCCAGAGGAACACGTTGCACTGCTTGGTTTTAGTTTCAGTGTTTGAAACCAACAAGTGATGTGTAGAGCACGAGACACCAAAGGAACAACCTGTTTGTTGATGTTACCCTTCAGCCTGGTCACAGATGCTTTATGGTTCTGCGGTGTCCACAAACTGAGGCGCTCAAGTGTGTGTGTGTGAGAGTGAGTGTATTCAAATGGGCATGTGAGGTCAAGGGAGAACTCTCAAACTACTCTTGTGTATGTGTATGTGTGTGTGATCATGAGTAACGTATTTGGGGTTTGTTGTATATTCCAGTGAAACAAAAAAGAAAAATCACATTTTATTTTCAAGTGTACTTAAAACACATGCGTGGGGGGAAAAAGCAAGAATACAGCAATGCAAAAACATTGCTGATATTTGTGTATATATATCAAATAATTAAGTAAAATATTCATACTAATAATACCAATTCTTCTAATGCTGAAACTGACAGCTAGAGTTATAATTATGATGGTAATTTTGATGTAGTTTGAGGGTTCGACACAATTATTTTGACTTTTTATCTGTTTTTTTTGTGTTTTTTTGTCTTTTTGATATGGGAAGCGATGACACATCTGTGTTCTCCCATAGCAAAGATGGTGTTTTGATTATTGTCCTTTAATGGATCCAGACTAATGGAAATTTTATATATATGTACATCTATCCCATCATTGTCCTATTCCGTTAAAACAGCCGTGAATTCAGTTATACTGCTGTTTGTAATCATTACAGTTTTCTTTGTTTGCAGTCTCTCTTTATTTGTACAACTGTCATCATTTGATTTATTTTCTTTGACTGTCATTTCTCAAGTTTTTCCTTACTACCGCTGGTTTTCATTCTTGTTTGTCCTGTTCGTGTTGTCCCTCTCTTGGCCTCTGATCATTGTGTTACGGCACAGAATTGCTCTTGACTGTCGTCATGGTGCAGATGATGATGATAATAAAAGCTGGTTTGAAAAGGAAACAGTCAAACACACAACAGTCTGTCACGCCTGTCATTATGAAGTGTCACACTTTACATATTTTGCGTATTGTTCTTAGGAATCATGAATGGAATTGCAGTAGGTGGGTAAGTTTCGGTTTCCTGCTTTCTGCTTTGGAGGACCGCCACCCTTTTTGCAGATAAACGCATTTCTTTCCTCCTTAAGATGCAGGATTCTCATGTGATTTGTAGTCCTGGAATTTTTTTTTTTTTTTTTTTTTTTTGCTCCAAAGTGTTTCATTGGCTAAATATTGCTAGATATTTATCAGTTGGGTTTAGTTTTTAAGTCTTTCTTGAGAAATGTGTACACTAAGAAGTATTATTTAAATCAGTTAATTTCAAGGATTAGTACTGTGTGTAAAACTGCTAGACATACAAACCGCCCATATTCTCTATAAAATGAATTTTAATTAATTGTGAAAGTCTGGAAAAGTCTTCAATGGAAGTGTGTTCAATGCCTTTAGTTTTTTAATTTTTTAACTCTGAAACTCCTCATTAAATAAATTTTTAATCTGTTGATATAAAGCATATCAGAGCAGTAATTGAGTAAAATACACTTGCCCATCACAGTCAATGAAATGTGTCATGGTAAAATGCTTAAATTGATGGATACGATTCTCTTCTTTTAATCATGTATTGCACATTTACCCTGTTAAATTTGACCGGTTTCTTTGTGTAAATGTTTTAAGTCGTAATACCTACTACTGACAAAAAGTTTATAACATTTAACTCAATACACACAAGTTATTATTATTACTTTAGTTCTAATATATTTTGAATTAGACTTGAACTTTTTTTTAAAAATCTATTTAGGAGCAAGCTTAAACATAAATCACACATATTTGTTTTTCTATTAGTTTTTCCATTTCATGTTAGTAAATTTGTTGTTTTTGTCGGTTTTATTTTTTTTTTTCTTTTAAATGAGTTTAGTTTTAGTAATTTGTTGTATTTTTAATCAAATTACTGTAGAAATGTTGCCTTGGCAATTAACTTACTATATATATACACTACCAGTCTAAAGTTTGGACACGGTAAGATTTTTAATGTTTTAAAAACAAGTTTCTTCTGCTCACCAAGGCTGCATTTATTTAATTAAAAATACAGTAAAAACAGTAATATTGTGAAATATTATTACAATTTAAAATAACTTTTCTGTTTGAATATATTTTATAAAGTAATTTATTCCTGTGATCAAAGCTGAATTTTCAGCATCATTACTCCAGTCTTCAGTGTCACATGATCCTTCAGAAATCATTCTAATATGATGATTTGCTGCTCAAGAAACATTTATTGTGTACAATTGTACAAAATATTTGTGTATAATATATATATATATATATATATATATATATTTTTTTTTTTTTTTTTTTCAGGATTCCTTGATAAATGAAAAGTTCAGAAGAACAGCATTTATCTGAAATACAAAGCTTTTGTAACATTATACACTACCGTTCAAAAGTTTGGGGTCAGTAAGAATTTTTATTTTTTTGAAAAGAAATGAAAGAAATTAATACTTTTATTCAGCAAGGATGCATTAAATCGATCAAAAGTGACAGTAAAGACATTTATAATGTTACAAAAGATTATATTTCAAATAAATGCTGTTCTTTTGAACTTTCTATTCATCAAAGAATCCTGAAAAAAAAAAAAAAATATATATATATATATATTCAATATATTCAAACAGAAAACAGTTATTTTAAATTGTAATAATATTTCACAATATTACTGTTTTTACTGTATTTTTAATTAAATAAATGCAGAATAAGTGAGCAGACGAAACTTCTTTTTAAAACATTAACTTTTGACTGGTAGTGTAATTTTATAATGTTTATATGTTGTATTATTTCAGTTACTATTTTTTGTCAGTTAACTTAAATGTGTTTTAATAGTTTGGTTTAGTTATTAAGACTGAAATGAGATGTTTGCAGTGGCATACTCTTATGTCTGTAGTGCAAATGTGCATGTAAAAAAAAAAAGCTAAATAACTTTTAATTTTTAAGATCCCACTCATTGCATTACACATACAATGCAGAGGGGGTCATGTCATCTGACAAGGTTATAACATATTAGTATTGTTCCACATATCTGAAAAATAGTACAGAGGTTAAGTTTCTATTTCCCAGCTCTGAGCTTTTCAAAGGGGGCGTATCCTGAAAGAATCGTTTTAAAATGAGCTGCAGCACCTTCCTCATGCTGTTCGGTGAGACGGTGAACTTCACTCACTAGAGATCAATATCTGGATCACTGCAAAAAACTTGGAGGATCAGTCTTCACCACACAAGGTATACATGTTAAGATATTCGTGTTGTCCATAAAGACAGTATTTTAAATGTTTGTGATGCTTCAAACTAATGTGCTTTTCTTCCACTGCTTTAGGGAGATACTTTGAGAAGCAGCTCTGCAACCGCAAAAACACCTTTACACATATTCTCTTTTCACATTTTCTGTTGCAGTTAACATATGGGACGGGTAGTTGACATCATGCTTTCACTGTCCTTTGATGAAAAAAAAAAAACCCTCATATTTAAAAATATAAATTAAATCAAGAATTTCATGATAGAGAATGAGTATTTTCAACATTCTCAACATGTCTATGGAATTCTTGTATAATAACCATAAATGACACTTGCATGATTTATTGAATGAATAATTACTTGAAATTTCCTTTAAAGTTCTAGATTTTTTTTTAATTCTTCCTATGGTGTGTGATGTTTAGTTTTCAACAATTTTGTATTTACTGTATGTAGAAAAAACAAGGATTTAAAGCTCAATTATAACTTTTAGCTTTAATGCTATAAAATGATTAAACTTAATTCCACTGTGTAATTAGATTACTAATTACTCTCTCTAAAAAGTATTGCATTACATGTTACTAATTCTTTTCTCAATCCCATATCAACCCCAACTAGTTGAACAATACAACATTAAACGGCTCTTTTAATTCTTTCAATTATTTACAATTGCATAAATTATTCTTGAAAAAAAAAAAGTATTTCAAAGGAGAGGGTTACATTTTAAAACATAGGCCTACATTTTAATATCAAACATGTTTTCTATAGACTTGTTCTCTATGGTATTTAAAACAATTACGTCAGATAACTGATTAAATTACAGAAAAAAATAAGATTAATCCCTTACTTTGCTTTTTAAGGTAAAAGTATGCTAATTAAATTACAAAATTACTTAGTAATGCATTACACCCAACAGTGGTCATAACAAAACCACTGATATAAAAAAAGTGAAATTAATTAAATGGTGGAAATTCTGGAAAATAAAAATTGTTATCAGTCACAGCATCTGAAATGCATTTTCCCTTCAAAAATATGGCAAGATTTTATTTTAACTTGAAGGAAAAATAAATTCCAAGTCTTTTTCTGTTTAAGCACTGATTGTTTTGTTTGTTTTAAATTACTGGCTCCTTGTGTTTTACTATCATTTTAATTCTTTAAATATTTAACCATTGGCTCTCTCTCTCTCTCACACAGTCGTCCATCATGGTGAGCACTTTAAATGAACTGTCCCAGCTGAGAGACTCAGGCTTTGGTCAGCCGTGGCCGAGACATGGCCTGAACCTGTTGTACTGGTTCGCTCATGACTATATAGACTTCAGCAATGGTGAAGTTTTCCTCAGGTTCAATCCTCAGAATGGAGAGTTTGGCTTTCACAAGTACTACAACAGAATTGAAGACGATGAACACAACATTGTGCCCACGCCCACTCAGAATTTCCCATACTATGAGGTTGGCAACCTGAATTTTCAAGGAGCAGACAATCTCCCAAATTATGTCAGAAGAAATGAGCGCTATATTCCTGACGGTAACAAGGATCGCATTATAGTGCGACTAGATGCCTATGGCAGATTAAACAGGGTGTATGTGACTGAACACAGCGACCCGAGACGATTCGACAGGAACAAAACTTACCGTGTGAGTCAGGGCCTCCTCCAGAAAATTAAGAGAATGAGTCGAGATCAGTATCTCTCCGTGGTCTCCAACACTCAAGAACAACATGTCAGGCTACAGAGTCGTGTGACACCGCCGTCTAACAACGACTCCTGGTGTGCCATTCTTTAAATATAATGAGATTCTTGCCATTAATTTACTCTATTTCTTTTTCGTGATTATTATATAGCCTAAATAACTTTTATAATCTCTTACCTTGAACTGATTAAGATATTCATTAGTGATGTGTGGGAAATCGGGCCTTAATGAATCGATTGAGTGAATCGATGCACGTACCTGTCCAAGTCACGTGATTTCAGCAAACGAGGCTTCGTTTGTTTTTAAATGTCAGTGCAGTGTATTAAATGTATTAAACGTGTGATTGTAATTGAATCTCGAGACATTTTTATAATTTAGGTTTATAAATGTTGATTAGAATGCTCGAGCACTGCTCGAAGATTCATTTGGTTCAGTTCAATTGGTTCAGTTGAATCGAAGTTTCAAAAAGCCTCACTTTTCCCGTCACTATGATGTTATTTCATGTTATGTTTTGTGTTATCATCACAAATATTTATTCATTTGATGAATTCTTTTCATTTCTATTCATTGTGTGATTTCTCTGGCTTGGTTTGAAATAAAATGACTTTGGAAACTCATACTTCAAACTGTTCTTTTTTTTTATTGATGATGATGAAAAACAATATGATTTTAGTGTTAAAAGGGAAGCAACGAAACAGAAAATATTAAAGTGAATTTTTATACCAAACTAATTCCACTTAACTCACATTTGCCTGTCATAGTTCTTCGGCTATTGTCATACAATTATGTGGCATGGAGCAGCATCAGTTTCAGTTTCTATCTTTGCTCCACCCTCAAAAGCCATTATCAGAGCATGAACACTCCCATCACTTCTGCATGCTATAAGGTGGATTTATTTTATGCGTTCATATAGCTGATTATTATTGCTTTACAGTTACAAAACAGGAGCGTCTATATAGCGTCTTTGACCCCACATGAGACACTGAAGGTGCTTCATGTAAGGAACTGCTGGATAATTATCAGAGACACGGTGAGAGCATTCCCTGTTGAGAGACTTTATTTATTTAAAAAACATAAATAATGGATAATGGCTGTGAAAAAAATTCTGCACTGTGCTGATTTGTACATTATTGTTCATTTTTTGCTGTTTCCCAGCTAACAGAATTTTGTTATAAGAACGTTCTCTAAATATTCAGTGTTGGTTCTGGGAACGTAAAAAACGTCCAGTTTTCTTGACGTTAGAGGAACGTTTTTATAAGGTATAATGTTCCTCAAACGTTCTTTCAACTTAATTTTGATCTAAAATTCAACATTGTAGGAACGTTGATTTGTAACATTCCAAGAACATGAAAATGTTCAGTTTCCTTAATGTTAGTAGAACGTTATTTAAAGGTTAGTATGATGTTCCTGAAACATTCTTTCCCGAAACATTCAATCATTCAAACACCTGCTGTGAACAAGCACTGAAAGAAAGAGAAATAAGAACACAAACTAACCTTTAAATAACGTTCTACTAACATTAAGGAAACTGAACATTTTCATGTTCTTGGAATGTTACAAATCAACGTTCCTACAATGTTGAATTTTAGATCAAAATTAAGTTGAAAGAACGTTTGAGGAACATTATACCTTATAAAAACGTTCCTCTAACATCAAGAAAATTGGACGTTTTTTACGTTTCCAGAACCAACACTGAATTTTTAGAGAACGTTCTTATAACAAAATTCTGTTAGCTGGGTTCCTTCTTGCTTTTAATAATTCAAATATAGATGTCACGCTGTTTGTTTGTTTTGTTTGTTTTCAATTGTATTGCAGCTTGTCTCCATTTGGAGAAATGGCTTATTTGGATGCTAAATGAATATATGATAAGTATGTTTAAATGTAATTATATGCTCATCAATTCTACAAATGTAAGATATGATGTTGAGTTTTGCATGTTTATCACTTGATTCTTTTAATGATTTATTACAATTATGTAGATAAATATTTCAGCTTCAACACTATCATTTAAAAAACAAACAAAAAACAGTGCTTAGGCGGTTTAATATATCATGATAAATATAAATATAAATCGCATCCCGTGTTGTTGATAAAAGTTAAGAATAATGTATAATAAAATGAACATGTGATATGAAATCTGAAAATGAGTAGTTAAATCTAAAGTAAGTAAATCCCATCATGAACAGTCCCTAATGTGTTTCTGCATGAGTTTTGCTTTCCGCAAGATGAGTTTCTGTTCATCAAAACAGAAACACACGTACAAGCTGTGGGACAACTAATGTTTGTTACTTACTATAGAGTAGTTCCTGTCACTAGTTCAGTGACATCAGCAAATATGCAGTGTTGTCATGTCATATAAATGAGGCAGTCAGTGCCAAAGATCTAAGTAAGGTGTTTCACTACAAGGTAAGACGTATCATTTTTTAAATGTGTTTATATATACTTTATATACAGTACATAATTGTGTGTGTGTGCATTTATTGATTTTGAACTGTTTATGCTTTTACAGATATGGTAGAACAGTGCACTACAGATTAACCCTTCATCTCACTGCACTCATTTTGGAGGATTTTGTTTTGTAAGTAATCAGTATCTGTAAATGTGTTGTAGACAGTCTCTCTTGGGGCTGCTGTTTGGTTTTGGTTTAAAACAGACTTTGATGTGCTGCTTTTGAGAGAAAATCTGCTGAATAGATTGAAATTTGTCAAATATATAGAGCTGAGAGTACTACACTCTTATTGGTAGCCAAAAACACCATCACCATGAGTACAAATATTTAATAAATAAACATGTAAACAGCAGGGGATTTACAGAACTTTATGAAGAACAGGCATTCCAATTCTGCAGACTTAACTAATGATGAGTAATTGTACACTTTATATTAAAAAATGTCTCAGGTTACAAATGTAACCATGGTTCCCTGAGAAGGGGAATTTGCACTGCATCTGACAAGACACTAGGGGAAACGTCTCACCGTGAGAAACTCGTAAGACTTTCGTTCATCTTCAGCAAACAAAAGTAGAAGCTGTTCTTCATATAAAGTGATCGAGTCTCTTCAGAAAACTTGGACTAACCCAGCTAACAGAATTTTGTTATAAGAACGTTCTCTAAATATTCAGTGTTGGTTCTGGGAACGTAAAAAACATCCAGTTTTCTTGACGTTAGAGGAACGTTTTTATAAGGTATAATGTTCCTCAAACGTTCTTTCAACTTCATTTTGATCTAAAATTCAACATTGTAGGAACGTTGATTTGTAACATTCCAAGAACATGAAAATGTTCAGTTTCCTTAATGTTAGTAGAATGTTATTTGAAGGTTAGTATGATGTTCCTGAAACATTCTTTCAATCATTCAAACACCTGCTGTGAACAAACACTGAAAGAAAGAGAAATAAGAACACAAACTACAACTTTCTTCAGCCACAGTCTTAGATGAACTGAAGATAAAAGACATTAAATCTCCAAAGATCTGATTAAACAACTCCACAAACAGCATTACCAGCTTCACTTATTACTAACCAGACTGACTTTATTTCTGTCACACGTCTACAGAAGTTCTTACTGAGAATTAACAGAAGTTTAGATGTTTCGTTTGAGGTCACCATCAAGTTTGTGTTCTTATTTCTCTTTCTTTCAGTGCTTGTTCACAGCAGGTGTTTGAATGATTGAAAGAATGTTTCAGGAACATCATACTAACCTTTAAATAACGTTCTACTAACATTAAGGAAACTGAACATTTTCATGTTCTTGGAATGTTACAAATCAACGTTCCTACAATGTTGAATTTTAGATCAAAATTAAGTTGAAAGAACGTTTGAGGAACATTATACCTTATAAAAACGTTCCTCTAACGTCAAGAAAATTGGACGTTTTTTACGTTCCCAAAACCAACACTGAATATTTAGAGAACGTTCTTATAACAAAATTCTGTTAGCTGGGAAACCGCTTGATTCATATGAGGAGGAAGAAAGCCAGGTTCAGTTTTAGTTTTAGTTCCATTTAGTTTATTTTTAAAGCACATTTAAAAAAAGCAACCAGGCTGACCAAAGTGCTGTACCATACAAAAATAAAAAGAGCATAGGATAACAGATAAAAGGAAGCAGAGAAGAACAAAACAAGACATTACAATGTATTAAAAGCCAATGAAAAGAGATTTGATTTAAGGCTAGATTTGATAAGGCAGAAGTAACCCTAGTGTGGTTTGGAAGGATGTTCCATAAAGTGGGACCAGCCACAGAAATAGCTCTGTTGCCCCAGCACACCCACAGATGTCTCTCCATCGCCACCATTGACCTGCCAATCGTGGCAGCAGTCTGTTTAGTGGCCCCTAGAACTAGATCTGTAGTGCGGCACAGCTCAGCTACTCCATCAGGGGAAAGACCCTGGTCCAGGTCCCTCAGCAGATCGGCTTGGTATGCTTGCAACACCGGCATGGTGTTCAAACAAAATGTTGTTCTAAGGGGCTTGGATGGCAAGGTCAGAGCCTTGCTTTCATTGATGACGTTTCCCTCTTTGAGAGATAGTTTGTGAGCATTTCTTCAATAGGAGGCATCCTCGCTCACGCATTCCCTCGATATTTGCATAATTAGAATGCTGAAATTGATGAATGTGGGCTGAATACGGTTTCTTCCAGGATTTTTCAATCTCCATGTGGAGATCAGGAAGAAATGGA
The DNA here is from genome assembly GCA_037950675.1 of Hypophthalmichthys molitrix. NCBI lineage: Eukaryota > Metazoa > Chordata > Actinopteri > Cypriniformes > Xenocyprididae > Hypophthalmichthys > Hypophthalmichthys molitrix. The sequence goes on along the minus strand of CM075492.1, from coordinate 9,269,004 downwards.
AGGCTCACTGAAGTTGGGTGCTTATGTCCAGACAGGAATTGCTCGTCTAGTCTACCAAGAGCGACTCTCACTTTTTCGCGCCTCCAAGGCAGACCTAATCTAGCCGAGGGACAAACGAGAGTGGAGCTTTTTCAGAGGAAGTCCCTCACAGTGTACGCAAACAACCCCTTTGAGGACTGAGCGTGCGTGCTCTTCGTTCCAAACACATAACACGAGTGTATCATCAGGTGTTAAATAACGAGGATTTGCTTCAGACACCGGTCACGGTAAGGCGCTCCCCCTAGTGTCTTGTCAGATGCAGTGTGAGTTCCCATTCGAAAGGAAACATAATATTATAACATTTATTGCATTACAAGAGCACTATTTATTTATTTTATTTTTTTCAGCAGAACTGTCAGGAACATGACGAGAACTCTGGATGAATTATCTGATCTGAGAAAGACCAAGTATGGTTGGCCACCTCCCAGACATGGTCTGATCTTGCTGTGGTGGTTTGCTCATGAATGTGTTCAGATTGACTATGATCGTATGATTGCTCGCTGCAACCCTGCAAATGGAGCTTTTGGCTTCCACCGATTCTATAATAGGGACAAGCTTCTTCCTCACACTTATCTCCCATACTATGAGGTGGGCAACCTGAACACCACTGGCTCACTGCCACTGTACGTCACTCAGTATTACACAGGATTTATAGACAACAGCAACACTGATCGCATCATTGTTTTATTTAACTCAAGGTGGAACAGATTTGACAGCATTTATGTGACACGGCACTCAGATCAGGTGAGATTTGATCAGAATCACACTTACTGCATTAGCATCAAACTCATGAAAGATATTAAAAATTTGAGCTGTGAGGATTTCCTCAAAAGACCCATCCTTCCAAAACCACCCAATCGTCCTGAACATTGCTCCATAGACATGACTAACAATGTAATGCCCAATGCTCAAGCAAGACCGTCACGCATACCTCAGCCAGTGCAGAGTGAAACTAGATGTGTGAGTAAGAAATGCTGCTGTGTGCTGATTTGTGTCTTGATGTTTCTCATTGTTGCTGTTAGTGTCTTTTTATGGTTTAAACTGAAATAGTTTTCATCCACTGCTGTTTGTTATTCTAGCTAATTCTGAAGCTGCATTTTGCTTCCTGTGGATCAGTTGCTTATTTGAATGAAAAAAATTAAATACATTTACATGATTATTATTATTTAAAATACAGTGTTGCAATGATGTAAATAAATATTCAAGATTTAGAAGGACCAAATGTAAAACTATAAGAATCAATCTTAACATTGATATTAATCTGAATATTGCGTGACACACTCCAATCAATGTCTTCAGTGGTTACTTCCTGATTCATAGTAATTTCGTTTCATATTTGTTGTGCTTATTTTTTGACATAAATACAAACAGAGAATGTTGAGAGAAAAATGACTTTGTGTACTATTAAAACTCACAAAACCATTGACTTGTGTTTGTGTGATTTAGTTTTTTTAATTTAACAATGCAAAAATGTCTATTACTTTGCCACGAGTGCCATCAATAGCATATATATTTAATATTGTGAACTATAAACCTTAATAAATTATGATACATTTTAATGTGAATAATACCGTATATAATACATTTGAAATCTGAATACGAGTAAGACTCGCATGAACTGTCCTGTCTGCTCTAGTGTGTTCCTGCATCAGTTTCTCTTTCCACACTGATGAGCTTCTGTTCATCTCTATAGCAACAGACACACATGAACAACTGTTGGACAACTAGTGTGTGTTATAGAGTAGTTCTTTCATTACTGGCTTGTGTATGTTTTACTATTAATTTAAATCTTTAAATGGCAGCCTCGCTGATGGCAGCTTCCGATGGCAGCTTCAACAGGGTGTATGTGACTGAACACATCGAAACGAAACAATTCGACAGGAGCAAAACCTACCGCGTGAGTCAGGGCCTCCTCCTGACCATCAAGAACATGAGTCAAGATCAGTATCTCTCCCAGCTCTCCAACACTCGAGAGGAACATGTCAGATATAAACCACAGAGTTATTATGAGACTCCACAACAACTCCTGGTGTCTTGGTGTAGCCATATTTTTATAATCTTTTACCTTGAACTGATGAAAATATTCATTAGTGATGGGCGCGAAATGGCGCCTTTAAGATTTTTTTGAGTGAACTGAATGAGTGAATCAGGGCACGTAGCCTACCTGCCCAAGTCACATGACTTCAGTATAGAGAGTATGCATTGACGTCACTTTCCCGCCAGAACACGCTCCCTCAGCTGGACTGAGTGGCAAAAGAACCTGCTGCATGACTGAATTTAATAGGGGAAACTGCGAAAACGGGAGTAAAACAAACGATTACTCTAAACCTTGGGCTCGAAAGTGTTCATTATAACATGTCAAAGAAACCTAATCCATGGATATTGACATGCAGCCAGGAATCGTGCTTCCAGACATTTATATGTGCCTGATTTCGACGCCGGGGAAACACATAAAACAAATCTGCCAATGAAAGCCTTATATAACTACAATAGGTCTAAATTGGAGCGATGACTTATATCAATGTTATATATATATCGTCATATCGTCCAGCCCTAAAACTTATAAAGTTTTTGTCAGCGTTTATTTAAAAAAAAAACAATTATGCAGAATATGAGATGGTAAATATTGAATTGATGAGTTGTCAACACAATATATAACAATACAATATATAGGGTATGATTTTACGGCAAAATCCAACATTTTGACACAAAATGATGCAAATCCATGTTTCTCTGCCTGGAGTCCAGCTGTTATGTGAATTGCAGTGATCCATTTGCTTCTTTTTTTCTGTAGCTTTCGGCAATCTGTAAAAATATACCTCAGATTTTGTGTCAGAGCTATTTGTACAGTCAGTCGCAAAGCTCTTTCCCGTTTTTGATGTGTTTTGTGTGTTTTTCACGGCATTCACACTGAAAACCAATGCTGCCACTCAGTCTTTCTGCCACTCAGTGGGCGTGACCGCAGCCATAACGGCCATCAGTGACGTCACGTGCATACCCTCTATACGTTACATCCTACCTTTTTGAAATGTCAGTGGTGTTCACTGGAAATGCAAGCTGCATGGCTTAACGAACACCAGGAAGTAATAGTTCCATTAGTTCAGTGCAATGGATATTTCAAAAAGCCGCAGTTCTAATTCATGTTCTGTTTCATTTTATGATCACAAATTTTGAGTTGTTTGCTGGTTTTCTTTCTTTTCTATTGTATAGGACATTAATTCTCTGAACTGTTGTTTCTTATTGTTTGTGTAAATGAATCTTCTCTTTCAGTAGGCCTATATAATATCAGAAGCCACTGAAAACAGATGCAAATTAATGTGAGGGAGACTAGCGCTGGATGACACAATTTTTATTCTTTGTTGAAAAAAAAAAAAAAAAAAACTATGTGCAATTAAAAGCAAGTTCTTAGGTAAAATAAAAACAGACATTCAATGTCACTAAATAAAGTGATGTTTAGGCTGTCTGTCTGAGGGAAGCAACAAACAAAAGATTAAAATGTACATTTTAAACCAAACTAATGAGACCTGTTTGAGGTGTGTGTGTGTGTGTGTGTGTGTTTGCATGAAGGAAAATGCAAGGAACTCCTGGATACAACAACCTTTTTTTTTTAAATTACCAGAGACACAGTAAGAGCACTGAATTGTTAATGGTTGAGAGACTTTGTTTGTTTTTTTGTTTATAAAAATAATTCATGAATTTGATTCAAATTAGATGGAATAGCACAGCCGATCTGGATTTCCTTGTTTTTACAGAAATCTCATTCTACTCAACGCAAGAGTTTTGAGGGTCAGTCTTTCTATCACTACAGAGATCTTTCTGCTTGTATTTCTGTGTAAGTGACCAATATTTATTCTGCTGATTTTGAGAGAAAATCTGCTGAATGATTTTAAACATGACATGAATGTGATCTGAGAGTACTACATTATGATTGGCATCTAAAAAACCTCATCAAATTAGCCCAAATATTTAATAAGTAAACATGAAAAGGGTATCAGATCTGTAGAATTTAATGAATAACTGGCGTTCCAATTCTGCAGAGTTTACCAATGAGGAAATAAGAGGATTCAACTGAAGTTCGGCTGGTTTTAGTGCTCGTTATGTTCCTTCTTGGTTTGCTTTTTCTTGTCATGTTCTTTACTTTTTTTTCAGCAGAATTGTCAGGAACAGGATGAGGACCCTGTATGATTTGTCTGATCTGAAAGAGTCCAGGTTTGGTCAGCCGCCTCCCAGACACGGTCTGATCTTGCTGTGGTGGTTTGCTCATGAATGTGTTCTGATTGACTCCAATGGTCGTATGATTGCTCAGTGCAACCCTGAAAATGGAGCTTTTGGTTTCCATCGACTCTATAATGCTGATGGACTTCTTCCTTACTCTAATCTCCCATACTATGAGGTGGGAAACCTGAACATCCTGAACTCCCCAGCTAACAGATTTTTGTTATAAGAACGTTCTCTAAATATTCAGTGTTGGTTCTGGGAACGTAAAAAATGTTTTCTTGACGTTAGAGGAACGTTTTTATAAGGTATAATGTTCCTCAAACGTTCTTTCAACTTAATTTTGATCTAAAATTCAACATTCTAGGAACGTTGATTTGCAACATTCCAAGAACGTGAATACCGTTGGTCACGCATATCCGCCATGTTTTGTAGTTTGTTTTTATTTTAACACTTTTTACTCAAGTTTGTAGTTCTGAACTGAATTCTCATCCAAAGCGCAATGGGTTGTGGGCAATATTAGCCTTTATAGTGTGCACGGATCCACACTTCAAAAATCTGCCGAAAATAGTATACCATCCGGGGACTTTTGGCATACTCTTTTCAACATATTATGCTTTGGGACACACTTATTTTAATCTCACATACTATTTAGGATGGATAGTATGGACAATGGGACGCAGGGAAAGGCTACATCAGGACTTGTCAACTGGAGGCCCGCCTGCCAAATCTGGCCCGCCAATCATCTTCATCTGGCCCGCGGCACCTCAATCTCCCTCCTCCTCTTTTCCTGGCGGTGCGGCTAAATTTGGTTAGATAGATAAGGAAATCTATTCAGTGATTGGTCCATGCCTATGTCATCACTTTGTGGCACAGCAAAGTGTCGTGAATCATCTCTAAGACTGACACTTAAGATTTAGTCCTACACTTCACTTAAATTACGACCGAGATGCTTGATAACTAACTTTTAAGCGCAGCTTTGAGCCAAGAATTGTTTTATTCTTAAGTTAGTTTTTAGCAGTGTTCTTGTGAGTAATTCTCAGAGGCTTGATAAATACCCAGCTAACAAAATTTTGTTATAAGAACATTCTTTAACTACTCAGTGTTGGTTCTGGGACCATTAAAAACATCCAGTTTTCTTGATGTTAGAGAAATGTTTTCATAAGGCATGATGTTCTAGAAACATTTTCTGAAAACACCCGCAATTGCTGATAAAGAAGCAACTCTATAAAGGTCAGGGGTCAAGAGCTCAACTAAAGCAACCACCAACCTCCATGATGGTGACCTCAAACGAAACATCTAAACTTCTGTTAATTCTCAATAAGAACTTCTGTAGACGTGTGACAGAAATAAAGTCAGTCTGGTTAGTAATAAGTGAAGCTGGTAATGCTGATTGTGGAGTTGTTTAATCAGATCTTCAGAGATTTAATGTCTTTTATCTTCAGTTCATCTAAGGCTGTGGCTGAAGAAAGTTGTAGTTTGTGCTCTTATTTCTCTTTCTTTCAGTGCTTGTTCACAGCAGGTGTTTGAATGATTGAAAGAATGTTTCAGGAACATCATACTAACCTTTAAATAACATTCTACTAACATTAAGGACACTGAAGATTTTCATGTTCTTGGAATGTTACAAATCAGTGTTCCTACAATGTTGAATTTTAGATCAAAATTAAGTTGAAAGAACGTTTGAGGAACATTATACCTTATAAAAACATTCCTCTAACATCAAGAAAACTTTTTTACGTTTCCAGAACCAACACTGAATATTTAGAAAACGTTCTTATAACAAAATTCTGTTAGCTGGGTACGGGCCCAGGTGTTCATCCCCAGCTAACAGAATTTTGTTATAAGAACGTTCTCTAAATATTCAGTGTTGGTTCTGGGAACGTAAAAAACATCCAGTTTTCTGCTGCCCGGTTCGCCCGTGCAAAAAAACGCTATTGGTTACATCCTACTGTTTTAAAATGTAAGTGGTGTGAGGATAGGGTGGTATTAAATGTATACCTGTGATTGTAAGTGAATCTCGAGTCATTTTTATAATTTAAGCTTATAAATGTTGATTAGAAAGCATTTACATGACTTTAACCACTAGATGAGTTTCGTGCTCTTGAAGATTCATTTTGCAAAGCAATTGGTTCAGATTAATCGAAGTTTCAAAAAGCCTCACTTCTCTTGTCACTATTATTCATGTTATGTCTTTTGTTATAATCACAAATTTTGATTAATTTGCTGATTTATTTGCTAATATGTGATTTCTCCGGCTTGGTTTGAAATAAAATGACTTTGGAAACTCATACTTCAAACTGTTCTTTTTTGTTTGTGTAAATGCATCTTTTTCAGTAATATCAGATGCCCCTGAAAACAGGACCTATGCCTACATGTGAGGAAGACTGGGGCTGGTTGACAGAATTTTCATTATATTAAGTATTTCTGATGATGAAAAACAATATGATTTTAGTGTTAAAAGGGAAGCAACAAACAGAAAATATTAAAATGCAAATTGCATACCAAACTAATTCCACTTAACTCACATTTGCCTGTTCTTCTGCTCATGCAAATATATGGCATAGAGCAGCATTAGTTTCTGTTTGCAGATCTTTGCTCCACCCTCAAAAGCCATTATCAGAGCATGGACACTCCCATCACTTCTGCAGGGTAGGTGGATTCATTTTATGTGTTTATGTAGCTGATTATTATTGCTTTACAGTTACAAAACAGAAGCGTCTATATAGCGTCTTTGACCCCACATGAGACACTGAAGCTGCTTCATGTAAGGAACTGCTGGATACAACAACCTTTTTCAAATACAGAATTATCAGAGACATGGTGAGAGCATTCCCTGTTGAGAGACCTTATTCATTTATTTATTTAAAAAAAAATCAATGATGAATTAGAATCAACTTAGCTCTAATAGCACAGCTGATCTGGACTTCTTTGTTTTTACTTCAAATTTTATTCAAACTCACAGATTAACCGTTCATCTCACTCAACTGTCAACAATATTCTTAGAGGTTCAGCCTTTTATATTTCTGTGTAAGTGATCAATGACTGCAGATGTGTTTTGCTCATAGTCTAGCACCCTTTATTCTGCTGATTTTGCAACGTTTTATTTAAATCAAGCTGGTCCACTCCACGATTTGACAGGATTTATGTGATATAGCACTCAGGTCAGGTAAACTTTGACCAGAATTGCACCTACTGCATTAGTGAAGGACATTAAAGAGTTAAACCGGGATTTTTTTTTTCCTGGTTTAACTCTTTAAAATCCCGTCAAATCATGGAGTTGACCAGCTTGACTTACTAAACTTTGAACGATTCTTATCATATTACTACAGAACAGCATTGCAGACGCTCACAGTTTCCATTTCCAGCTCAGTCAGAGGGAACACTATCAGAGTCAAAGGTCACATCCATAAACTGTGGCTGTCTGTGCAAAATTCTGCACTGTAGTGATTTGTACATTATTGCTCATTTTTTGCTGTTTTCTTTGCTTTTAAAAATATAGATGTCATGCTGTTTGTTTTGTTTGTTTTTAATTATGAAGCTGTGTATTGCAGCTTGTCTCTATTTTGACAAATGGCGTATTTGAATGCTAAATGAATATAATCTATGATAAGTATGATTAAATATAATTACAAATATATGCTCATCATAAATGTAAGATATGATGTTGAGTTTTCCATGTTTATCAATTGATTCTCTTAATGATTTATTACAATTATGTAGATAAATCTTTCAGCTCGAGGAAGACAGAAGGTTAAACTTCAACACTCTATCATTTAAAAAAAAAAAAAAAACAGTGCTAAGGCTATGTTTAATATATCATAAATATAAATCACATCTCATGTTGTTGATAAAAGTTATGAATAACATATAATAAAATGAATATATGATATCTGAATATGAGTCAGCTTTAATCCCATCATGAACAGTTCCTAATGTGTTTCTGCACAAGTTTCGCTTTCCACCTGATGAGGTTCTGATCATCAAAACAGAAACACACGTACAACCTGTGGGATAACTAATGTTTGTTACTTACTATAGAGTAGTTCCTGTCACTAGTTCAGTCCCAGCTAACAGAATTTTGTTATAAGAATGTTCTCTAAATATCTGTGTGTGCGTGCATGCACACTTTTTATGGGTTTTGCATTTGCTTGATTTTTCTTATTGCTTATGCTTTTACAGATATGGTAGAACAGTGCACTACAGATTAACCCTTCATCTCACTGCACTCATTTTGGAGGATCAGTTTTTCTCAGTGTTTTGTAAGTAATCAGTATCTGTAAATGTGTTTTAGCCAGTTCCTCTTGGGGCTGCTGTTTGGTTTTGGTTTAAAACAGACTTCGATGTACTGCTTTTGAAATAAATTCTGCTGAATAGATTCAAATTTGTATAGAGCTGAGAGTACTACACTCTTATTGGTAGCTGAAAACACCATCACCATTAGCCCAAATATTTAATAAATGAACATGTAAACAGCAGGGGATTTACAGAACTTTATGAAGAACAGGTGTTCCAGTTCTGCAGACTTAACTAATGATGAAATTAACTAATTTACATGAAATCCTGAATGAGAACTGATTTATGTTCCTTCTTGGTTTTACATTTTGCAGTATTTCTTGTAATTGTATTTTATATTAAAAAACATCTGAGAAAGGGAATGAGAAACTGCATCTGACAAGACACTAGGGGGAAAGCCTTACTGTGACCGGTGTCTGAAGCAAATACAAACACAACAATCATATTTGCCGGCGACAGGATGACGTAATCACTGGTGCGACCATGAGTAAAAAGGGGTGCCTGAGGATATGTCATCCACTTCTTCGTCTGAAGAAGACATAACAGGTAGCCCGAAGCATGGCACTGAGACGCAGTGTCTTGTTCCCCTTCTCAGGGAACCATGGTTACATTTGTAACCCGAGACGCTCCCTTTTGAATGGGAACTCACATTGCGTCTGACAAGACGCTAGGGGGAACAAATACCCACTCCGCCTTGAACAATCTGAACGTCCTGACTCATAAGTCAGGGTCAGAATCCCCTGAGGTCACACCAGCAGCTGCTTGTGACTTTTATTCCCTACAGCCATAGCCCAAGCTACAAACCCTAGACACGAAACTCCCGCAGGTAAAACGAGAAGAATGGCCCAACAGTAGAGCTCAAGGCTTGGGATCATTTGTCCTACAAATAGATACTTTTAAGGGAATACAGCCGGGCTTACAATAACCCTACCGCAGTGGCATGCTTAGTCAACAACCTATTTGTTTCTTAGCTTCCGATGAGAGAGTGTTGCAACAGTAACAAGCATTTCCAAACCAGAATCTTGAGATGGAAGCCCTGGACAGCAGAGACTCAGCAAACCGACCCTCTGAGTGAGGGGAGAAACCCTGCGTGGTCCGAAGGGGACACCCAGGACTTGAAGCCAAAAAAGGTTCTAGGGAAATGGAATATTCTACATGATGACCCTCTAAAGTGTAGGGAATACCTACCAGCTCCCCCTGTGGGCATCTCAAGATGGCCTGATAGGGTCCTTCAATCTAAAATACACACACATGGATGGAGACCAGATGCTTACCATGAATAAGCCCCAAAGTGAAATGCTCTAAAGCTCCTACCTCCTCAATCAAGAGGAGTAGCAGCCCAAAATAATGCTTGACCTAAGATAGCTTAGTTACAGCAATAGTGGCTTAAATCTGTTCATCATTTAAAGTGATCAAGTCTCTTCAGAAAACTTACCGCAAACCGCTCGATTCATATGGATTAGTTTTCCGATCGCTTTATGATCTTTTTCAAACCACCTGACATAGATTGATAAATAAATAATATAGTGAGGCTTATTTAATAAGAAGCCATGCACTGATTTTTTTCTTTTCTCTCAAGGAAGCTTTAGCCAAAGCCTTATTCAACTAAGCTAAAAATAATAATATTATGGAGGCCCCGCAAGAGCCTACACATAATAAAAAAAAAGAGAAAATATCACCAGAAAGAGGCAGATATGACTCACAGTTCTGACACAAAAGCATACACTCTCTTCAAAGGCCAGAGCCGAACCATCAGAAGGCGTAATAACTTTATAGTCATATCATCATTGGTCTAGCCCTAGAGCCTAAAAAGCGAATGCTTGCAGTGTGCTCCCCAGCTACCGAAGTTAAAAGTTAGCCAACTGGTGATAGTGGGGGGGGGGGGGGGGGGGAGGGGAGGGCAGTCCTATTGCAAAGACTGCAATAGGAGAGAACGCGGCAACGGCACTGGTAAGATAATTTAGTCTCTTTTAATAATTTAGTACTTTTAATGAAGATGACTGTGTTTTGACATCTGCGACTTACCTTCAGTTTCATTTACGGCAGTTTGTGGGTTGGCTTGCTGAAGAGATACTCAGCTGCTCATCAGTAAAATTTACATATGTGGTTTTAACAACCAGATGCATTTAGACTTTATCAGTTTTGACTGGAATGTGTCCCAGACCACCTCCTGAAGTGGCTTGAGCAATTGGATTTAAATCCATCTCGAATGAAAACGCATGAAGTGACCAGGTGTAAACAGGCCCTAAGATAGGCCAGGCTCCCCTGGCGGTTTGGGTGCGGACCCAGGTCGGCGCAGAATGAACTTTTTTTAAAGGGTGCAGTACACGCCCTCGCCTCCTTAAACTTAACGACCACTGCCTCAACGGATGTGCCGAACAGTTCAGAAGGCGAAATTGGCACATTGAGGAGAAAGCCCTTCTTTTTCTCCTGAATGCTAGCAAGGTTCAGTTTTAGTTCAGTTTAGTTTATTAAAGGAAGCATAGAAGAACAAAAAAAGACATTACAATGTATTAAAAACCAATGAAAAAAGATATGTTTTAAGACTAGATTTGAATGCAGATAAGGCAGAAGTAACCCATATGTGGTTTGGAAGGATGTTCCATAAAGTGGGACCAGCCACAGAAAAAGCTCTGTTGCCTCAGCACTTTAAGCAAGGTTCACCCACAGATGTCTCTCCGTGGCCACCATCGACCTGCCAATCGCAGCAATGGTCTGTTTAGAGACCCCAAGAACTAGATCCATGGTGTGGCGCAGCTCAGCCACTGCATCAGGGGAAAGACCCTGACCCTGGTCCAGGTCCCTCAGCAGATCAGCTTGGTATGCTTTCAACACCGGCATGGTGTGCAAAGCAGCCTCAGCCTGACCCGCTGCCACGTATGCCTTGCCATTCAAACAAAATGTTGTTCTAAGTGGCTTGGATGGCAAGGTCGGAGCCTTGCCTTCAGTGACGAAGTTTCCCTCTTTGAGAGATAGCTCGCCAGCATCTCTTCAATAGGAGGCATCAACATATATATGCACTCAAGCATCCCCTCGATATTCGCATAATTGGAATGCTGAAATTGATGTATGTGGCTGAATATGGCTTCTTCTAGCCGAGGGACAAACAAGAACGGAGATTCTTTAGAGGAAGTTGCTCACAATGTACGCAAACAACCCCTTCGAGGACTGAGCGTGTGTGCTCTTTGCCCCAAACACATAACACAAAGGTTGTGTGTATCATCATGTGTCAAATAACGAGGACATGGATCAACAGACTTCCTAAATGCTTTAGCACCGCCAGACTCCATAACAAAAGAATGAAAGTCGCTTACTGTACAAGCTTCAAACAAATGGCTTCTGAAGACAAAGAAGAGGATGATGTATTCCTCAGGCATTCAGCTTGTTCAGTGCTTAGCACCGCCGATAGGGCACGCTTCTCCTCAGCATGACGGAGTGGGTATCTTGTCAGACGCAGTGCGAGTTCCCATTCAAAAGGGAACGTCTCGGGTTACAAATGTAACCATGGTTCCCTGAGAAGGGGAACAAGACACTGCGTCTTGGCTACCTGTCACGCCCCTTTATACTCGTGGTCGCACCAGTAATTACGTCACAGGCTGTTGCCGGACAATATGATTGTCTTGATTGTATATTTGCTTCAGACACCGGTCACGGTAAGGCGTTCGCCCTAGTGTCTTGTCAGATGCAGTGTGAGTTCCCATTTGAAAGGGAACATAATATTATAACATTTATTGCATTACAAGTGCCCTTTATTTATTTTATTTCTTTCAGCAGAACTGTCAGGAACATGACGAGAACTCTGGAAGAATTATCTGATCTGAGAAAGACCAAGTATGGTTGGCCACCTCCCAGACATGGTCTGATCTTGCTGTGGTGGTTTGCTCATGAATGTGTTCAGATTGACTATGATCGTATGATTGCTCGCTGCAACCCTGCAAATGGAGCTTTTGGCTTCCACCGATTCTATAATTGGGACAAGCTTCTTCCTCGCACTAACCTCCCATACTATGAGGTGGGCAACCTGAACACCACTGGCTCACTGCCACTGTACGTCACTCAGTATTACACAGGATTTATAGACAACAGCAACACTGATCGCATCATTGTTTTATTTAACTCAAGGTGGAACAGATTTGACAGCATTTATGTGACACAGCACTCAGATCAGGTGAGATTTGATCAGAATCACACTTACTGCATTAGCATCAAACTCATGAAGGATATTAAAAATTTGAGCCGTGAGGATTTCCTCAAAAGACCCATCCTTCCAAAACCACCCAATCGTCCTGAACATTGCTCCATAGACATGACTAACAATGTAATGCCCAATGCTCAAGCAAGACCGTCACGCATACCTCAGCCAGTGCAGAGTGAAACTAGATGTGTGAGTAAGAAATGCTGCTGTGTGCTGATTTGTGTCTTGATTTTACTGTTTCTCATTGTTGCTGTTAGTGTCTTTTTATGGTTTAAACTGAAATAGTTTTCATCCACTGCTGTTTGTTATTCTAGCTAATTCTGAAGCTGCATGTTGAATTTTATTTCCTTTGGCTCAGTTGCTCATTTGAATGAAAGATTTTAAATACATTTACATGTTTATTATTATGTAGAATAAAATACATTGTTGCAATGATGTAAATAAATATTCAAGATTTAGAAGGACCAAATGTATAACTGTAAGAATCAATATTAACATTGATATTAATCTGAATATTGGCGTGACGTGCTCCAATCAGTGTCTTCATTGGTTGTCCCGATTCATAATAATTTTGTTTCATATTTGTTGTACTTATTCTTTGACATATATATATATATACACACAGAGAATGTTGAGAGAAAAATGATTTTGTGTAGTATTAAAACTCCAAAAACCATTGACTTGTGTTTGTGTGATTTAGTTTTTTTTTTTTTTACATTTAACAAAGCAAACTTGTCTATTACTTTGCCACAAGTGCCATCAATAGCATATTCCGCCAGACCGCCTTCCGTTTTCTTCAAAAAGCTTACGCTGTATGCCCTACGCCTTCCCTATTCAACTTACGCAATTGATGCGACACCAGTTCCGTTTTTTCCGTAATTTGAATACGGAAGGCGGTCTGGTGTAAGACAGATATTTTACTTCATAACTGGTTAAATATGGATTTTTTTTACACAAATGCATCGCTTCGCTTCAGAAGGCCTTTATTAACCCCCCAGAGCCGTGTGGAATGTATTTTTGATGGATGGATGTGGATGGAGACACTTTCTTCAGCTCATACTCATTTGGTAATGCATACAGCCATTATACAGCTTAGATGCCTCAGGATATTTATTAATATATCTCTGATTGTGTTCGTCAGAAAGAAGAAAGTCATTTTACAGTGATGCTTCAGGCTGAAGAGAGACCTTAGAGTGTAACGGCTGCAGGATGTTTGGTTTAAAAATGGTGTGGAATAGAAGCGCATGCGCAGAGTTGTGAGTAATAGAAAGACAATGAGAGAATTTAGTTGAGAATCAAATGAATACAACTTGCATTCATTATTTGTTCCTTAAGCATGTGTCTTGTGACTTCATGTTCTCTTCAATTCTCTTTAATGATCAAACAAGTAGTAACACTTAAAAAAATGTTAGATGAACTTCCAACTAAACCATTCTAAAATACATTTAGCAAATATTAATAACATCATAAAGATGTTCCAAGAAAGTTGTTCTAAGAACGTTTTCTCTCAATGTTATGAGAATGTTCATCAGGTAAAAATAACATCATAAAGACATTACAAGAACGTTTTACATCAACATTATGAGAACATCAGTCAAGTACAAATAATCTGATTATTTGATTGGCTTGAGTAGTCGGTGGGTGAAGTCGACCTATTTGTGGTTTTGTCTGCAGTCTTGACGCTAGAACTGTTTCAGAATCCAAAAATGCATAAGGTTATTCACAAATGTGCAGGAAGAGATCCACAAATGTGCAGGCGGTGGTTCATAAATAAATAGGCTACCAGACAGAATTGTGCTTGTGACATAAAAACATATTTGTGAATATGTTTTTTATTAGCAAATCACATTTTATTTATTTGTGAATTTTTTTGTGCATCTCTTTAAATTTATTTGTGGATCATAATCTATTTATCTGGAATATTGGAACGATTCTATCTCCATAGTTCAGGGAGGGCTGAAGCCTCACTTCTCCCATCACTATGATGTCATCATGTTATGTCTTCTGTCATAATCACAAATTTTGATTCATTTGCTGATTTCCTTTCATTTCTATACTATGTGATTTCTCTGTCTTGGTTTGAAATAAAATGACTTTGTAAACTCATACTTCTAACTTTTTTGTTGTTTGTATAAATGCATCTTTCAGTAATATCAGATGCCCTTGAAAATAGGTATGCCTATGAAGAATGAGAGGGAGACTGGGGCTGGTTGACAGAATTTTCATTCTTTATTGACTATTTCTGATTTATCAAACAATATGATTTTAGTGTTAAAAGGGAAGCAACAAACAGAAAATATTAAAATGCAAATTTTAAACCAAACTAATTCCACGTAACTCATTTGCCTGTTCTTCTGGTCATGCAATTATGTGGCATGGAGCAGCATCAGTTTCAGTTTCTATCTTTGCTCCACCCTCAAAAGCCATTTTCAGAGTATGAACACTCCCATCACTTCTGCAGGGTAGGGTGGATTCATTTTATGCGTTCATATAGCTGATTATTATTGCTTGCAGTTATAAATCCAGATTTGCATCTTTGACCTCACACGAGACACTGAAGCTGCTTCATATAAGGAACTGCTGGATACAACAACCTTTTTCAAATGCACAATTATCAGAGACACGGTGAGAGCATTCCCTGTTGAGAGACCTTATTTCTTCATTTATTTATTAAAAAAAAAAAAAAATGAATTAGAGTCAACTTAGCTCTAATAGCACAGCTGATCTGGACTTCTTTGTTTTTTACTTAAAATTTTCTCACCGTTCATCTTACTTAAATGCATGTCAACGATATTCTTAGAGGTTCAGTCTTTTATATTTCTTTATAAGTGATAAATGACAGGAGATGTGTTTTGGTCATAGTCTAGGACACAAACGTTATTCTGCTGATTTTGAGACTGCTGAATGGCTTTATATGTTAGTCGTGAGCTGAGAGTACTACACTCTTGTTGGTAGCTGAAAACTCCCATCAAAGTAGCCATATTGAATAATTATGAAAAGTTCATGAGGAAATGAGCTGATTTACATAAAGTTGGGCTGGTTTTAGTTCTCACTATATGTTCCTTCTTGGTTTTGCATTTTGCAGTTTTTCTGTAATTGTATGTTTGATATTAAAAAAATCCTTCTTTGCATTACCCTACAAGTGCACCATTGTTAGAGTAAAACCAGTCATGTTCTTTACTCCTTTTTTTAGCAGAAAGAATGATGAGAACCCTGTATATTTTGTCAGATCTGAGAGAGTCCAGGTTTGGTCAGCCGCCTCCCAGATACGGTCTGATCTTGCTGTGGTGGTTTGCTCATGAATGTGTTCAGATTGACTCCAATGATCATATAATTGCTTGCTGCAGCCCTGCAAATGGAGCTTTTGGCAACCCTTCAAATGGAGCCTTCAGCTGAATCATCCATCGATCCATTTTCCAAACCGCTGGTCCAATGTGGCTACAGCATAATATCATATTCCACAAGTATAAATAGCTTTTTAATTTATTATTAAATAGTTTAATAAGGTTTATACATGCTAGTTTCCATGACCGATTCAAGATAAATATTTTAATTACTACGGGAGCTGCCATTTTGCTAAGTTTCAAGTTATATTAAATAGCAAGCAAGCAAAAAAAAAAAATAAAAAAATAATTATGCAAAACTATGCAAAAGCAGCAGCCCTTCCAATGCACTCAGTGTCTGATATCACTCACTCGTTTTCATTCACTCACTATATTAATGAAGTAATGCAGCGAATTGTGAATGAGGTATAAGGAGTGATTTCGGACACAGCCATAGTTTTCAGAGTTTGTTTTTAATTATGAAGCTGTGTATTGCAGCTTGTCTCCATTTGGACAAATGGCTTATTTGGATGCTAAGTTATTATAATCTATGATAAGTATGTTTAAATATAGTTATAAATATATGCTTGATCTATAAATTTAAGATATGGTGTTGTTGAGCTTTGGATATTTATCACTTGATTCTCTTAATGATTTATTACAATGATGTAGATAAATATTTCAGCTCGAGGGAGACAGAAGGTGAAACTTTAATATGAAATCTGAATATGAGTGAGACATTATAGTTGAATCTAAAGTAGCTTTCATGTAAATCCCCTCATGAACAGTCCCTAATGTGTTTCTGCATAAGTTTCGCTTTCTGCATGATGAGTTTCTGTTCATCAAAACAGCAACACATGTACAACCTGTAGGACAACTAATGTTTGTTACTTACTATAGAGTAGTTTCTATGCAGTGTTGTCATGTCATATAAATGAGGCAGTCAGTGCCAAAGATCTAATAAGGCTTATCTCTACAAGGTAAGGCGCATCATTTTTTTTATGTTTATTTTTTAATATTTTATATACAGTATATATATATATGTGTGTGTGTGTGTGTGTGTGTGTGTGTGTGTGTTATTGATTTTGAACTGTGTTTATGCTTTTACAGATATGGTGAATCAGTGCACTACAGATTAACCCTTCATCTCACTGCAATAATTTTGTCATTTTGGAGGATCAGTTTTTCTCAGCTCACTGTAAGTTAACAGTGTCTGTAAATGTGTTTTAGCCAGTCCCTCTTGATCTGGCATGTGGTTTATGAGGACACAAATGTGTATAATTACATGGGTATTACAAGGTAAAGGTGGCTTAAAAGGACACTTCCTGTGTCCTGATAAACCAAATGGCTTGAAAACATACTAAACTGCATTTTTTTAAAATTCTGTTTTCTGTGATGGGTAGGGTTATGGATGTAATATACAGTTTGTTCAGTAAAAAAAACATTACGTCTATGGACAGTCCCCTTAAACCACATATGCCAGTTTGTGTGGGGCTGCTGTTTGGTTTTTGACAAAACAGACTTTTAAGAGAAATTCTGCTGAATCCGCTTGTTAAGTCATGATGTAAGGAATGCTGTTTCTGGGTCCAAGCCCGGGCTCGTTTCACTTGAGAATGCCACCTCGACGGCCGTTTATGAGCGCTATTTATTCATATTAAACATTTTAAAAAGTTAAACATTTAAAATACTTACAGTCTACAAAACAGTCTCCGTGCTCACAGCGTCACAGACCGTAATATATTAACGATTTATAAGATGAATCACTGTCTGGCCATCTGGGATTTTAGTATGGAGATAAAGGTTATGATTATAATGTTTTGGTAGTATTACACCACATCCTGTGTTCTTGTGGTATGAGATAAAGCGTTTTGACCCGGAAGTGCTGCCGCGTGACGTCAGACTTAACAACCGAATAGATTCAAATTTGTTAAACAGAGCTGAGAGTACTACACTCTTATTGGTAGCTGAAAACACCATCACCATTAGCCCAAATATAATAAATGAACATGTAAGAGCCTCATTTATAAAATGTTGTGTAGAACCCGCCCTACGTTTGATCTTGGAATCATTTCTCAAAAGTGTGATTCAGAGAACGCCTCTTTTCCAAAAGTGAAATTTAAAAATCCCAAATGATCTTGAAATTGTGCGCAGCTGAATGGTTTCAGATCTTCGCCTTGTAAACACTCCCTGATGTCATTAACATATAAAAGAGCGAAGGTCAACATCCAAATCCTTTACTTGAGAATGACAAGCAGCAAGAATTGCTTAGATTTCCAAATAGCCTACTCCGACACTACCCTGCCACAAGGAAAACTGCGTACATCTGCTCAAACCCTGATGTGGCGCTTAGCACTTTTACATGTTTTTACAAAAAAGAACGCATGGATTCTAGCGAATGCACACTTTAAGTTCAAATCTGTGCATAGACATGTTTTATGAATGAGATCCCAGGGGATTTACAGAACTTCATGAATCCTGCAGACTTAACTAATGATGAAATTAACTGATTTAAATGAAGCCCTGAATGATGACAAAATGATTCATGCTCCTTCTTGGTTTTACCTTTTGCAGTTTTTCTGCAATTGTATATTTAATATAAAAAAACAAAACAAATTATATGTATTGGATTACAAGTGCACTATTTTTTATATTTATTTTATTTTTCAGCAGAATTGTCAGGAACAGGATGAGGACCCTGTATAATTTGTCTGATCTGAAAGAGTCCAGGTTTGGTCAGCCGCCTCCCAGACACGGTCTGATCTTGCTGTGGTGGTTTGCTCATGAATGTGTTCTGATCGATTCCAATGGTTGTATGATTGCTCAGTGCAACCCTGCAAATGGAGCTTTTGGCTTCCACCGATTCTATAATAGGGAGAGACTTCTTCCTTACACTGTCCTACCATACTATGAAGTGGGCAACCTGCACATCACTCACTCACTGCCAAGTTATGTCACTGAGAATTACACAGGACATTCAGACAACAGCAACAAAGATCGCATCATTGTTTTATTTAACTCAAGGTGGAACAGGTTTGACAACGTTTATGTGACACAGCACTCAGATCAGTTGAAGTTTGACCAGAATCACACTTACTGCATTAGCATCAAACTCATGAAGGACATTAAAGATTTGAGCCGTAAGGAATTCCTCAGAGAACCCATCCTTCCAAAACCACCCAATCGTCCTGAGTATTTGGCCATAGACATAATTAACGGACGCCATTCCCAAGCAAGACCGGAGACCACAGTCGCACGCACACCTCAGCCAGTGCAAAGTAAAACCTGTCTGAGTAAGAAATGCTACTGTGTGCTGATCTGTGTCTTGATTTTACTGTTGCTCATTATTGCTGCTACTGTCTTTTTATTGTATAAAATGAAATAGTTTTCATCCACTGCTGTTTGTTTGTTGAGCGTTGCATGTTTATCACTCCATTCTTTTTAATAGTTTATTGCAATGATGTAAATATTCAAGATTTAGAAGAACCAACTATAAGAATCAATCTTGATATTGATATCAATCTTGATATTGATATTAATCTGAATTTGCGTGACACACTCCAATCAATGTCTTCGGTGGTTACGCCTTGATTTATAGTAATTTCGTTTGATATTTGTTGTGCTTATTCTTTGACATATACATACAGTTAATGTATTAAAACTCCAAAAACCATTGACTTGTGTTTGTGTGGATTTCGTTTTTTTATTCAACAATGTAAACTTGTCTTTTACTTTGCCATAAGTGCCATTAATATACATGTAATATCATTAAATATAAATCTTAATATATCATTTCAAAGCAGCTCTACAGAGAGTGCATGTCAACATTACAATTTAGAGTAATCTGTTATTAGAGATGACTGTGTCCAAATTATGTAATTTGAATAATGTACACTGTAAATAAAATAGTTGAGCTAACTTAAAAAATAAGGCAACTGATCAGATTCAACTTTTTAAGTTAACTCAACTATTCCACCCCAGTTAGAATCAACTTAAATACTTTTGTTCATCTAATGAGGTAATCTTTTGAACTTAAAACGTCTTGTCAAGACAACGAAAAAAAAAAAAGTTGAGCCAACTTGAAAAAATAAGGCAACCTATCGCACTCAACTTTTTAAGTTAACTCAACTAATTCACTAATTCAAAGTCAACTTAAAAACTTTTGTTTATCTAATGAGTACAGGTAGTCTTTTGAACTTAAAACTTCTTGTCAAGACAACCAAAGATACCATAAATCAAGCCAGTTAATGCAAAGCAATAATCCTTTTTATATAATAGTTACCACATTTTTTCAAGCTGCAATGCATGCTGGGAACTGTCACAACATTGTTAAATGTAAAAATGTTTGATAACTCAATTTGGATAGTTGGGACAAGATTTGAACAAGTTTTGGACAAAGTAGGTCAATAGGTCAACAAAAAATGTTTTGTTAGCAACATTTTCTTCTAACAAATCGATCATTTGGGATGAGTCGGTTTATTATCTTGAGGGAACTAAACAAGAATGCTCTAAACATCTAGTAGCATCTTTGACCCCACACAAGACACTGTGAAGCTACATGCAAGAAATTGCTGGATAACAACAATCTTTTTCAAATTACCAGAGACACAGTGAGAGCACTGAATTGTTACAGGTTGAGAGACTTTATTTATTTATTTACAAAAAAAAAAAAAAAAATCACAAATTAGAATCAAATTAGATGGAATAGCACAGCCGATCTGGATTTTGAGGAGATCTTTATATTGAAATCTTTCTGCATGTATTTCTGTGTAAGTGACCAATATTTTTTTCTGCTGATTTTGAGAGAAAATCTGCTGAATGATTTTAAACATGGCATGAATGTGATCTGAGAGTACTACACTCTGATTGGCAGCTAAAAACCTCATCAAATTAGCCAAAATATTTAATTTAAAGTGAACATGAAAGGGGTATCAAATCTGTAGAATTTTATAATTAACAGACGTTCTAATGCTGCAGAATTTACCAATGAGGAAATAAGAGGATTCAACTGGTGGCTGGTGTGTCAAGATGTGTCAAAATAACAATATTTTTGTATGTTTTTAACTGTTGATACATTTGTGAAACTCAAGACCTCTGATGTTGAGCTAAAATTACCATTGCTGTATTTTTACAAAGAATGCCCAATAAGCCTGGACATAAAAATAAAATAAAATAAGTAATAGCACAGTAAAGAGTAATGAAATCAAATATGATTCAGTCTTTGTTCAGTGTGTGTGTCTATGCAGAGTGTGTTTGCTCATATTATCTTAGACACGCCCACTGCTAGCCATCTGTCTGCTTCAGTTTCTGTTTCCTAGATAGTCAGCTGACCTCTCTCTCCCTCCGTGTTGAACTATGGAAGAACTAATAAACCTAAATACTTGGAGTAAAATAGTGTGACACAAATAGATATATACATGGTAATTTTAAACACCAATTTATATTTAATATTAGTTAAATTACATGACACTATATCTTTATGAATATATACTAATATCTACGTGTTTTTCTCGTCTTACACAGACACGTTACTGTCAGTCTGCTTTAGTTTCACTTTCCCACTTATTCATCTGTTCTTCCGCGGCTGTAGAAAGTAACACTCTTTCAATAACAACAAAACCCATCTTTTAATAACACTTTTAACACTGTAAGAAAAAACAAAAACAAATCCAATAGTAAAAGCGGAACCAAATAAATTAGCAAACGGTTTAATTTCTCTAAAAGTTATATATTTTAATTTTATATTAGGCTAGGTATTCTTATTTGACTTTAGGCTGGCATTAATGAGTCTCTAGTGTAGTTTAGTTCCACAAAAAAATTTCTGATCCTCACTTGATAATCATCCATAAAAGTCCAGTGTTCGTGTGTTTTCACCGCCCACTAACACACAAATGAAGAAGTGAGCGCGAGCTGCACAGACGAGGGTCTTCTCACAGCGCGTGAACGAGGTGCAGTATTCTCTGTTCTGTTTGATTGCTTTTTTTTATATATATATATATATATATATATATAATATACGATCATTTTAAACTTTACACCAGATGTTGCTGTTTACATATCCCTTTAAAAAAAAAAACTAGCCTACACCAAATAGCTCTAACGTAGTAAACGTAGTTTTATTTTGATATTCTCTCTGTTTTGCAATCTGTACCCCAGATGGGCTGTACTGTGGGTGTGTGTTTAAAGAGAAATGAAACCTACTGTATCACTTGTTAGACCACAAAAACAGACCAGCCGACTGATAGATAGATAGATAGATAGATAAAGTGCGCTATTGTTGAAGTAAAACCTGTCCTGTTCTTTTCATTTTATTTTTCAGCAGAATTGTCATGAGTATCCTGTATGATTTGTCTGATCTGAGAGAGTCCAGGTTTGGTCAGCCGTCTCCCAGACACGGTCTGAACTTGCTGTGGTGGTTTGCTCATGAATGTGTTCAGATCGACTCCAATGGTCGTATGATTGCTCGCTGCGACCCTGAAAATGGAGCTTTTGGCTTTCGTCGATTCTATAACGCTGATGGACTTCTTCCTTACTCTAATCTCCCATACTATGAGTTGGGAAACCTGAACACCACTGGCCCTCTGCCTGAATATGTCACTGAGGATTACACAGGATATTTAGATGACAGCAACACTGATCGCATCATTGTTTTATATAAATCAAGCTCCTCTCCTCCACGATTTGACAGTATTTATGTGACACAGCACTTAGATCAGACGAACTTTGACTGGAATTACACTTACTGCATTGACTCTGATCTCATGAAGCACATTAGAAGGTTACGCCGGAAAGAATTCCTCAGGAAAACTTTGAACAATTCTTGTCAGATTTCTATAGAAGAGCATAGAAGAAGCTCACAGTTTCCATCTGCAGCTCAGTCAGTGGCGAGTGAAACTTATCAAAGTTCATATCCATCCACTGAGGATGACACCTGTTCAAAATGCTGCACTGGGGTGATGGTGTTATTGATCATTTTTGTGATTTTCCTCTTGCTTAAAATAAATAAATTTTAAAGATTTTTATTAACTGCTTTTTTTTTTCTTTTTTTTAAGTGTTGTATTGGAGCTTGTCTTCTTTGGACAAATATATTTAAGATATTTTATTTGGATAAAAGTGTCTGCTAAATGAATAAATGTACATATAATCTGTGATAAATAAGTTTTATCATTCTATAAATCTAAGATATGATGTGGAGCACTGCATGTTTTCACTTTATTCTTTTAATGATTTACTGCAGATGTACAAAAATATTTAAGACTGAAGGGAATCAAAGGTACAACTTTAAAAATCTATCACTTAAAAAAACATATAAATTGACCATTAACCTGAATATTAAGGGACAAGTTCCCCACACATTTATTGTAATTAAACTTTTCTATTGTTCTGTGTTTATATTTGTTGTGCTGGTTATTCTTTGACATATTTCAAACATAGAATTGAACACCATAAAGCTCCAAAACAGTTGACTTGTATGAGTTGTGATTTACCTTAACGTGTAAACTTATCTATTAGCTTTCCCATTAATAAGGCTATATTTAATGTATCATGAGCTATAAGTTTTATCCCATATATTATGAATAATATATAACATGAAATCTCAGTTTGAGTGAGACAGTGTTTCCACATGATGTAAACATTTTACCTTTACTCTTCACATATGATGAACTTGATTGAATTGAAAAAACAAAAAACAACAACTAAATTTGGACATGTCCAGATAACCCCTTATTTCTTATTTTTTGTCCTAAAGTATGATAGGAAGTAGAAATCCTTGTCCCAGTTTAAATAATGCTATTTTAACACAACAAGAGCTCAAATGGATTAAATTACTTAGCTGAACATGATTAAGTTATGACAAAGAATTAAGTTGGATTAACTTGTTTTAACCCTCTGGTATTGTTCATTTGGGAGTCACTCTTGTGTTGTTCGCAGTCAAAGAAGATCGTAGACCTTAATCGTATAATAATTTCATTTTTATGAAATCGATGCACTATATTTCATTTCAATAATGTTTTTTCTTAAATATTTGTTATTTTGAGGGGAATTTGTGTTACTAAACAATATTTATTTCTAAATTATGGACCTTTTATTTCTAAAATATTTAAACAATTATAAAAATACACATTTTATAATATTTTTTCAATTAACAGATTATTTAAATAAAAAATGGAGCATACTTAAAATCCATTGAATGGAAGCAGATTAGTGCCACCTGGTGGGGAAAAAATAAAATAAAATAAAAATGTAACAAAAATGAACAGGAATGCTTGATTCTCAGAAATGCTTGACAGTCTCAAACTGTGTGTGTGTTTCAGATGTTTTAGAGTTTCAGCCCTTCACTGCTGTGCTTTTTTCTGCATTATGGGTGAATTATTGAATTTATTTCACAAATTCTCAAACCTTTGCTCTGTCATAGAATTCATAGGTGTGTGTGTGTGTGTGTGTGTGCAAGAGTGGGTGTGTCTTTTATTTTAGAGTTGCACGCCTTCACTGCTGTGTGCTTTTTTTCTGCATTGTGGCTTATTTGTAGATTGTACACAATTTTGTTTGTGTGAACAAATAGCAGTTTTGTACCATTCCGATGAAGATACGATTTTTAAAATACTTATTTTAAACCAGAGGGTTTAAACCAAGCTGCATTTTTTTTTCATTTGTCTCATTTGTTTATGAGCTTCTGTTCATCACTATATACACAAATAAAAACCTGCACGACAACTGTAGTGGGTGTTATAGAATAGATCCTTTCATTAGTTCAGTGACATTCAAACATCCATTGTTGTCATGTCATAAAATGAGGCAGTCAGTCCCAATGATCTAGTGCTTTTTATTGATTCCAGACATTTACTTTTACATTAAAGAATAGACAGACTCACTACAGATAAACCCTTCATCTCACTGCAAGAGTCCTGGAGCATCAGTCTTTCCACTGGTGCTGAAATCTTTCTGCTTGTAGTTCTGTGTAAGTGAAATTCCGAAGTTCCTTTTTTGGATGTTGTTTAGTTTTGTCAGCCTAGGACTCAACAGGATGTATTGTGCTGATTGAAAATATTTCAATTTGTTAAACAGTGCTGAGAGTACACTCTAATTGATAGCTGAAAACACTATTAAATTAGCACACATATTTAATAAATGAACTTGCAACAGCAGAGGATTTGTAGAATTGTATGAGTATAAATAGTGTTCAAATTCTGCTGATTTTAATGATAAAATTAACTGATTTTAAATGAATGTTCTCTATTGGTTTTACACTTTACAGGTTTTCTGTATATTATATTTTATATAAAAAACATATTAGAACATTTCTTTGTATGACAAGTGCACTATTGTTGAAATAAAACCAATACTTTTTCTTCAGCAGAATTGTCAGGAACAGGATGAGAACCCTGTATGATTTGTCTGATCTGAGAGAGTCCAGGTTTGGTCAGCCGCCTCCCAGACACGGTCTGAACTTGCTGTGGTGGTTTGCTCATGAATGTGTTCAGATTGACTCCAATGATCGTATGATTGCTCAGTGCAACCCTGAAAATGGAGCTTTTGGCTTTTGTCTATTCCATAATAGGGAGGGACTTCTTCCTTACTCTGACCTAAAATACTATGAGGTGGGAAACCTGAACACCACTGGCCCTCTGCCTGAATATGTCAAGGAAGATTACACAGGACGTTTAGATGACAGCAACACCGATCGCATCATTGTTTCCTTTGACTCAGGGTTGAAGAGATTTGACAGGATTTATGTGACACAGCACTCAGATGAGGAGATCAGAAATTTTGACCAGAATCACACTTACCGCATTAGCACTGATCTTATAAAGATCATTAAAGAGTTGAACCATGAAGAGTTCCTCAGAGAAACCTTGAATGATTCTAAACCTTTTTATATCTATACATCTCAGTCAATGCGGACTGAACGCTTTCAGCGTCAAAGGTCAAATCAATCCACTAATGTCTGCGCAAAATGTTGTGCTGTGCTGATGTGTGTCATTGTGCTGTTGCTTATTATTATTGTCTTGTTTTGAAAAATGAAAATATAGTTTTATCCAACTGGTGCTAATTTTGGATTTGGGTGTTGCAGCTTGTCTCCTTTAAATCATGTGTTTATTAGTATAAAAGTGTCTGCTAAATAAATCAACGTAATTTTTTTTTTTTTTTGTTATATGTTTTACAGATTAAGATATGATGTTGAGCATTGTTTATCACTGATTCTTTTTAATGCTTTATTGCAATGATAAATAAATATTCAAGATTTAGAGGCTTGTGTTTGTATGATTTTGTTTTTAATTTAACAATGTAAACTTAACTAAACTTTTCCAAAAGTGTCAATAATACATTTAATATTTAACAATTCATTAAGTATAAATTTATTTTATTTTTAATTATATAATACATGACATCATTTAATATATAATATGAAATCTGAATGACTGAGACATTATTCAGTTTAATATAAAGCTTTGATGTACGTGTTGTTTCTCTTTCCGCATTAATGAGCCTCACTATAGCAACAGACACACACAGGTACAACCTGTGGGACAACTAGTGTGTTACTAGAGTATTTCCTTTCCTTAGTTCAGTGACATCAGCAAACATGCATTATCATCATGTCATAAAAATGATGCAGTCAGTGCCAAAGATTGCTGTTTAAAATGTCTTTGTCAATTGTTTTTGGTATAATGAGTTAAAATATGTTTTTAGAAAGCTTTTGCACAACAATTGGATATCAGTTTAATAGATGTATAATATTATTGTATGTTTTTTAGTTATTAGACAGTCATAAGTTTCAAGACTTCTGAGATGGGAATACACACATGCATTCAAAATGATCAATATTTACTGCTAGGATAAGTTTATGTTAGATAATACTCAATCAAATCTAATAGGTCTCCATCTCACAACATGTTTTAAAATACATGTATGTTACGTGTTCCTTGTATCTGTATAATTTGTAAACCAACTGGGATTATGGAAAATGTTGAATAAAAATTACCATTACAGTATTTTTTTATTTATTTTTTATAGTCAATGACCAATAAGCCTGGACATATTTACTGAAATGGCAAAGTGTAAGAGTAATAAATTCCTATGTCCGTGTGTGTGTGTGTGTGTGTGTGTGTGGTGCAGAGTGTGTTTGCTCATATTATCTTGCTCATAGACACGCCCACTACTATCTGTCTGCTTTAGTTTCTGTTTCCTACATAGTCAGCTGACCTCTCCCTAATGGAAGCTTGTTTCCGCCACTGCCAGGGAATAAAAAAAGAAGCAATTGCAACTTTTATTCTCATTCTGACTTTTTGTCTCGCAGTTGCTTCCAAACAGTCTGCTTTAGTTTTACTTTTTTGTCTGTTATAGACACAGAATGGTTCGACTGAGAACGCTGAATGAACTGGCCCATCTGAGAGAGACCGGGTTTGGTCAGCCGTATCCCAGACACGGTCTCATTCTGCTGTGGTGGTTTGCTGATGAATGTGTTGAAATTGATGAAGACGGCAACATGATTGCAAGATGTGACCCAGAAGATAGAGATTTTGGTTTCCATTCGTTCCATAATTCAGAAGAACTTCTTCCTGATTCTGGCCTTCCTTACTATGAGATGGGCAACCTGCACCATCCAGGCAAAATGCCTCATCATGTTACTAAGAATTATGACTACGATGTGCGTGAGAGCAACGCAGATCGTATTGTTGTCTCAGTCAATTCAGACTAGAATGACAAATATTTTGACAGGATTTACGTGACACATCACTTAGGGCAGGGTCGCTTCGATGAGAACTGCACCTTCTGCATCAGCCAAGGCCTCATTGAGATCATTCAAGGCATGGAATGGTCCGATTTCATTAGACAAGTTAAGATCAGGAGGCACCATAATCGTTGTGGTCATCTTTGAGCTTTTGTTATGTGTGTTTATCTGTCTGGATCCTACAGACACTCAGACGAAATCAAAAATTCCTGGTCATCCAAAATAAATGTAGTGCCTTACACTGAAAATGATGTTTTGTTAACAAAATTTGGGAGGAGCAACGCTCAAATAATCTGAGTAATCATCACGTCATTTCAGCCAGCTGTCAACAATCAGCATTAATGAAGGCCTATATATAAACACAGTCGACTCACCAATATTCCTAGACAGTTTTTTCAGGATCCCTCCACCACCCCGTCTCCTCACACTCACCTGGTTACTTTCCTAACCAGAAATACGAGGGGAGTACTCTGGGTTCGGACCAAATACGGAGCTCGGAGCCCTCTCCTCAGACAGCACGCCAAATTCGCATACTATTACGCATACTATTTACTATCTGATTATTTGTAAGTGTGAACTCGTGAAGTGCCTTTCTGGACTTTTAAAGGGTTAGTTCACCCAAAAATGAAAATTTGGTCATTAATAACTCACCTTCATGTCGTTCTACACCTGTAAGACATTTGTTCATCTTCCAAACACAAATTAAGATATTTTTGATAAAATCCAATGGCTCCATCCAATGAGCCTCCAAACTGCCAAAGTCAAGCCCCCCAGTGGTGAACCATTGAAATTTCGAAACACTTATTACATAACGAAACCTCATTTACTGAAATCACGTGACTTTGGCAGTTTGATACATGCTCCGAACCATGAAACAAAAGATTCGTGAAGCTTCATGAAGCAGTGTTTTGAAATCGCCCATTGTTGAAGAAAGTCGTTATGTTGTTTTTTGATGCACAAAAAGTATTCTTGTTGCTTCATAACATTAAGGTTGAACCACCATACTCACATGAACTGTTTTAAATGTTTTTGGGCATTGAAAGTATAAATTATTTTGCTTGCAATGCAGGCCTCAAATTTTATGAAAAATATCTTCATTTGTGTTCTGAAGATGAACGAAGGTCTTACAGGTGTGGAACGACATGAGGGTGAGTAATTAATGACAGAATTTTCATTTTTGGGTGAACTAACCCTTTAATAACTTATAATAACAAATTAATAAAATAGATTTGTGTCATTACTTTGACCAGGATCATTAAGATGCATTATTCTGTTCTGTCTACTTTTAAAAACTTGTGTCTGCAATCATTTTAATTTAAAATTGTTGCTATATGTTTTAATTAATTTCGATGCAATAAAGGGATTGTTCACTCAAAAAAAAAAAAAAAAAAAAAATCATCATTTACTCACCCTTACCAAAGTAAAAACCGTGATTTCAATTTAATGTAACATAATCATTTATAATTGTCTTTATAAACCCAATCATTGTACTCGTTTTGCAGCAACAGACACACACACAGCTTTACCAGAGTAGTTCCTTTAATTAATTCTGTATAATATCAGCAAATATCCATTTTTTATTAATGATTCAGTCTAGCTAAAGACATTTGTTACATTTGCATAGTCTAGAACATCTGTAATGTATAACCTATTTTCATTGAATAAAATTTTATAGGCTAATTAAAAAGTCTAGCCTTTTATTTATTATTCAATTTTAGGTTGACCTTCATGTGTTTGTGTAGTTTAGTTATACAAAAATGTTTTTCTGATCCTCCCATCAATGAAATTCCAGCGTTAGTTTCTGTACGTGTTTTTCACCGCCCACAAACACACATGAAGGTGAATAAAAGGAGCGCGTGAGCTGCACAGATGCAGATCTTCGCACAGCGCGTGAACAAGGTGTAGTATTCTGTTCAGTCTATTTGTCTGATCTGTATTGCTTTTTGTTAACAAGACCAACTTCATTTTAAACTTTACGCCGGATGTTGCCGTTTAAATACGCTATACGCCAAACAGTGCTTTTTATTGTGTCGATATACTGTGTTTAAAGAGAAATGAAACCTACTGTGTGTCCGCTTGTTGGTCCGATAAAACAGACTAGATTTAAATAATATAATATGAAGTAGACCTAGATACCTAGCTAACAGAATGTTGTTATAAGAACGTTCTCTAAATATTCAGTGTTGGTTCTGGGAACGTAAAAAACGTCCAGTTTTCTTGACGTTAGAGGAACGTTTTTATAAGGTATAATGTTCCTCAAACGTTCTTTCAACTTAATTTTGATCTAAAATTCAGCATTCTAGGAACGTTGATTTGTAACATTCCAAGAACATGAAAATGTTCAGTTTCCATAATGTTAGTAGAATGTTATTTAAAGGTTAGTATGATGTTCCTGAAACATTCTTTCAATCATTCAAACACCTGCTGTGAACAAGCACTGAAAGAAAGAGAAATAAGAACACAAACTACAACTTTCTTCAGCCACAGCCTTAGATG
This sequence comes from Hypophthalmichthys molitrix, assembly GCA_037950675.1. Lineage (NCBI taxonomy): Eukaryota > Metazoa > Chordata > Actinopteri > Cypriniformes > Xenocyprididae > Hypophthalmichthys > Hypophthalmichthys molitrix. Next base: position 9,238,709 of record CM075492.1, on the reverse strand, counting down.
AACTGAAGATAAAAGACATTAAATCTCTGAAGATCTGATTAAACAACTCCACAAACAGCATTACCAGCTTCACTTATTACTAACCCGACTGACTTTATTTCTGTCTACAGAAGTTCTTATTGAAAACAAACGGAAGTTTAGATGTTTCGTTTGAGGTCACCATCATGGAGGTTGATGGTTGCTTCAGTTGAGCTCTTGACCCTTGACTATTACTGAGTTGTTTCTTTATCAGCAATTGCAGGTGTTTATTACTTCGTTTTCACATAACACTCCAATTCCAAAAGTAAAAAAAAAAAAAATTACACAGTTGATTGGCAGTCTTTATCAATGCAGAAACATCTCCTGAAAACACCTGCAACTGCTGATAAAGAAGCAACCCTGTAATAGTCAGGGGTCAAGAGCTCAACTAAAGCAACCACCAACCTCCATGATGGTGACCTCAAACGAAACATTTAAACTTCTGTTAATTCTCAATAAGAGCTTCTGTAGACGTGTGACAGAAATAAAGTCAGTCTGGTTAGTAATAAGTGAAGCTGGTAATGCTGTTTGTGGAGTTGTTTAATCAGATCTTCAGAGATTTAATGTCTTTTATCTTCAGTTCATCTAAAGCTGTGGCTGAAGAAAGTTGTAGTTTGTGTTCTTATTTCTCTTTCTTTCAGTGCTTGTTCACAGCAGGTGTTTGAATGATTGAAAGAATGTTTCAGGAACGTCATACTAACCTTTAAATAACATTCTACTAACATTAAGGAAACACAGTGTTACAAATCAACGTTCCTACAATGTTGAATTTTAGATCAAAATTAAGTTGAAAGAACGTTTGAGGAACATTATACCTTATAAAAACATTCCTCTAACGTCAAGAAAACTGGACGTTTTTTACGTTCTCAGAACCAACACTGAATATTTAGAGAACGTTCTTATAACAAAATTCTGTTAGCTGGGTAATTACATTTGGTTTTTGTCTCCTTTTGTTTTATTTAGGCTATATTCCTATATCAGTACAGAGCAATTCACTATGAGCAGTTCAGGTCCGACTCTTGGAGGATCTGTGTTTAATGAAGTTTAAACATGTTTTTGATTTTCATCCGTACCCTGCAGTGATCAATATCTTCAAAAAACATTCTGAAGATACTCACAGAACACATTTTAAACATAAGCTGAAAGAAAATGAAAGAAATATTACATCTAATTTCAGTGTTCTTCAAGCACTAAAATTTAAATTAAAGTCTGTGGTCAATATGCAGGAAAATTATTAAGAATTTATCATTAAGGAATTATTAAGGGAATGACAGCTGATTTATTTTAGTGCTCTATTATGGTCCCTGTTAAATAAATAAAAAATACTATATTATATATATGTAATACATAATATAAAAATAATATAAACATTTATACAAATATTATTTTTATGAATACATTTAATAAATGAAATATGCATATTACACCACCATACTTGTAATATGCTATAATAATATATATTCCAGATAAAGTCCAGGCAAATGTCATTTTTACACTGTAGTCCAGTCCTATTTATTACTTTTTTTCTGTCACTGTTTTCTAGACACAGAATGGTTCGACTGAGAACGCTGAATGAACTGGCCCATCTGAGAGACACTGAGTTTGGTCAGCCGTATCCCAGACATGGTCTCATTCTGCTGTGGTGGTTTGCTGATGAATGTGTTGAAATTGATTACAGTGGCAGGATGATTGCACAACAATGCGACCCAGAAGATAGAGATTTTGGTTTCCATCTTTTCCATAACAAGGAAGGCCTTCTTCCTAAATCTAAGCTAAAGTACTATGAAATGGGCAACCTGCACCATCCGGGCACAATGCCTCATCAGGTCACTAAGAACTACGACCCCGATGTGCGTGAGAGCAACGCAGATCGTATTGTTGTCTCAGTCAATTCAGACTGGAATGACAAATGGTTTGACAGGATTTACGTGACACATCACTTAGGGCAGGGGCGCTTCGATGAGAACTGCACCTTCCGCATCAGCCAAGGCCTCATTAAGAAAATTAAAAGCATGGAATGGTCAGATTTCATTTGGGAGGTTAGGAACTAGTAGCTCCGTAATCGTCACTGTTGTCGTTGATCTTGTGTTATGCGTGTATGATTATCTGTCAGTCTGGATCCTACAGACACTCATAGTTGAAATCAAACATTCCTGTTCATCCTAAATAAATGTCTTAAACAGCAAGTGTCTTCTTGGAATTTTCACAACCAATAAAAAATTCATTGATTTGTATGACACTGTGGCTTTATAAATAGTTATGTCAGCTGGGTCACATGCACATGTTCATGTCGATCATCTCATGCTGTAGGGATGATGTATTTTTGTAGGCCCAAACCCAGAAACAAGGTAGCATTATAGCACTTCCGGTTCCATCGTCCTGGGTTTTTGAATGGGTTTTTGGTTAAAAGCCTAAAATAAGGTCTGTGGTGAGTACAAGCTCAAGATATTTTTTTACGTTTTATTCTACAACATAAAATATATTAGTAATACTCATCTTGATAAAGGTGGTTGATAGCAAGTGTCTAAATGCGACTACAAGAAGATGTTGGGACATTAAACATTATCACACTGAGCATGTAAACTCATGTACTCACTGCCTCATTGCATTTATAATTGTACTCTCACAAACAATTCTTACTCAAACTTTCAGGGAAAATGTTTTTAAATGTGGTTAAAGTCATGAGACCGCAGTGTCGCACGTTTATAGCCTAGATGTGCCAATTGCATTTAGGCTTCAAAATTCATAAAAGCTGTGCTGATTTGTGAAGATTATTGTGATGCACAAAACATGTTAGAATCATTAAAATTTTCACTTTGTGAGCAAAGCTGCACCTCAACTGCACGCTCCACCTGTGGGATCTCCACATACCCTTTGCCCGCCCCGCCATCGAGGGTACTGAGAGCGGAGGAGGCTCCGGAATGGCTTCGGGTAGAAAAAGGTGAAATGCAGAGCTGAATCTTGACAATCTTGGTGAGTGTGTATTTGCCTGCTTCCTATATACCCACAGCACGCGGCGTAGTTTGCGATGCAAATCTCACTCGCCAATGTCCATTGGCTGGTTCTGTTAACACTCGAAGGTGGCTGAGAGAGCTCAACGCACTGCAACTGAAGAAAGCACATGCAAATAGAAAAAACACCAGCAAATAAAAAAAAAAACATCTTCATCAGTTTGACAACACATGTTCTGCAAAAGTTCACAACACAACCAAATACAGACGCACTGCAAAAGTTCACCACACAAGCAAATACAAAAACGCCCTACAAAAGTTCACAACACAACCAAATACAGAAACGCGCTACAAAAGTTCACAACACAACCAAATACAGAAACGCGCTGCAAAAGTTCACCACACAAGCAAATACAAAAATGCGCTACAAAAGTTCACAACACAAGCAAATACAAAAATGTGCACATTCAGATCGTTTTTATTTTTCACTTGTTTTTTGCTTTTTAGCAATTCTGAATGGATCGGTATAGTATCTAATTGCAGTCTTTTGGCATCTCCATGTGGTCCTGTTTGGTATCGCACCTTTACTTGTACTTATTTACAGGTGCTGGTCATATAATTAGAATATCATCAAAAAGTTGATTTATTTCACTAATTCCATTCAAAAAGTGAAACTTGTATATTATATTCATTCATTACACACAGACTGATATATTTCAATTTAATTTTGATGAATATAACTGACAACTAAGGAAAATCCCAAATTCAGTATCTCATAAAATTAGAATATTGTGAAAAGGTTCAATATTGAAGACACCTGGTGCCACACTCTAATCAGCTAATTAAATCAAAACACCTGCAAAGGCCTTTAAATGGTCTCTCAGTCTAGTTCTGTAGGCTACACAATCATGGGGAAGACTGCTGACTTGACAGTTGTCCAAAAGACGACCATTGACACCTTGCACAAGGAGGGCAAGACACAAAAGGTCATTGCAAAAGAGGCTGGCTGTTCACAGAGCTCTGTGTCCAAGCACATTAATAGAGAGGCGAAGGGAAGGAAAAGATGTGGTAGAAAAAAGTGTACAAGCAATAGGGATAATCGCACCCTGGAGAGGATTGTGAAACAAAACCCATTCAAAAATGTGGGGGAGATTCACAAAGAGTGGACTGCAGCTGGAGTCAGTGCTTCAAGAACCACTACGCACAGACGTATGCAAGACATGGGTTTCAGCTGTCGCATTCCTTGTGTCAAGCCACTCTTGAACAACAGACAGCGTCAGAAGCGTCTCGCCTGGGCTAAAGACAAAAAGGTCTGGACTGCTGCTGAGTGGTCCAAAGTTATGTTCTCTGATGAAAGTAAATTTTGCATTTCCTTTGGAAATCAGGGTCCCAGAGTCTGGAGGAAGAGAGGAGAGGCACACAATCCACGTTGCTTGAGGTCCAGTGTAAAGTTTCCACAGTCAGTGATGGTTTGGGGTGCCATGTCATCTGCTGGTGTTGGTCCACTGTGTTTTCTGAGGTCCAAGGTCAATGCAGCCGTATACCAGGAAGTTTTAGAGCACTTCATGCTTCCTGCTGCTGACCAACTTTATGGAGATGCAGATTTCATTTTCCAACAGGACTTGGCACCTGCACACAGTGCCAAAGCTACCAGTACCTGGTTTAAGGACCATGGAATCCCTGTAATTGGCCAGCAAACTCGCCTGACTTTAAGCCCATAAAAAATCGATGGGGTATTGTGAAGAGGAAGATGCGATATGCCAGACCCAACAATGCAGAAGAGCTGAAGGCCACTATCAGAGCAACCTGGGCTCTTATAACACCTGAGCAGTGCCACAGACTGATCGACTCCATGCCACGCCGCATTGCTGCAGTAATTCAGGCAAAAGGAGCCCCAACTAAGTATTGAGTGCTGTACATGCTCATACTTTTCATGTTCATACTTTTCAGTTGGCCAAGATTTCTAAAAATCCTTTCTTTGTATTGGTCTTAAGTAATATTCTAATTTTCTGAGATACTGAATTTGGGATTTTCCTTAGTTGTCAGTTATAATCATCAAAATTAGTAAAAATAGTAAAAACTTTGCTAAAGTGATTGTTTTGAACAAGTATTAACTTAGACATTATTAAAAACATATGACTTTAGCTAAAGTATTAAACAAACAAATGTAACATTTATTATTTTCCTCACAGTTTTTGCTGTTGCACTGAACATGAGTTGTGAATGATAAAAATTTAAAAAAAATTTTTTTTATTTACCTTGAAAAAAGCTTGCATAAAACACAGTTTCGTGAGAATAATCATACTGGGACGCTTGCTAAAATTGTTGGATGTGGCACAGCCCTACCTACAGAATTTTTCACCAGCCGCTACTGTAAGTCAATTTATAAAATCCAATATAACAAAGTTAATTTGCTTGACACTATGTCTATAAATATTCTAATAATATTAACAATGTTTTACGTTTTCTTTCATTAGACACACTTACACTATGGTCAGTCTGCTTAAGTTTCACTTTCCCAGTTATTCCCCTGTTCTTCTGCAGTTATAGAAATAAATATAAAGTAAATAGTAATACCAAAGACTAAGCTGAATCAAAAACCATATCAACAACCAATGTTTTAATTTCTGAAACAATTATATATTTTCATTTCGCATTTTGCAGGGAATGTATCCTATTACAACAATGGTCTGTTATTTCTTACTCAACTTTAGGTTGACATTCATGAGTCTGTAGTTTAGCTCTACAGAAATGTTTCTCTGACCTTCCTTAAAGAACAATACATAAATGTCCAGTGTTAGTTTCTGTGTGCAGCAGCAGGTTTGTGTTTTTTAAAATAATAAATCAAATAAAAAAAATTATTACACTTAATTTCCATTGAGTTTCTCTTTGGTGAATTGGATGCAGTTTGAGAAGTTTTTAATGCATTGTTTTATACATATTTTAAAGTATATACTGCGCCGTATTCAGTACGTTACTCAAGTGCTCCAAAATAAACAACCCCCACAAAACAGTTAGAGGAAGTTTCAAAAATACACACCCAGCCTCATTCTCTTTCGTTTTACTCGAAGTGAGCTTCTCTTCATCCTCTCATTCACTACTGCTGTAGCAGAAAACGGAAGCACAGAGGAGATTTCTCCAACAATAACTATGGGTCATAAAAAACAGGTACAGTAGCCTTTGAGCTTTATTCTTTATCTTTTTGTCCACACTTAACTAAACTTTTGACCTTTCTTGCAAGAAATAAAACCTTTGAGAAAGACAGATGGATGTTTTTGTCTTTTATGCAGTGATAGTATTTGCCACCACAAAAGAAATAGCACATGAAATAATACATGTTTTATATGTTTATAACTAGTTTTTGTGCGGTAATGCAATAGCTGTTTTTTTCATTGCACCTGTAACAGACACAATGAGAGCACAAATAAGAAAGTAAATGTGGCACCTGATCTTCATCTCTCCAACAGATGAAAACCATGCTGAAAAGAATCACAACTATAAATGACCTAAAAGAGTATGGATTCGGTCAGCCTTGGCCCAGACATGGACTCAAGCTCTTGTACTGGTTTGCTAATGATTGTCTCTGGGTTACTGACGACGACGACATGCTCCTGGCGTGTGACCCGGCGAAGGGAGTCTTTGGCTTTCACCTCTTTGAGAACAAAGAGAAACTTCTTCCAGATGTGGACTTTCCCTACTACTTGCTGGGCAATCTGAATTCACCAGGAGCTAACATGCTGCCGGCCTACGTCAAGAAACACAACACCAGCCAGTATGACGAAAGCAACGCTGACCGCATCATCATCACTGATCACGGACAGATGAGGTTTGGGAAAATTTACCTGACCACACACAAAGATCGGTCAAGTTATGATCCATACGCCACATTTCATATCACCAGGAGCCTCCTGAAGATCATCCAGTCATATCCGAATGTAGTGGACTTTCTGCGGACCCTTGGGTATCAGGATGACACATCTAATCAGCCAGCTTTAATGATGTATGTTGGAGTGCATCTGGAGTTGGAGCCAGAACCAGCTGTGCATTATAGTGATGAGAAAATGACTTCTAAAAAGAGAAGTGATGTCTCTGTAGATACCGATACACCATCTCGAAACTGTGTCTGTAGTTGTACGATACTCTGAAATCATTTTGTGAGGAAAAGCTGGAGGGAAAGTCTGCACCGACTGAATGCATGGGGAAAAACCAGCTAGAAGCAGTTTGCGTTTGATTTAGTAGTCCAGATTAGCTGCACTAATAGTAAAAGATTTACATGCTTAGATATGTGCTCATCTACGGACTGAACTAGTAATAAGCATGTAACCTTATTATTTTTACATAATTATGCATGCGATTTTTTGATGTTGAGTCACTTTGTTTCTCTTGGTTTTGAATAAAGGTAAGCAAAAGAGAAAACTGTAGTCTTGTTTGGGTATTTGTTGTAAAAGAAGGACACTAGAGATGCTTGTTCAACCACTCTGCCACTAGCTAACAGAATTTTGTTATAAGAACGTTCTCTAAATATTCAGTGTTGGTTCTGGGAATGTAAAAAGCGTCCAGTTTTCTTGACGTTAGAGGAACGTTTTTAAAAGGTATAATGTTCCTCAAACGTTCTTTCAACTTAATTTTGATCTAAAATTCAACATTCTAGGAACGTCGATTTGTAACATTCCAAGAACATGAAAATGTTCAGTTTCCTTAATGTTAGTAGAATGTTATTTAAAGGTTAGTATGATGTTCCTGAAACATTCTTTCAATCATTCAAACACCTGCTGTGAACAAGGAGGTTGGTGGTTGCTTTAGTTGAGCTCTTGACCCTTGACTGTTGTAGATTTGCTTCTTTATCAGCAATTGCAGGTATTTTCAACAAATGTTTCTGCATTGGTAAAGCCAGCCAAGCAACTGCGTTAAAGTGGTCAATAAATTGATCAACACCTTCAGCGCAGCTTGAATGGAGAAATCACGTCAGTGTCTTGCAGCAGAGCAGCCCGCCTCCCCTGACAGCAACATAGTGTGGCCCAGATCCGGCCTACATGTGGATTACACGGACGGACCAGATGCGGGCCGGATCTGGGCCAGCACTATGTTGCTGTCAGGGTCATCTTGTCAAAATTGCTTTTTACTGTGGTAGTGCAACATTGTGATATATATGTTTATATTAGTGTTTTATATCTATGGCTTTTATTGTAGGTAAGACAAGTGTTGATTTGAGAGTCTAAGTCAATCAAACCAACTCACTGTCGGTGCTCCAAACATTTTTATAAATTAACTTAATAAAGAAACGAAAAGGATTAAAACAACTTTGCAATTAAAAACAAAACTGAACATTTTAATGGCTGCAACAAAGGCTGCATTATGGGGAGAAAGTCAGCTCCAGTCGGGCTCGGGACGAAAATTCTGACAAGCTGTCGGACACGGGCCGGGCTAGGGCCTGAGCGTCTCGGGCCAGGGCCTGGATTTGTGGCCTGTGCAGGGCTCTATGAAGAATACCTTTTTTTAAACCTTCATTTAAACTTGCAGACACACTTGCACAGTCACTCTTTTGCAAACATACATACAAGCTGCAGTGTATAAGAAAAATTAAGATATTAATGTACAGCAAATTTCTCCTCAAATCTAAGTGTCATAAATAAGGTCTGATGTTGTCATGATTGAATTTTTTTTTCTTTAAGATTGGTCATATTTTTTTTGTAAGTCAGTTACATAAAAACAGATTGGTCTAATTTGACACAGAAAAGTAAGAATGATTACCCCTAGTTGGTCGTACTAGTTCTTAAGACACAGTCTTAACATAATGTTTGTTTGTGCAGCTGGCCTCCGATTGAACAAAACGCATCTTAATAACAGGTGTAAACAGGGCAGCCACATACATTATATACATACACATATATATATACACACACACACACACACACACACACACACTTAAAACAGATGTGTTAAAAACAACACAACCTGTGTTATATCTTAACACACCTGTGTGTCTAGTTAAGGACAACCAATTTTGTGTTACTTTTAACTCAACCAGTGTGTTATTCTTCTTAACACAGGCATAATACTGATAAAATATTTGACACACTAATGTGTGTGTGTGTGTGTGTGAGAGAGAGAGAGAGAGAAGAGAAGAGAGAAGAGAGAAGAGAGAGAGAAACAACACTGTGTCCAACACAACGTGTAAACTATCATTCAATCACATTGCTGCTACATCACTCTGCAAGCCGTTAAGCAAGTTTGTGCCTCTTTCTTCATCAGTGGATGACTTAACACATGGGTGTGTTAAGATATAACACAGGTTGTATTAAAAATGATGTCAATTAATTTTTAACACAGTGAATGTGTCAGGAAGGTGATCTGTTAACAAACAGAATCAAAGGAGAAAATCACAATTTTAAGTCACCATCATGGAGATCAGGGTTTGCTTTAGTTGAGCTCTTGACCCTTGACATTTGAATATTAGATTTTGTTTGGGCTGTTGTAACTGAGTTATAACAGCCAGACAAGCAAAAAAAAAAGCGAAGATGATCAGGTGGTGTAGGTTGTGTTTTCACATAATCATTATCTGACCTGAACTCATTTAGCCCAATCTCTGAGTTACATTATTGATTTCTACAGCAGAAGATTAGCTTTTTTTCAATATAATTCAAAAGATTTCTCAAAAGTTGATCTGATTTATAAAAAAAAAAAAAAAAAAAATTTCATTATGAGACACAGACATCAAGAATCAGCCTGTGAATCTCAGCAGTGGTGACCATCAAAAAGCATGTTGTAGTGCATTCTGGGTGCCACCAATCAAAATTCATCCATGGCTCCCATCATGCATTGCTGCATGAATAAATTATGAGCTGAATTGTCTTAGTAATTTCCTTTATTCTCAATATTTTATTTTTTTCTGTTGTTATGTGACTTTTTAGTAGCTTGTTTTCTGATGTACAGAGTTGATCTGTTTATCAGAATATGTTGCTTGTCACCATTGTTTAGATTCATACGCTGATTCTTAATGTCTGTGTGTGACAAAAAAAAAAAAAAAAAAAAAAAAATTGTTCAGTTATTTATTTTTTTGATAAGAACACCTTTTACGAAATCTTTTGGATTATATTGAAAAAGCTGGATCTACTGCTGTAGAATCACAGTGCTGCTGTAATCAATCATGCAAATCTAATTCAGAGATTGAGCTTTCAGTGATTCATATTGTGTCTTATAACACAGTTACAACAACCCTAACAAAATTTACTATTAAAATGTCAATGGCACAACTAAATCAAATCCTGATCTCCATGATGGTGACTTAAAATTGTGATTTTCTCCTTTGATTCTGCTTCTTAACAGCAGATCACCTTCCTGACACATTTACTGTGTTAAAATCATTAACACAATGAATGTGTCAAAATGAACAAAAGTCATCCACCAAAGAAGAAAGAGGCACAAACTTGCTTAACGGCTTGCGGAGTGATGTAGCAGCAATGTGATTGGATGATAGTTAACACATGTTGTGTTATTATGTTATGTTGTGTTACTATTGTCATACGTGGATCTTCTTTGTCAAACACACTTGTAGTAAGAAAAAAAGTGAAATGAGATTTAGTTATTGAGAATTTTATTTTCATTATAAAACAGTCTGAATCACTGATGTTACATGAATGAATTACAAACCCGGTTTCATTGCATTATAAGATTAAACTGTATTGCAGTAAACAGCAAGAAGATTGGAAATGAAAATAACATGAGTGGAAAACAGTAAGTTGCAATGACAAAAACAGGTATGAGCAATCAGAGTATGAATCTCAACAATGGTGACAACAAAATTTTCAGACAATCAGATCAGCTCTGGACATCACAAAAAGCTAAGACAGGACAAAAAACAGAAAAAATAAAAGCAAATAATTAGAATTAAAGAAATTAATAGGACAATTCAGCAGCATAATGTATTCATGCTGTGGTGCATGCTGGGAGTTTTGTAGTATTGTTCCCAGCATGCATAACACTTTTAACACTTTTAACGCATGCATAACACTTTTAACACTTTTGATTTTCCTTTGGTTCACCTTTGCTGAAATTCATGTGCTGATTCTTGATGCCTTTGTGCGTCATCTTAGAATAATTTTTGTGTGTTTTTTTAAATCTTCTGATCGGTTTTGGTCCATTGTAAGATTTCAGTGACAGTGAGTTTTGTTTGATTGCGAGATCTCAGTCGGTTTCATTTCACTACGAGATTTCAATGCCAGTCACTTTTGTTCCTTTGCGAGAATTCAATGACTGTTGGTAATGTTCTTTAATGAGATTTCAGTGGCAGTCGGTTTTCTTCTGTTACGAGACAGTCAAGTTTTTTTTTTTCATTATGAGATCTAAATGATAGTCAGTTTTGTTTTTTTATGAGATTTTGGTCGGTTTTGTTCCATTACGACATTTCAGTGGTGGTCGGTTTCGCGTTGGTATGAGATTTCAGTAACGGTGGGTTTTGTTCCTTTATGAGATTTTAAAGATGGTTAGTTTTGTTCCATTATTAGATCTCAATGACAGTCAGTTTTGTTTCTTTACAAGATCTCAATGGTTGATGGTTTTGTTTTGTTATGAGATTTCAAAGACAGTTTTGTTTCATTACACTGTTGTGACACTGAAGACTGGAGTAATGGCTTATTAAAATTCAGCTTTGCATCTCAGAAATAAATAATAAAATAAAAACGGTCGGTTTTATTCGGTTACAAGATTTCAATGACGTCTGTTTTATCAGGTTACGAGATTTCAGTGACAGTTGATTTTGTTCGGTTATGAGATCTCAATGACAGTCAATGTTGTTCCATTACGACATTTCAATGATGGACGGTTTTGTTCCATTCTATGATTTCAATGACAGTCAAGTTTGAAACTATTCAAGCTGTTGGTTTTGTTTTGTGACGAGATTTCAATGAAGGTTGGTTTTTATTGTCAGTTACGAGATTTCAGTGACGGTCGGTTTTGTTTCATTACGAGATTTCAATGATGGTCGGTTTCATTTTCTTTGCGAGATTTCAATGACGGTCAGTTTTGTTTCTTTACGAGATCTCAATAGCAGTCAGTTTCATTTCTTTACAAGATCTCAATGACTGTCAGTTTTATTTCATTACAAGATTTCAGTGATGGTTGGTTTTGTTCCTTTACTAGGTCTCAATGACAGTCAGTTTTGTTCCTCTTACAAGATCTCAATGGTTGACGGTTTTGTTTTGTTATGAGATTTCAATGATGATTGGTGTGTTCCGCTTCGAATTTTCAATGACAGTCGGTTTTGTTCCATCATGAGATTTCATTGATGGTCGGTTTTGTTTGGTTACAGGATGTTGGTTGGTTTTGTTCGATTACGAGATCTCAGTGACAGTCGGTTTTGTTCTGTTACGCGATTTCACTGACTGTTGAATTTGAAACAGTTCAAACTGTCGGTTTTGTTTAATTATGAGATTTCAATGTTCAAAAGTTTGGGGTCAGTCATTTTTTTCTTTCTTTTTTGAAAGCAAAATTAATAATTTTATACAGTAAGGATGTGTTAAACTGATAACAAGTGATAGTAAAGGCTTATATTGTTAGAAAAGACTTCTATTTTGAATTTTTTTTTTTTTTTTTTTTTTACCTTTTATTCATCAATGAATCCTGAAAAAGTATCACAGGTTCCAAAAAATATTAAGCAGCGCAACTGTTTCCAACACTGATAATAAATCATCATATTAGAATGATTTCTGAAGGATCTTGTGATGAAGACTGGAGTAATGGCTTATTAAAATTCAGCTTTGCATCACAGAAATAAATATTTTAAAGTGTATTAAAATAGAAAACCATTATTTTAAATTGTAATAATATTTCACAATATTAAGGTTTTTCTGTATTTTTGATCAAATAAATGCAGGCTTGATGAGCATATGAGACTTTTCATAAACATTACAAATATTAATGAAAAAAAAAAATAGAGTCCTTCCATGTAAGTTTTAAGAATCACATAAAGCATTATATCATTTGTGATGGTATGTGTGTAATGTAGGGATTATTTTTGCCCCAGGGTTACACCCCTTATTTTCTGGGGTTTATTTTAACCCTTTATTCAGTACAGTTTATGGCGACTGTACTGGGGCGTTGGGCAGTATGTGATGTGCTGTAAGGGCTATTTTACACCAGGGTGACACCCTTTATTCAGTACAGCTTATTGCGACTGTACTGGGGCGTTAGGACCCACTTAAGCCGCAGGTTGATCAGACCACAGGCCTCTCTAACACCTCTTCTAGCAGCTACCCAGTGTCCCAGGAGGTCTCCCATCCAGATAGAGACTGGGCTCAACCCTGCTTAGCTTCAGTGGGTGTGCAAGTGAAAGCTTCAAGTTGACCGCTGCAGGACTTCTCAAGCTTCTTTCCAAACATAGACCCTCATAGAAATATAAATCTCAACAATGGTGACATGCTTAATACCGCAATGCATTCTATAACAGACTATTATTAAGAGAGAGATCTCAATACGGTATGAGACTGTTATCTCAATAGCAGTTTCCTTATGAGATTTCAGTGACGGTTGGTTTTGTTCCATTATGAGATTTCAATGACAGTCGGTTTTGTTTTGTTATGAGAATTCAAAGACGATCGGTTTTGTTTCATTGCGAAATTTCAACGATGGTTGGTTTTGTTCCTTTACTAGGTCTCAATGACAGTCAGTTTTGTTCCTCTTACAAGATCTCAATGGTTGACGGTTTTGTTTTGTTATGAGATTTCAATGATGGTTGGTTTTCAGTGTCAGTTTTATTTGTTTACAAGATTTCAATGAAAGTTCTTTTTTTTCCATTACGAGATTTCAAAGACAATCAGCTTTGCTCCATTATGAGATCAAGGACGGTCGGTTTTGTTTCTCTGAGAGATTTCAGTGATGGTCAGTTTTCTTGATGTTAGAGGAACGTTTTTATAAGATATAATGTTCCTCAAACATTCTTTCAACTTAATTTTGATCTAAAATTCAACATTGTAGGAATGTTGATTTGTAATATTCCAAGAACATAAAATGTAGTTCGTTTGAGGTCACCATCATGGAGGTTGGTGGTTGCTTTAGTTGAGCTCTTGACCCTTGACTATTACAGAATTGCTTCTTTATCAGCAATTGCATGCGTTTAGAAAACATTCTTTATCTGCATTGATAAAGAAGATCAACATGTCTGTTTTAATAACAGACAAATAACTGCATTAAAGTGGTGTAAGGAGTTTTTTTTTTTTTTTCTGTAGTTGCTAACTTAAGAAATCTAAATACTGTATTAAACCCAACCAATGTTGAAATATAATTTGCAGCGCTGTCATTGTTAACTTTTTGTTTAAAACATTGTTTTGTGTCATTTATCACAGACATCACCATTTGGCCTATGAAACACAACAATGGTGACATGCTTCAAGCCAGCATACAAAACACATTCATGGTTCCCAGCATGCATTGCGACATGAATAAATTATGCAGCAGAATTTTTTTTTTTTTTTTTGATTGTCACCATTGTTGAGGTTTGTATGATGAGTGCTGATGTCTAAGTGTGTCGTTTTTAAGCTTCTAAATAGTTTTGGACAATATTACACAAATCACTTCAATGTTAAAAAAGAATTTTAACACCTTCTTGAGTTTATTTTATTTTCACATAATCCTTCAATACCAAAAGTAAAAAAAAAAAAGCAGTTGATCAAACCACTTTAATGCAGTTGTTTGTCTGTCTTTAACAACGCAGAAAAGTTTCCTGAAAACACCTACAACTGCTGATAAAGAAGCAACTCTATAATAGTCAGGGGTCAAGAGCTCAACTAAAGCAACCACCAACCTCCATGATGGTGACCTCAAACGAAACATCTAAACTTCTGTTAATTCTCAGTAAGAACTTCTGTAGACGTGTGACAGAAATAAAGTCAGTCTGGTTAGTAATAAGTGAAGCTGGTAATGCTGTTCGTGGAGTTGTTTAATCAGATCTTCAGAGATTTAATGTCTTTTATCTTCAGTTCATCTAAGGCTGTGGCTGAAGAAAGTTGTAGTTTGTGTTCTTATTTCTCTTTCTTTCAGTGCTTGTTCACAGCAGGTGTTTGAATGATTGAAAGAATGTTTCAGGAACATCATACTAACCTTTAAATAACATTCTACTAACATTAAGGAAACAATGTTACAAATCAACGTTCCTACAATGTTGAATTTTAGATCAAAATTAAGTTGAAAGAACATTTGAGGAACATTTGAGGAACATTATACCTTATAAAAACGTTCCTCTAACATCAAGAAAACTGGACGTTTTTTACGTTCCCAGAACCAACACTGAATATTTAGAGAACGTTCTTATAACAAAATTCTGTTAGCTGGGTGTGTAATGTAGGGATTATTTTTGCCCCAGGGTTACACCCCTTATTTTCTGGGGTTTATTTTAACCCTTTATTCAGTACAGCTTATGGCGACTGTACTGGGGCGTTGGGCAGTATGTGATGTGCTGTAAGGGCTATTTTACACCAGGGTGACACCCTTTATACAGTACAGCTTATTGCGACTGTACTGGGGCGTTAGGACCCACTTAAGCCACAGGTTGATCAGACCCACAGGCCTCTCTAACACCTCTTCTAGCAGCTACCCAGTATCCCAGGAGGTCTCCCATCCAGATAGAGACTAGGCTCAACCCTGCTTAGCTTCAGTGGGTGTGCAAGTGAAAGCTTCAGGTTGACCGCTGCAGGACTTCTCAAGCATCTTTCCAACCATAGACCCTCACAGAAATATAAATCTCAACAATGGTGACATACTTGATGCCGCAATGCATTCTATAAGAGACTATTATTAAGAGAGAGATCTCAATACGGTATGAGACTGTTGCGAGATTTCAATGACGGTCGGTTTTATTCGGTTACAAGATTTCAATGACGTCTGTTTTATCAGGTTATGAGATTTCAGTGACAGCTGATTTTGTTCGGTTATGAGAACTCAATAACAGTCAATGTTGTTCCATTACGACATTTCAATGATGGACAGTTTTGTTCCATTCTAAGATTTCAATGACAGTCAAGTTTGAAACTATTCAAGCTGTTGGTTTTGTTTTGTGACAAGATTTCAATGAAGGTTGGTTTTTATTGTCAGTTACGAGATTTCAATGACGGTCGGTTTTGTTTCATTACGAGATTTCAATTATGGTCGGTTTCATTTTCTTTGCGAGATTTCAACGACGGTCAGTTTTGTTCCTTTATGAGATTTCAATGACAGTCGATTTTGTTTTGTTACGAGATTTCAAAGACAA